>WWNC01000163.1:322500-757947 GCA_011125475.1 Melanerpes aurifrons | reverse complement strand
CAAGAGTGACAGAGAAGTGCTGGGAATGCCCATTTCAGTCTCAGGCCAGATAGTGCTTCCTCCCACTTGCCCAATGAAAAATTAGTTTAGACTCTTCCTTCCGTTTACCAACTTCCGTCCACCATATTCCCTTTCTTAAAGGGACACCGTCAACCGGGCACAAGGTCTGAGATTGCAGTGCATGAACTCACAGAGTGCAGCTGTTGAGGTCTGAGATTGCAGTGCATGAACTCACAGAGTGCAGCTGTTGAGATCTAAGATTGCAGTGCATGAACTCACATATTGCAGCTGTTTAGGTTTGAGATAGCAGTGCATGAACTCACATATTGCATCTGTTTAGGTTTGAGATTGCAGTGCACGAACTCACAGAGTGCAGCTGTTGAGGTCTGAGATTGCAGTGCATGAACTCACAGAGTGCAGCTGTTGAGGTCTGAGATTGCAGTGCATGAACTCACAGAGTGCAGCTGTTGAGATCTAAGATTGCAGTGCATTAACTCACAGAGTGCAGCTGTTGAGGTCTGAGATTGCAGTGCATGAACTCACAGAGTGCAGCTGTTTAGGTTTGAGATTGCAGTGCATGAACTCACAGAGTGCAGATGTTGAGGTCTGAGATTGCAGTGCATGAACTCACAGAGTGCAGCTGTTGAGGTCTGAGATTGCAGTGCATGAACTCACAGAGTGCAGCTGTTGAGGTCTGAGATTGCAGTGCATGAACTCACAGAGTGCAGCTGTTGAGGTCTGAGATTGCAGTGCATGAACTCACAGAGTGCAGCTGTTGAGATCTAAGATTGCAGTGAATGAACTCACAGAGTGCAGATGTTTAGGTCTGAGATTGCAGTGCATGAACTCACAGAGTGCAGCTGTTGAGGTCTGAGATTGCAGTGTATGAACTCACAGAGTGCAGCTGTTTAGGTCTGAGATTGCAGTGCATGAACTCACAGAGTGCAGCTGTTGAGATCTAAGATTGCAGTGAATGAACTCACAGAGTGCAGATGTTTAGGTCTGAGATTGCAGTGCATGAACTCACAGAGTGCAGCTGTTGAGGTCTGAGATTGCAGTGTATGAACTCACAGAGTGCAGCTGTTTAGGTCTGAGATTGCAGTGCATGAACTCACAGAGTGCAGCTGTTGAGGTCTGAGATTGCAGTGCATGAACTCACAGAGTACAGCTGTTGAGGTCTGAGATTGTAGTGCATGAACTCACAGAGTGCAGATGTTGAGGTCAGAGATTGCAGTGCATGAACTCACAGAGTGCAGCTGTTTAGGTCTGAGATTGCAGTGCATGAACTCACAGAGTACAGCTGTTGAGGTCTGAGATTGCAGTGCATGAACTCACAGAGTGCAGATGTTGAGTCTGAGATTGCAGTGCATGAACTCACAGAGTGCAGCTGTTTAGGTCTGAGATTGCAGTGCATGAACTCACAGAGTGCAGCTGTTTAGGTCTGAGATTGCAGTGCATGAACTCACATATTGCAGCTGTTTAGGTCTGAGATTGCAGTGCATGAACTCACAGAGTGCAGCTGTTTAGGTTTGAGATTGCAGTGCATGAACTCACAGAGTGCAGCTGTTGAGGTCTGAGATTGCAGTGCATGAACTCAAAGAGTACAGCTGTTTTGCTCTGAGATTGCAGTGCATGAACTCACAGAGTGCAGCTGTTGAGGTTTGAGAGTGCAGTGCATGAACTCACAGAGTGCAGCTGTTGAGGTCTGAGATTGCAGTGCATGAACTCACAGAGTGCAGCTGTTGAGGTCTGAGATTGCAGTGCATGAACTCACAGAGTGCAGCTGTTTAGGTCTGAGATTGCAGTGCATGAACTCACAGAGTGCAGCTGTTTAGGTCTGAGATTGCAGTGCATGAACTCACAGAGTGCAGCTGTTGAGGTCTGAGATTGCAGTGCACGAACTCACAGAGTGCAGCTGTTGAGGTCTGAGATTGCAGTGCACGAACTCACAGAGTGCAGCTGTTGAGGTCTGAGATTGCAGTGCATGAACTCACAGAGTGCAGCTGTTGAGGTCTGAGATTGCAGTGAATGAACTCACAGAGTGCAGCTGTTGAGATCTAAGATTGCAGTGCATGAACTCACAGAGTGCAGCTGTTGAGGTCTGAGATTGCAGTGCATGAACTCACAGAGTGCAGCTGTTGAGGTCTGAGATTGCAGTGCATGAACTCACAGAGTGCAGCTGTTGAGGTCTGAGATTGCAGTGCATGAACTCACAGAGTGCAGCTGTTGAGATCTAAGATTGCAGTGAATGAACTCACAGAGTGCAGATGTTTAGGTCTGAGATTGCAGTGCATGAACTCACAGAGTGCAGCTGTTGAGGTCTGAGATTGCAGTGCATGAACTCACAGAGTGCAGCTGTTGAGATCTAAGATTGCAGTGAATGAACTCACAGAGTGCAGATGTTTAGGTCTGAGATTGCAGTGCATGAACTCACAGAGTGCAGCTGTTGAGGTCTGAGATTGCAGTGTATGAACTCACAGAGTGCAGCTGTTTAGGTCTGAGATTGCAGTGCATGAACTCACAGAGTGCAGCTGTTGAGGTCTGAGATTGCAGTGCATGAACTCACAGAGTACAGCTGTTGAGGTCTGAGATTGTAGTGCATGAACTCACAGAGTGCAGATGTTGAGGTCAGAGATTGCAGTGCATGAACTCACAGAGTGCAGCTGTTTAGGTCTGAGATTGCAGTGCATGAACTCACAGAGTACAGCTGTTGAGGTCTGAGATTGCAGTGCATGAACTCACAGAGTGCAGATGTTGAGTCTGAGATTGCAGTGCATGAACTCACAGAGTGCAGCTGTTTAGGTCTGAGATTGCAGTGCATGAACTCACAGAGTGCAGCTGTTTAGGTCTGAGATTGCAGTGCATGAACTCACATATTGCAGCTGTTTAGGTCTGAGATTGCAGTGCATGAACTCACAGAGTGCAGCTGTTTAGGTTTGAGATTGCAGTGCATGAACTCACAGAGTGCAGCTGTTGAGGTCTGAGATTGCAGTGCATGAACTCAAAGAGTACAGCTGTTTTGCTCTGAGATTGCAGTGCATGAACTCACAGAGTGCAGCTGTTGAGGTTTGAGAGTGCAGTGCATGAACTCACAGAGTGCAGCTGTTGAGGTCTGAGATTGCAGTGCATGAACTCACAGAGTGCAGCTGTTGAGGTCTGAGATTGCAGTGCATGAACTCACAGAGTGCAGCTGTTTAGGTCTGAGATTGCAGTGCATGAACTCACAGAGTGCAGCTGTTTAGGTCTGAGATTGCAGTGCATGAACTCACAGAGTGCAGCTGTTGAGGTTTGAGATTGCAGTGCATGAACTCAAAGAGTACAGCTGTTTTGCTCTGAGATTGCAGTGCATGAACTCACAGAGTGCAGCTGTTGAGGTCTGAGATTGCAGTGCATGAACTCACAGAGTGCAGCTGTTTAGGTCTGAGATTGCAGTGCATGAACTCACAGAGTGCAGCTGTTGAGGTTTGAGAGTGCAGTGAATGAACTCACATAGTGCAGCTGTTGAGGTCTGAGATTGCAGTGCATGAACTCACAGAGTGCAGCTGTTGAGGTCACTGAGTACAGCTGTTGCGGTCACAGAGTGGAGCTAATGAGGTCACAGAGTGCAGTTGTTGAGGTCACAGAGTACTGCTGCTGAGGTCACAGAGTACTGCTACTGAGGTCACACAGTGCAGCTGTTGATGTCATAGAGTGCAGTTGTTCAGGTCACAGAGTGGCGCTTATGAGCTCACATATTGCAGTTGTTGAGGTCACAGAGGGCAGTTGTTGAGGTCACAGTGTACAGCTGCTGAGGTCACAGAGTACCGCTATGGAGGTCACAGAGGGCAGTTATTGAGGTCACAGAGGGCAGTTCTTGCGGTCACAGTGTACAGCTGCTGAGGTCACAGACTGCAGCTGCTAACGTCACAGAGTGCTGCTTTTGAGGTCACAAAGTGCATATGTTGAGGTCACAGAGTGCAGCTGATATGGTTACAGAGTACGGCTGTTTAGGTCTGAGATTGCAGTGCATGAACTCACAGAGTGCAGCTGTTGAGGTCTGAGATTGCAGTGCACGAACTCACAGAGTGCAGCTGTTGAGGTCTGAGATTGCAGTGCATGAACTCACAGAGTGCAGCTGTTGAGGTCTGAGATTGCAGTGCATGAACTCACAGAGTGCAGCTGTTGAGGTCTGAGATTGCAGTGCATGAACTCACAGAGTGCAGCTGTTGAGGTCTGAGATTGCAGTGCATGAACTCACAGAGTGCAGCTGTTGAGGTCTGAGATTGCAGTGCATGAACTCACAGAGTGCAGCTGTTGAGATCTAAGATTGCAGTGCATGAACTCACAGAGTGCAGCTGTTGAGGTCTGAGATTGCAGTGCATGAACTCACAGAGTGCAGCTGTTGAGGTCTGAGATTGCAGTGCATGAACTCACAGAGTGCAGCTGTTGAGGTCTGAGATTGCAGTGCATGAACTCACAGAGTGCAGCTGTTGAGGTCTGAGATTGCAGTGCATGAACTCACAGAGTGCAGCTGTTGAGGTCTGAGATTGCAGTGCATGAACTCACAGAGTGCAGCTGTTGAGATCTAAGATTGCAGTGCATGAACTCACAGAGTGCAGCTGTTGAGGTCTGAGATTGCAGTGCATGAACTCACAGAGTGCAGCTGTTGAGGTCTGAGATTGCAGTGCATGAACTCACAGAGTGCAGCTGTTGAGGTCTGAGATTGCAGTGCATGAACTCACAGAGTGTAGCTGTTGAGGTCTGAGATTGCAGTGCATGAACTCACAGAGTGCAGCTGTTGAGGTCTGAGATTGCAGTGCATGAACTCACAGAGTGCAGATGTTGAGGTCTGAGATTGCAGTGCATGAACTCACAGAGTGCAGCTGTTGAGATCTAAGATTGCAGTGCATGAACTCACAGAGTGCAGCTGTTGAGGTCTGAGATTGCAGTGCATGAACTCACAGAGTGCAGCTGTTGAGGTCTGAGATTGCAGTGCATGAACTCACAGAGTGCAGCTGTTGAGGTCTGAGATTGCAGTGCATGAACTCACAGAGTGTAGCTGTTGAGGTCTGAGATTGCAGTGCATGAACTCACAGAGTGCAGCTGTTGAGGTCTGAGATTGCAGTGCATGAACTCACAGAGTGCAGCTGTTGAGGTCTGAGATTGCAGTGCATGAACTCACAGAGTGCAGCTGTTGAGATCTAAGATTGCAGTGCATGAACTCACAGAGTGCAGCTGTTGAGGTCTGAGATTGCAGTGCATGAACTCACAGAGTGCAGCTGTTGAGGTCTGAGATTGCAGTGCATGAACTCACAGAGTGCAGCTGTTGAGGTCTGAGATTGCAGTGCATGAACTCACAGAGTGCAGCTGTTGAGGTCTGAGATTGCAGTGCATGAACTCACAGAGTGCAGCTGTTGAGGTCTGAGATTGCAGTGCATGAACTCACAGAGTGTAGCTGTTGAGGTCTGAGATTGCAGTGCATGAACTCACAGAGTGCAGCTGTTTAGGTTTGAGATTGCAGTGCATGAACTCACAGAGTGTAGCTGTTTAGGTCTGAGATTGCCGTGCATGAACTCACAGAGTGCAGCTGTTGAGGTCAAAGAGTGCAGTTGTTGAGGTCACAGGGTGCAGGTAATGCGTTCACAGAGTGCAGATAAAGAGGTGACAGAGTGAAGTTGCTGAGGTCACAGAGTGAAGCTAATGAGGTCACAGAGAGCAGCTCTTGAGATCACATAGTGCAGCTGTTGAGGTCATAGCCTGAGCTGTCGAGGTCACAGAGTACAGCTGTGGGGGTCACAGAGTGCTGTTAATGAGTTCAGGGAGTGCAGTCGATGAGGTCACAGAGTGGAGCTTATGAGCTGACATATTGTAGTTGTTGAGGTCACAGAGTGCCATTTGTGAGGTCACAGAGTAGAGCTGCTGAGGCCAGAGAGTACAGCTGATGACATCACAGATTGCAGCTGCTAATGTCACAGTGCTGCTCTTGAGGTCTCAAAGTGCATTTGTTGAGTTCACATAGGGCAGCTGATGAGGTCACAGAGTGCTGCTCTTGAGGTCACAGTGTGCAGTTGTTGAGGACACAGAGTGTAGACTTTGAGGTCACAGTGTGCAGTTGCTGAGGTCACAGGGTGCAGATTATGAGCTCACATATTGCAGTTGTTGAGGTCACAAAGTACAGCTGTTTCGGTCACACAGGGTAGCTCACGAGGTCACACAGTGCAGCTGTTGATGTCACTGAGTACAGCTGTTGAGGTCCCAGAGTGCTGCTGCTGAGGTCACAGAATGCCTCTCTTGAGGTCACAAAGTGCATTTGTTGAGGTCACAGAGTGCAGACCTTCTACTGAGGTCACAGATTGCAGTTGTTGAGTACATAGAGTGCAGCAGGTTTGGTCACAGAGTATAGCTTATGAGGTCATAGAGTGCAGCTGTTGATGTCACAGAGCAGTTGTTGAGGTCAGAGACTGCAGTTGTTGAAGTCACAGAGTGCAGTTAAATAGATCACAGTGTGCAGTTGCTGAGGTCATAGAGTGCTGCTCTTGAGAACACATAGTGAGGCTCTTGAGGTCACAGAGTGCAGCTGTTGAGGTCACAGAGTGCGGCGTCTCACAGTCTCACAGTCTCACTAAGGTTGGAAGAGACCTCAAGGATCATTGAGTCCAACCTGTCACCACAGACCCATGACTAGACCATGGTACCAAGTACCACATCCAATCTCCTCTTGAACACCTCCAGAGATGGGGACTCCACCACCTCCCTGGGCAGCACATTCCAATGGCAAGTGACCGTCTCAGTCAAGAACTTTCTCCTCACCTCCAGCCTAAACTTCCCCTGCCACAGCTTGAGACTGTGTCCCCTTGTTCTGGTGCTGGGGGCCTGGGAGAAGAAACCAAAGCCTTCCTGGCTACAACCTCCCTTCAGGTAGTTGTAGAGAGCAATGAGGTCACCCCTGAGCCTCCTCTTCTCCAGGCTAAACAACCCCAGCTCCCTCAGCCTCTCCTCACAGGGCTGTGCCCCAGACCCCTCCCCAGCCTTGTTGCCCTTCTCTGGACACCTTCCGGCATCTCAACATCTTTCCTAACCTGAGGAGCCCAGAACTGGACACAGGACTCAAGCTGTGACCTAACCAATGCAGAGTACAGGGGCACAATGACTTCCCTGCTCCTGCTGGCCACACTATTCCTGATGCAGGCCAGGATGCCATTGGCCTTCTTGGCCCCCTGAGCACACTGCTGGCTCATGTTTAGGCAGCTGTCAATCAGCACCCCCAGGTCCCTCTCTGCCTGGAAGCTCTCAGCCACTCTGCCCCCAGCCTGTAGCTCTGCATGGGGTTGGTGTGGCCAAAGTGCAGCCCCTGGCACTTGGACTTGTTGAATGCCATCCTGTTGGCCTCTGCCCATCTGCCCAGCCTGGCAAGGTCCCTCTGCAGAGCCCTTCTGCTCTCTAACTGACCAACATCTGCTCCTAGCTTGGTGTCAGCTGCAGATTTGCTGATGACTGACTCCATCCCCTCATCCGGATCATCAATGAAGATATTGAACAGGATGGGGCCCAGCATTGATCCCTGGGGCACACCACTGGTGCCTGGCTGCCAGCTGGCTGTGGCACCATTCACTACCACTCTCTGGGCTCAGCCTCCAGCCAGTTCCTAACCCAGCTCAGAGTGCTGCTGTCCCAGCCATGAGCTGACAGCTTAGACATCAGTTTGCTGTGGGGGACGGTGTCAAAGGCCTTGCTGCAGTCCAGGCAGACCACATCCACAGCCTGCCCCACATCCACCGGGCAATCACCTGATCATAGAAGGAGATCAGGTTGGAGAGGCAGGACCTGCCCCTCCTAAATCCCTGCTGGCTGGGCCTGAGCCCTTGGCCATCCTTCATTTACTGCCCCCAGGATAATCTGCTCCATCACTTTCCCTGGCACTGAGGTCAGGCTGCCAGGCCTGGAGTTTCCAGGTTCCTCCATCCGACCCTTCTTGTGGATGGGGACCACCTTGGCCAGTTTCAGTCATCTGGGACCTCAGTGGTGAGCCAGGACTGGAGGAAAATGATGGAGAGTGGCTTGGCAGCTCATCTGCCAGCTCTCTCAGCACCCTAGGATGGATCCCATCTGGTCCCATGGACTTGTGAGTGTCCAAGTGGCTCAGCAGGTCCCCAACTAACTCCTCACGGATTTCCAGGGCATTACACTGCTCCCCGACCCCATCACCCAGCTCCGGAGGCCACTCCTCCTGAACTCCTGCCTTGCTGTTAAACATTGAGGCAAAGAAGGTGTTCAGGACCTCAGCCTTTTCCTCATCTTCAGTCAAAGTGCTCCCCTCCAGGTCCAATAAGCAGTGCAGGTTCTTCCTGCCCTTCTTTTTAGTGTTGATGTGTTTGTAACAATGCTGTTTATTGCCTTTCAGAGGTGTTCAGCTTCAGTTCCAGCTGGGCCTTTGCCTCCTAATTTTATTCCTACATAATCCAACAACTTCCTTGAACATACCTGGAGAAGCCTTCCCCTCCTTCCAAAGGTGATACAGCCTCTTCTTCCCCCTTAACTCCTCCAGGAGCTGCTTGCTCATCCAGGCCCAGAGCCTTCCCCTGGGCTCATCTTTGGGCACGTGGGAACTGCCAGTTCCTGTGCCTTCAAGAGCTCCTGTTTGAAGTAGGTCCAATCCTCCTGAACCTCTTGGTTCTTGAGGGCTGCCACCCAGGGAACTTTGCCAATAAGTTTCTTAAACAGGCTGAAGTTTGCCCTCCTGCAGTCCAAGGTGAAGGTTCTGTTGGTGCTCCTCCCTATCTCCCTGCATATTGAACACTTCACTATCTCGTGGTCACTGCACCCTAGGCAGCCTCCCACCATCACGTCTCCCACCAGCCCTTCCCTATTGGAGCACAGCAGGTCAAGCAGAGCCTGGCCCCTGGTAGGCTCGCTAACAGCTGTGTCAGGAAGCAGTCCTCCATTTGCTCCAGGAATCTTCTGGACTGCCTCCTCCCTGCTGAATGAAGTTCCCAGCAGAGATCTGGGAGGTTGAAGTCACCAACAAGGACAAGATCTGAGGATCTTTTAGAATAAACTTTGTTAGAATAAACTAAACCAGGTTGGAAGAGACCTTCAAGATCATCGTGTCCAACCCATCAACCAATCCAACCCACCCAAACAGCTAACCCATGGCACCAAGCACCCCATCAAGTCTCCTTCTGAGCACCTTCAATGACGGCGACTCCACCACCTCCTTGGGCAGCCCATTCCAATGGGCAATCACTCTTTCTCTATAGAACTTCTTCCTAACATCCAACCTGAACCTCCCCTGGCACAGCCTGAGACTGTGTCCTCTTGTTCTGGTACTGGGTGCCTGGGAGAAGAGACCATCATCAACCTGTCTACAACCTCCCTCCAGCTGCTTGTAGAACACTTCATCAGCCTCCTCATCCTGGTTGGGTGGTCTGTAACAGACTCCAACCAGGATGTCAGATATGTTAGTCCTCCCTCTGATTTTAACCCACAGGCTCTCAATCCCTTCATCTTCCACCTCAGCCTCTGTGGCAGAGAGTGACTCCTAACATACAGAGCCACCCCTCCTCCTCTTCTCCCTCACCTGTCTCTCCTACAGAACCTGTAGCCCCCAGTGCAGCACTCCAGTTGTGCCTGTTATCCCACCATGTTTCTGAGATGGAGACTACATCATAGTCACCCTGGGGGGACCAGGACTTCCAGCTCCTCCTGCTTATTGCCTAGGCTGGGTGCATTGGTGTACATGTACTTTAGCTGGGCTCCTGACTTCTCAATTGGCCCTAATTTGTGCCCTACTCTTTCCTCTGCAGAGGGACCCATTGCCTCACCCACCCCCTTCAGACTTAGTTTAGAGACCTCTTAATGAGCCCTGCCAACTCTAGTGCTAGCACTCTCTTACCCTTTCTAGATTGCACCCCATCAGGATCCAGCAGGTCAGGTGCAGTAAAAGTTGTCCCATGATCGAAGAAACCAAAGTTCAGCCTCTGGCACCACCATGGAACCCATCCTGCACAAGCTTGGAGACATCCAAGCCCCTCCTGAACCCCTCCAGTGATGGGGACTCCACCACCTCCCTGGGCAGCTCATCCCAGTGGCCAACTCTTGCTGGGAAGAACTTTCTCCTCCCCTCCAGACTCAATCTCCCCTGGCACAGCTGGTGACTGTGTCCTCTTGTTCTGCTGCTGGGAGCCTGGCAGAAGAGCCCAACCCCCAGCTGGCTCCAACCTCCCTGCAGGGAGTTGGAGAGAGCAAGAAGGTCTCCCCTGAGCCTCCTCTGCTCCAGGCTAAGCAACCCCAGCTCCCTCAGCCTCTCCTCACAGGGCTGTGCCCCAGACCCCTCCCCAGCCTTGTGCCCCAGACCCCTCCCCAGCTTTGTTGCCCTTCTCTGGACACCTTTCAGCATCTCAATGTCCTCCTTAAACTGAGGAGCCCAGAACTGGACACAGCACTCAGGGTGTGGCTGGAAGGCTGCTCTGAAGTCTCCCAGGAATCTGAGCTATCCAGCTCTGAAAAACTGGGAAGCAAACCTGGTTTCTGGGATGCCTTGGCCAAGGTGAGGAACAGAGGCTGCATGTAAATCAGAGCAGCTGAGGAGGCAGGAGAGGAGTGAATATCTCCATTTCTGGGGGTTAATGCAGTGCTGTGGCCTCTCACCCTGGAAGCAGGAGGATCAATTCAGGCTTGGGTCACACTTGGAAATGAGGTTAGTGAGCTCAGGCTGAGCTGCTGTGGATCTGCTGAAGCCATTGTCTGCTGGGAAGGAATGGCCAGAAGTGTGTGCAGGGAGGCTGGGGGAGCTGGGGGTGCTCAGCCTGGAGAGGAGAAGGCTCCAGACAGACCTCAGAGCAGCCCTCCAGTACCTGAAGGGCTCCAGGAGAGCTGGGGAGTGACTCTGGCCAAGGGCTGGGAGTGCCAGGCTGAGGAACAATGGCTTGGAGCTGGGAGAGGAGAGACTGGGGAACCTTCAGGGCACTTAATGCTTTCAGATAGCTTTCAAAAAGGAGCAGTGGTTGCAGGTGTCCAGTGTCTAACCCCTGCAGGTGACAGAGAGTGTAGCTCCATCAGCCTCAAGCACAAGGAGAACATCCACGATGTATCTTCCTCCTGAGGGTCAACCAGAGCAAGGGCAGGGTCCTGCCCCTGGGCTGAACAATCCTCAGGGGCTGGCTCCCACCTTGCTTTGTGCCTCTCTGCCTCTGTCCCAGGGCTTTGTTCTTTCCTCCCAGCTGCTTTAGTTTCTTCCCCACCCCAGCAGCCTCTCTCCTTCTTCCTTTCCTTCCCTCTGGGAAGCAGAGAGCTCCTGGGGAGCCTCTGGCACTCTTTTAGTGCCCAACCCTGGCCCTTCACCCCTGAAGGCAGTGCAGGGAACAGCTCTGGTCCTGTGTGCAGGTCGAGGACAAAGCTCCTGCTGGCCAATGGAGGTTGGTCAGAGATGCCTCTGGAAGGCACCTCTGGGGGCCTGGCTTCTGGGGATGTTTTGTCACTGCTGCAGGCAGCAGGCTCCAGGCAGCAGCAGCAGTGTGCAGCTGGCACCAGGCTGAGTGGTGCTGTCCATGGGCCAGAGGGACAGGAGGGCATCCAGAGGGCCCTGGGCAGGCTGCAGAGGTGGTGCCAGGGGAAGCTGCTGAGGCTCAGCCAGAGCAAGGGCAGGGTCCTGGCCCTGGGCTGGCACAATCCTTACTGCCAGCACAGCCTGGGGGAGAGAAAGCAGCCCTGAGGAGAAGGCCTTGGGGGTATTGGGGAGGGGGAGAAGCTGGCCAGGAACAGGCAGGGAGAGGCCAAGGGCAGCCTGGGCTGCACCCAAAGCAGGGTGGCCAGAGCTGGAGAGAGGGATCCTGCCCCTCTGCTCTGCTCTGGGGAGACCTCACCTGCAGGGCTGGGGCCAGAGCTGGAGCCCTCAGCACAGGAGGGACCTGGAGCTGAGGGAGAGGCTCCAGAGGAGGCCAGCAAGGTGCTGAGGGGCTTGGAGCAGCTCTGCTGTGGGGCCAGGCTGAGGGAGCTGGGGGTGTTGAGCCTGCAGAAGAGAAGGCTGCAGGCAGAGCTGAGAGCAGCTCCCAGGCCCTGCAGGGGCTCATTTATCACTACTTTTTATGTTCTACTAATAGCCAGGGAGGGGTTGACCTCTGCTGGCCAGCCCCCAGTGGCTCTTGTAGTCCTGCAGCCACCTCTCCAGGCACAACTGCTACATGCAGCTGGCCAGCAGCTCTCCAGCCCCTAGGTGGGAGGAGGACATGAGGCTCAAAGTGGCTTTCCTGCAGCTTTGGGCACATCAGGAATTTGCAGCCCCTTGGGGTCTCCTCTTTCCATTTCCCCTGAGTGCTAGCAGAGATTATCTCTGAGCACACAGCAAAGGCTGGAGCCACTCTGGCCACCACCTCAGTGCCTGGAGCTGCTCTGGGGGGTGTTAGCACGGTGGGTGGGCACAGCTCCCCCTGCCAGCAGGAGCTCTGTGTGTGGGCAGCGTTGGCAAGCCCTGGCCCTGCAGCTGGGCAGTGCTTGGGGTTGTTAGTTTGCTGACAGATGGTGCTCTGCACCAGGGCTCTGCTCTGCACCAGGGCTCTGCTCTGCAGCCTGTTGGGGAAGATGTGCAGAGTGCAGGATGAGGGAGTCGACCTACACCTAATCACTCCATGTTCAGGTGGTGAGGGAGATAAGGGCAGAGACCTCAGGTCTCTGAGGTCAAAGAAACAGAGTCATAGAATCATGGAGTCAGAGAGTCATAGATAGTCAGAGAGTCATAGATCATAAAATGATAGAATAATAGAGCCACAGAGCCATAAAGTCACAAAGTCATGGAGTTATGGAATCACAGAATCATAAAGTCAAGACTCAGAATCACAGAGCCATAATCATAGAGTCACAGTGTCATAGAGTCAAAAAGTCACAGAGTCATACAATCATAGTAATTGAGTCATAGAATCATAGAGTCACAGAGTAATAGAGTCATAGAGTCACAGGGACATAGAATGATAGAGTCACAGAGTCATGGAATCAAAGACAGCATTCTAGAATCAGAGTGATGGAGTCACAGAGCCATAGCGATCCGGAGCCATAGAATTAGAGAGCCATAGAGTCAAAGAGTTGTAGAGTCATGGAGTGATAGAGCCACAGAATCATATTCATAGAGTCATGGAGTCATAGAGTCACAGATTCATAGAGACAAAGAGTCACAGAGTCAGAGAATCATGCAGTCAGAGAGTCATAGAATCCTAGTGAATCACAGAATCAGAGATTCAAAGAGTCATAGGATCAGAGAGTTAGAGAGTAAGAGAGAGTCATAGAGTCACAGAGTCATAGAGTCACAGAGTCATACAATTATAGAGTCGGAGTCATAGAGTCTCTGAATCATAAAATAATAGAGGTATGGAATCATAAAATCATAGACTCAAGACTCATAGAATGATAGAGGAAGAGACATAGAATGATAGAATCATAGAGCTACAGAATCATAGTCAGAGGCACAGAATCATAGAGACAGAGAGTCAGAGTCACAGAGTGTAACGGGTTGGGGCAGACCCCCTCCCCACCACGCGCAGAAATGACGACTCAGACCAACAGATTGCAAAAGTGATGGAAAGGTTCAATAGAGAGCAGTGAGTGCGTGCAGAGAGCTAGGAACACAGTGACAAGAGAGACCCCAAAACAGACCCAGAGAGATCCCATCCCCACCTGAAGGTGCACCCAAAACCCCCAGGGCTCCTCCTTCCCCCCCTGCACTGCTAGGCTAGTCTCAGCTGGCCAGATATGAGACTGCCCATCCCCCCGTGGCCTTGGGCCTAATCAGGCCTAGGGCCGGGAGATCTCTCCCCCAGTTACTGGGTGCCAGAGAGGAAGGAAAGAGGAAGTGCCAGACCCTGCCGTGAAACTTAGAGTGGCGCAAGGGATGATGGTAGGAAATAACCTAACTTCCTGTGTCCACCCACTGGGCTGGACTTCTGGACACAGGAAACACCCCTGTAGCAGAGGGCACCCAGCCCAAACTACGACACAGAGTCATGTAATCACAGAGGCACTGAGTCACAGAGGCATAGAATCACAGAGGCATTGAGTCACAGAGCCCCAGAGTCATAGAATCACAGAGACAATGAGTCACAGAGGCATAGAATCGGAGAAGCACTGAGTAACAGAGCCCCAGAATCACAGACACAATGAGTCATAGAGGCATAGAATCACAGAGGCATTGAGTCACAGATCTCCAGAGTCATAGAATCACTGAGACAATGAGTCACAGAGGCATTCAATCACAGAAGCATTGAGTAATAGAGTTATAGTATGACAGAGACAATGAGTCACAGAGCCACAGAGTCATAGAATCACAGAGACAATGAATCACAGAGGCATGGAATCACAGAGGCATTGAGTCTCAGAGTCCCAGAGTCATAGAATCAGAAAGACAATGGCCACAGAGGCATAGAATCACAGAAGCATTGAGTCACAGAGCCCCAGAGTCATAGAGTCACAGAGACAATGAGTCACAGAGACAATGAGTCACAGAGGCACAGAATCACAGAGGCATTGAGTCACAGAGGCACAGAATCACAGAGGCATTGAGTCACAGAGCCCCAGAGTCATAGAATCACAGCGACAATGAGTCACAGAGTCACAGAATCACAGAGGCATTGAGTCACAGAGCCACAGAGTCACAGAATTGCAGAGATTATGAGTCACAGAGTCATAGAATCAGAGGCATTTAGACACTGAGTCTCAGAGTCATGGAATCACAGAGAAAATGAGTCATAGAGGCATAGAATCAGAGAGGCTCGGAGTCACAGAGCAGCATTGTCTTAGAATCACAGAGTTATAGAGGCATGGAATCACAGAGGCATTTAAAAGAGGAATTTAAAAGGCTCTGCTGCGGCTCGAGGGGTTCACTTCGTCGGGCAGCTTCCTCGGGACAGCACCCAGACCAGCAACTGCCGGGGACCAGCCGCTGCTCTCCTTTTCGGGCTGCGGGAATCGCCATCGCTGCCGAGTTTTGCCGCGGGGAAGGAGCAGCCGCTCTTTCACGTGGTCAGACTCGTGATCCCAGCGGCGGGAGCGGCTGCATTTACAGGGCTCAGCTGCGGCTCGGGGGGTTCACTTCGCCGGGCAGCTCTCCCGTGTTGGGACAGGGACAGCCATGGTTGTAACTCGCAACAAAATCTCCCTAAAAAAATCAGTGTCGACCCAGAGCGAGGTAGAACAGAAGCAGGTAGCTGTCCAGGTATCTGGCTGTAGAGAATGCTGGAACCTGGCACTTGAGACGCAGGGTAGTGGGGGCAACTCTTGTATAAGGTGTGAGCAGGTTGACTATCTGCTTAATATGGTGGTCAGACTGAGGGATAAGTTTGCTAGCCTTAGAAATGTAAGGAAATGTAGGAAAGAGATGAACCAGAGGAGGAAGGAGATGGATCAAAGGAGTAAAGAGGTGAATCGGAGTAAGCAGGCTCTGCAGGCTCCCCCAGCAGAGGCTGGTTATTCAAAAAGCAGAGGGGAATGGACGCAAGTTCCTCTCAAAAGACGCAAAGTTAAACCTCCTTGCCTCCCCTCACCTTCCCCGCTGCTCTTGGAAAACAGATATGGAGCACTGGAGATTGAGGGTGAGGTGGTCCTGATGCCGGAGGACACACCTTCTGGGGTTCTCCCTAAGGCTAAGCAGCCTAAGGTTAAACAGCCTAAGGCAAAGCAGCCTAAGGTCAAACAGTCTTCTGCTGGCATCAGGACCTGTTCCCTCAAAAAAAAAAAAGGAGGGTAATTGTTGGGTGATTCCCTTCTGAGGGGAATGGAGGGCCCTATATGTCAGCCTGACCCATCTCATAGGGAACTCTGTTGTCTGCCAGGAGCCCAAGTGAATGATGTTACCAGTAGGCTGCCTAGACTGGTGCAGCCCTCTGACTACTACCCTTTACTAGTTATGCAGTTAGGAATGATGATGTTGCAACCAGAACTCCCAGGGCTATCAAAGATGACTTCAGGGCCCTGGGAGACCTGGTTGAGGGTCAGGGGCAGAAATAATTTTTCATCCATACCCTTAACTGCAGGAGGGAATACAGTAAGGAACAGGTCAGCAGCTATAGTTAACAAGTGGCTTAGAGGCTGGGGCAGTCAAAAGAATTTTGGTTTTTGATATTGGGAAACTTTCTACTGCACCAGGCCAGCTGGCAACAGCTGGAGTACATCTGTCCCAGAGAAGGGAAAGGCCACTGTATATGAGAACGGCCTGTCCCCCAAAGGAAACAGATCCTGGGAAGGGGAATTGGCGGTCTCATCGACAGGGCTTTAAACTAGTTTTGAAGGGGAAGGGGCTGAAAATAGTCCTCTCAGACAAGAGTCTGGGGGCGACAAGCTAGAGTCAGAGGTGAAACCAGCAGCCCAGCTGAAGTGCATGTACACTAATGCACGAAGCATGGGTAACAAACAGGAGGAGCTGGAAGCCTTGATGCAGCAGGAAAATGATGATGTAGTTGCCATCACAGAGACGTGGTGGGATGACTCACATGACTGGAGCGCTGCAATTGACGGTTACAAGCTCTTCAGGAGAGACAGGCGAGGAAGAAGGGTTGGAGGGGTGGCCCTTTACATCAGGAAGGCACTAGATGCCATTGAGATGGAGATTAGGGACGATCGGGTTGAATGCTTGTGGATAAGAATTAGAGGGAAGACCAGCAGGGCAGACACCCTGGTTGGAGTCTGTTATAGACCACCCAACCAGGAGGAGGATGTTGATGAAGCATTCTATAGGCAGCTTAAGGCTGTCTCAAGGTCTTCTGACCTTGTTCTCATGGGCGACTTCAACCTGCCTGACATCTGCTGGGAACTCAACACGGCAGAGAGGAGACAGTCTAGAAGGTTCTTAGAATGCATGGAGGACAGCTTCTTATCCCAGGTGCTGCGAGAGCATACCAGGGGCAAGGCTATGCTTGACCTCCTCTTCACCAACAGGGAAGGGCTGGTGGGTGATGTGGTGGTTGGAGGGTGCTTAGGGGCCAGTGACCAGGAGATAATTGAGTGTTCAGTATTCGGTCAAGCCAAGAGGGGCAGCAAGAAGACCTCCACTCTGGACTGCCGGAGGGCAGACTTCAGGCTACTCAAGGAAACTAACTCAGAAGGTTCCTTGGGATAAAGCCCTTAAAAACAAAGGGGTCCAGGAGAGCTGGACCTACTTCAAGGAAGAACTGTCGAAGGCTCAGGGACAGGCTGTGCCAATGTGCCGGAAGATGAGCCGCCAGGGCAGATGGCCAGCCTGGATGGTTCATGAACTTTTAATGGAACTGAGGGAAAAAAAGAGAGAGAGCTGGCAGATGAGCTGGCCAAGCCACTCTCCATCATTTTCCAGCAGTCCTGGCTCACTGGCGAGGTCCCAGGAGACTGGAAGCTGGCCAACGTGGTGCCCATCCACAAGAAGGGCTGGTTGGATGAGCCAGGGAATTATAGGCCTGTCAGCCTGACCTCAGTGCCAGGCAAGATCATGGAACAGGTCATCCTGAGTGCAATAACACAGCACTTAAAGGATGGCCAAGGGATCAGGCCTAGCCAGTATGGATTTAGGAAGGGCAGGTCCTGCCTGACCAACCTGATCTCCTTCTATGATCAGGTAACCTGCCTGGTGGATGTGGGGAGGCCTGTTGATGTAGTCTACCTGGACCTCAGCAAGGCCTTTGACACCGTCCCCCATACCAAACTGCTGGCCAAGCTGTCAGCCCATGGCTTGGATGGGAGCACACTGCGATGGGTTAGGAACTGGCTGGAGGGCCGAGCCCAGAGAGTGGTGGTGAATGGTGCCACATCCAGCTGGCGGCCAGTCACTAGTGGAGTCCCCCAGGGATCAGTGCTGGGCCCTGTGCTCTTTAACATCTTTATTGATGATCTGGATGAGGGCATTGAGTCATAGAATCAGAGAGACAATGAGTCACAGAGCTCCAGAATCATAGAATCACAGAGACAATGAGGTACAAAGGCATAGAATCACAGAGGCATTGAATCACAGAGGCCCAGAGTCATGGAATCACTGAGACAATGAGTCACAGAGCCATAGAGTCATGGAATTATGGAGGCATAGAGTCACAGAGCCACAGAAACATAGAATCACAGAGGCTTTCTGTCACTCAATCCCAGAGACATAGAATCACAGAGACAATGAGTCACAGAGTCATAGAATCACAGAGACAATGAGTCACAGAGTCACAGAATCACAGAGACAATGAGTCACAGAATCACAGAGACAATGAGTCACAGAGTCACAGAATCACAGAGACAATGAGTCACAGAGGTCCAGAATCATAGAATCACTAAGACAATGAGTCACAGAGGCTTAGAATCACAGAGACAATGAGTCACAGAGTCACAGAATCACAGAGACAATGAGTCACAGAGGCACAGAATCACAGAGGCATTGAGTCACAGAGGTCCAGAATCATAGAATCACTAAGACAATGAGTCACAGAGGCTTAGAATCACAGAGACAATGAGTCACAGAGGCACAGAATCACAGAGGGATTGAGTCACAGAGTCATAGAATCACAGAGAGAATGAGTCACAGAGGCATAGAATCACAGAGACAATGAGTCACAGAGGCATTGAGCCACAAAGGTATAGGATCACAGAGGCATAGGATCACAGAGGCATTGAGTCATAGAGCCCCAGATTCATGGAATCTCTGAGATAATGAGCCTCAGAGGCACAGAAATCACAGAGTGATTGAGTAATAGAGGCATAGAATCACAGAGGGATTTTGTCACAGAGCCCCAGAGTCATAGAATCACAGAGACATTGAGTCACAGAGTCATAGAATCACAGAGGCATTGAGTCACAGAGTCATAGAATCACAGAGGCATTGAGTCATGGAGCCCCAGAGTCATAGAATCACAGAGACAATGAGGCTGAGAGGCATAGAATCACAGAGGCATTGAGTCATAGAGGTCCAGAATCATAGAATCACTAAGACAATGAGTCACAGAGTCATAGAATCAGAGATACAATGAGTCCCAGACCCAGAGAGTCATAGTATCACAGAAGGATTGAGTCACAGAGCCCCAGAATCATAGAATCACAGAGACAATGAGTCACAGAGGCTTAGAATCCCAGAGGCATTGAGTCAGAGATTCATAGAATCAGAATGGCATTGAGTCACAGAGGCATAGAATCACAGAGGCATTGAGTCACAGAGCCCCAGAGTCATAGAATCACAGAGGCATTGAGTCACAGAGGCATAGAGTCACAGAGGCATTGAGTCCAAGAGTCATAGAATCACAGAGACAATGAGGATCTGAGGCATAGAATCAGAGAGGCATTGAGACACAGAGTCTAAGTGTCATAGAATCACAGAGACAATGAGTCACAGATCCCCAGAGCCATAGAATCACAAAGGCAATGAGTCACAGAGACATAGAATTAGAGGGGCATTGACTCACAGAGCCCCGGATTCATAGAATCTCAGAGGGATTGAGTCACAGAGCCCCAGAGTCATAGAATCACAGAGACAATGAGGCTCAGAGGCATAGAATCACATTGACAATGAGTCACAGAGTCAAAGAATCACAGAGGCAGTGAGTCACAGAGCCACAGAGTTGTAGAATCACAGAGACAGAGAGTCACAGAGGCATACAGTCAGAGAGGCATTGAGTCACTGAGCCCCAGACTCATAGAATCACACAGGCATTGAGTCACAGAGGCTTGCAATCACAGAGGCATTGAGTCATAGAGCTCCAGAGTCGTAGAATCACAGAGACAATGAGTCATACAACCACAGAGTCATAGAATCACAGAGGCATTGAGTCACAGAGCCTCAGAATCATAGAACCAAAGAGGCAATGAGTCACAGAGGCATAGAATCACAGAGGGATTGGGTCCCAGAGTCATAGAATCAGAGAGGCATTGAGTCATAGAGCTCCAGAGTGGTAGAATCACAGAGACAATGAGTCACAGAGGCTTAGAATCACAGAGACATTGAGTCATAGAGCCACAGAGCCATAGAATCACAGAGGGTTGAGTCACAGGCCCCAGAGTCATAGAATCACTGAGACAATGAGTCACAGAGGCATGGAATCACAGAGGTGTTGAGCCACAGTGGCATAGAATCACAGAGGCATTGAGTTACAGAGCCCCAGAGTCATGGAATCACAGAGGCATTGAGTCACAGAGGCTTAGAATCACAGAGGCATTGAGTCACAGAGCCACAGAGTCATAGAAATACAGAGGGATTGAGTCACAGAGGCATAGAATCACAGAGGCATTGAGTCATAGAATCAGAGACTTAGATCCACAGAGACAATGAGTCACAGAGTCATAGAATCACAGAGACAATGAGCCACAGAGGCTTAGAATCACAGACACAATGAGGCTCAGAGGCTTGGAATCACAGAGGCATTGAGCCACAGAGGCATAGAATCACAGAGGCATTGAGTCACAGAGCCCCAGATTGTTAGAATCACAGAGACAATGAGTCTCAGAGACATAGAATCACAGAAGTCACAGATCCCCAGGATCATAGAGACAATGAGTCACAGAGGCTTAGAATGAGAGATTCATTGAGTTATAGTATCAGAGAGGCATTGAGTCACAGAGCCCCAGAGTCATAGAATCACTGAGACAATGAGTCACAGAGGCATAGAATCACACAGGCATTGAGACACATAGCCCCAGAGTCATAGAATCACAGAGACAATGAGTCACAGAGGCATAGAATCACAGAGGCATTGAGTCACAGAACCCCAGAGTCACAGAATCAGAGGGAGTCAAGGAGTCACAGAGGCATGGAATGACAGAGGCATTGAGTAACAGAGTCATAGAATCACAGAGGGATTGAGTCACAGAGCCCCAGAGTCATAGAATCACAGAGGGATTGAGTCACAGAGTCCCAGATTCATAGAATCACTAAGACAATGAGTCACAGAGTCATAGAATCAGAGAGACAATGAGTCACAGACCCAGAGAGTCAGGGTATCACAGAAGGATTGAGTCACAGAGTCCCAGAATCATAGAATCACAGAGACAATGAGTCACAGAGGCTTAGAATCCCATAGGCATTGAGTCAGAGATTCATAGAATCAGAATGGCATTGAGTCACAGAGGCTTAGAATCACAGAGGCATTGAGTCACAGAGTCTAAGTGCCATAGAATCACAGAGACAATGAGGATCTGAGGCATAGAATCACAGAGGCAGTGAGTCACAGAGCCACAGAGTTGTAGAATCACGGAGACAATGAGTCACAGAGGCTTAGAATCACGGTGGCATTGACTCACAGGGCCCTAGATTCATAGAATCACAGAGACAATGAGTCACAGAGCCATAGAATCACAGAGACATTCAGTCACAGTCATGGAATCACAGAGGCACTGAGTCACAGAGGCATAAAATCACAGAGGCAGTGAGTCACAGAGCCCAGAATCCTACAATCACTGAGAGAATGAGTCACAGAGTCATAGAATCACATTGACAATGAGTCACAAAGGCATAGAATCACAGAGGCATTGAGTCCCAGAGCCCCAGAGTCACAGAATCACAGAGGCATTGAGTCACGGAGCCCTAGAGTCATAGAATCATTGAGACAATAAGTCTCAGAGTCATAGAATCACAGAGAAAATGTGTCATAGAAGCATAGAATCACAGAGGCATTGAATCAGAGAGGCATTGAGTCACACAGCCCCAGATTCATAAAATCACAGAGACAATTAGTCACAGAGGCACAGAATCACAGAGGCATTGAGTCACAGAGCCTCAGAATCATAGAACCAAAAAGGCAATGAGTCACAGAGGCATAGAATCACAGAGGCACTGAGTCACAGGAGCACAGATTCATGGAATCACAGATATAATGAGTTGTAGAGGCAGTGAATCAAAGACGCATTGAATCACTGAGCCCCAGAGTCACAGAATCTCAGAGACAATGAGTCACGGAGCATCAGAATCACAGAGGCATTGAGTCACAGAGTTCCAGAATCCTGGAATCACAGAGACAATGAGTCACAGAGGCATTGAGTCATAGAGTCAATGAATCACAGGTGCATTGAGTCACAGAGGCCCAGAGTCATAGAATCATAGAGACAATAAGTCTCAGATGCATGGAATCACAGAGGCATTGAGTCACAGACCCCAGAGTCATAGAATCACAGAAACAATGAGTCACAGATGCTTAGAATCACAGAGACAATGAGTCACAGAGAGAATGATTCACAGATCTAGAGGATCATGGAATCACAGAGGCATTGAATCAGAGAACAACAGAGGCATAGAATCACAGAGACATTGAGTCACAGAGCCAGGGGATCATGGAATCACAGAGGCATTGAATCAGAGAACAACAGAGTCATAGAATCACAGAGACATTGAGTCACAGAACCACAGTGTCATAGAATCACAGAGACAATGAGTCACAGAGACAATGAGTCACAGATCCAGAGGATCATGAAATCACAGAGGCATTGAATCACAGAGCCCCAGAGTCATAGAATGACAGAGACAATGAGTCACAGTCATAGAGTCTCAGAGGCATTCAATCACAGAGCCCCAGATTCAGAGAATCACAGAGACAATGAATCACAGAGTCATGGAGTCACAGAGGCATTGTGTCACAGAGCCCCAGAGTATCATAGAATTAGAGAGACAATGAGTCACACAGGCATAGAATCACAGAGACATTGAGTCACAGAGGCACAGAATCACAGAGGCATAGAGTCACAGAGGCATAGAACCACAGAGGCATTGAGTCACAGAGCCCCAGAGTCATAGAATCACAGAGACCATGAGTCAGAGTGGCATAGAATCACAGAGACAGTGAGTCCCAGAGTCATAGCAGCACAGAGGCATAGAATCACACAGACAATGAGTCACAGAGGCATAGAATCTTAGAGGCATTGGGTGATAGAGCCCCAGAGTGATAGAATCACAGAGACAATGAGTTAGTGTCATAGAATCACAGAGGAATTGAGTTACAGAGGCTTAGAATCACAGAGACAGTGAGTCACAGAGGAATTCAGTCAAAGAGCCACAGTATCACTAAGACATTGAGTCACAGAGCCACAGAGTCATAGAATCACTGAGACAATGAGTCACAGAGGCATAGAATCACAGAGGCATTGAGTCACAGAGGGATAGAATCACAGAGGGATAGAGTCACAGAGGGATTGAGTCACAGAGCCCCAGAGTCATAGAATCACAGAGACAATGAGTCACTGAGCCCCAGAATAATAGAATCACAGAGAATATGAGGTACAGAGGTATAGAATCACAGAGGCATTGAGTCACAGAGCCATAGAGTCATAGTATCACAGAGGCATTGAGTCACAGAGTCATAGAATCACAGAGAGAATGAGTCACAGAGGCATAGAATTACAGAGACAATGAATCACAGAGGCACTGAGTCACTGAGGTTTAGAATCACAGAAGCATTGAGTCGCAGAGGCTTAGAATCAGAGACATTGAGTCACAGAGGCATAGAATCACAGAGGCATTGAGTGAGAGAGCCCCAGAGTCGTAGAATCACAGAGACAATGAGTCACAGAGGCTTAGAATCACAGAGGCATTGAGTCATAGAGTCATAGAATCACAGAGCCCTAGAGTCATAGAATCACAGAGACAATGTGTCATGGAGCCATGGAATCACACAGGCATTGAGTCACAGAGTCATAGAATCACAGAGGCAGTGAGTCACAGAGTCCCAGAGACATAGAATCACATTGACAATGAGTCACAGAGTCAAAGAATCACAGAGGCAGTGAGTCACAGAGCCAGAGACTCATAGAATCACACAGGCATTGAGTCACAGAGGCTTACAATCACAGAGGCATTGAGTCATAGAGCTCCAGAATTGTAGAATCACAGAGACAATGAGTCACAGAGGCATAGAATCACAGAGGCATTGAGTCACAGAGTCATAGAATCACAAAGCCCCAGAGTCATAGAATCACAGAGACAATGTGTCATAGAGTCATGAAATCACAGAGGCATTGAGTCACAGAGCCCCAGAGTCATAGAATTACAGAGATAATGAGTCACAGAGCCATGGAATCACACACACATTGAGTCACAGAGTCATAGAATCACAGAGGCAGTGAGTCACAGAGTCATACAAGCACAGAGGCAGTGAGTCACAGAGTCCCAGAGACATAGAATCACATTGACATTGAGTCACAGAGTCAACGAATCACAGAGGCAGTGAGTCACAGAGCCACAGAGTTGTAGAATCACAGAGACAGAGAGTCACAGAGGCATACAGTCAGAGAGGCATTGAGTCACTGAGCCCCAGACTCATAGAATCACACAGGCATTGAGTCACAGAGGCTTACAATCACAGAGGCATTGAGTCAGAGAGCTCCAGAATCGTAGAATCACAGAGGCAATGAGTCATACAACCACAGAGGCATAGAATCACAGAGGCACTGAGTCACAGAGCCCCAGAGTTATAGAATCGCAGAGACAGAGAGTCACAGAGGCATAGAATCACAGAGGGATTGAGTCCCAGAGTCATAGAATCAGAGAGGCATTGAGTCATAGAGCTCCAGAGTGGTAGAATCACAGAGACAATGAGTCACAGAGGCTTAGAATCACAGAGACATTGAGTCATACAGCCACAGAGCCATACAATCACAGAGGCATTGAGTCACGGGGCCCCAGAGTCATAGAATCACTGAGACAACAAGTCACAGAGGCATAGAATCACAGAGGCATTGAGTCACAGTGGCATAGAATCACAGAGGCATTGAGTCACAGAGCCCCAGAGTCATGGAATCACAGAGACAATGAGTCACAGAGTCATAGAATCACAGCGACAATGAGTCACTGAGGTTTAGAATAACAGAAGCATTGACTCACAGAGTCCCAGAATCATAGAATCACAGAGGCACTGAGTCACAGTGCCCCAGAGTCGTAGAATCACAGAGAGAATGAGCCACAGAGTCATACAATCACAGAGGCATTGAGCCACAGAGGCACAGAATCACAGAGGCATTGAGCCCCAGAGCCCCAGAGTCATACAATCACAGAGACAATGTGACACAGAGGCATTGAATCACAGAAGCATTGAGTCACAGAGCCACAAAATCATAAAATCATAGAGAAAATGAGTCACAGAGTCATGGAATCACAGAGGCACTGAGACACAGAGGCATAGATTCACAGAGGCCAGAATCGTACAATCACTGAAAGAATGAGTCACAGAGGCATAGAATCACAGAAGCATTGAGTCACAGAGCCACAGAGTCATAGAATCACAGAGACAATGAGTCACAGAGGAATAGTATCACAGAGGCATTGAGTCCCAGATTCCCAGAGTCATAGAATCACACAGACAATGAGTCACAGAGGCATAGAATCACAGAGGCATTGAGTCACAGAGCCATGGAGTTATAGAATCAGTGAGACAATGATTCTGAGAGGCATACAATCAGAGAGGCATTGAGTCAGAGAGTCCCAGATTCATACAATTACACAGATAATGAGCCCCAGCGTCATAGAATCACAGAGGCATTGAGTCACAGAGCCCCAGAATCAAAGAGGAATTCAGTCACAGAGCCCCAGAATCATAGAGTCACTAAGAGAATGAGTCACAGAGGCTTAGAATCACTAAGAGAATGAGTCACAGAGGCTTAGAATCACAGAGACAATGAGTCACAGAGGCACAGAATCACAGAGACAATGAGTCACAGAGGCACAGAATCACAGAGACAATGAGTCACAGAGGCACAGAATCGCAGAGGGATTGAGTCCCAGAGTCATAGAATTACAGAGACAATGAGTCACAGAGGCATTGAGCCACAAAGGCATAGAATCACAGAGGCATTGAGCCACAAAGGCATAGAATCACAGAGGCATTGAGTCACAGAGGCAAAGAATCACAGAGGCATTGAGTCATGGAGCCCCAGAGTCATAGAATCACAGAGGCATTGAGGCTCAGAGGCTTAGAAATCACAGAGGGATTGAGTAACAGAGGCATAGAATCACAGAGGGATTTTGTCACAGAGCCCCAGAGTCATAGAATCACAGAGGCATTGAGTCACAGAGGCTTAGAGTCAAAGAGGAATTCAGTCACAGAGCCCCAGAATCATAGAGTCACTAAGAGAATGAGCCACAGAGGCTTAGAATCACTAAGAGAATGAGTCACAGAGGCTTAGTATCACAGAGACAATGAGGCTCAGAGGCATAGAATCACAGAGACAATGAGTCACAGAGACCTAGGGAGTCATAGTATCACAGAAGGATTGAGTCAGAGAGCCCCAGAATCATAGAATCAAAGAGACAATGAGTCACAGAGGCATAGAATCCCAGACGCATTGAGTCACAGAGCCCCAGAGTCATAGAATCACAGAGTCAATGAGGCTCAGAGGCATAGAATCACAGAGGCATTGAGTCATAGAGGCATAGAATCACAGAGGCATTGAGTCATAGAGGCATAGAATCACAGAGGCATTGAGTCATAGAGCCGCAGATTCATAGAATCTCAGAGATAATGAGCCTCGGAGGCACAGAAATCACAGAGGTATTGAGTCACAGAGCCATAGATTCATAGAATCACAGAGGGATTTTGTCACAGAGCCCCAGAGTCATAGAATCACAGAGACAATGAGTCACAGAGGCATAGAATCACAGAGACAATGAGTCACAGAGGCATGGAATCACAGAGGCATTGAGTCATGGAGCCCCAGAGTCATAGAATCACAGAGACAATGAGGCTCAGAGGCATAGAATCACAGAGGCATTGAGTCACAGAGCCATGGAGTTATAGAATCAGTTAGACAACGATTCAGAGAGGCATACAATCAGAGAGGCATTGAGTCACAGAATCCCAGATTCATAGAATTACACAGACAATGAGCCCCAGCGTCATAGAATCACAGAGAATGAGCCACAGAGGCTTAGAATCACAGACACAATGAGGCTCAGAGGCTTGGAATCACAGAGGCATTGAGCCACAGAGGCATAGAATCACAGAGGCATTGAGTCACAGAGCCATCCAATCACAGAGGCATTGAGTCACAGAGCCATCCAATCACAGAGGCATTGAGTCACAGAGCCATCCAATCACAGAGGCATTGAGTCACAGAGCCATCCAATCACAGAGGCATTGAGTCACAGAGCCATCCAATCACAGAGGCATTGAGCCACAGAGGCATAGAATCACAGAGGCATTGAGTCACAGAGCCCCAGATTGTTAGAATCACAGAGACAATGAGTCTCAGAGACATAGAATCACAGAAGTCACAGATCCCCAGGATCATAGAGACAATGAGTCACAGAGGCTTAGAATGAGAGATTCATTGAGTTATAGTATCAGAGAGGCATTGAGTCACAGAGCCCCAGAGTCATAGAATCACTGAGACAATGAGTCACAGAGGCATAGAATCACACAGGCATTGAGACACATAGCCCCAGAGTCATAGAATCACAGAGACAATGAGTCACAGAGCTATAGAGTCATGGAATCACAGAGACAATGAGTCACAGAACCCCAGAGTCACAGAATCAGAGGGACAAGCAGTCACAGAGGCATGGAATGACAGAGGCATTGAGTAACAGAGTCATAGAATCACAGAGGGATTGAGCCACAGAGTCATAGAATCACAGGGGCATTGAGTCACAGAGGTCCAGAATCGTAGAATCACTAAGACAATGAGTCACAGAGTCATAGAATCAGAGAGACAATGAGTCACAGACCCAGAGAGTCAGGGTATCACAGAAGGATTGAGTCACAGAGCCTCAGAATCATAGAATCACAGAGACAATGAGTCACAGAGGCTTAGAATCACAGAGGCATTGAGTCCAAGAGTCATAGAATCACAGAGACAATGAGGATCTGAGGCATAGAATCACAGAGGCATTGAGTCACAGAGTCTAAGTGCCATAGAATCACAGAGACAATGAATCACAGAGGTGTAGAATCACAGAGCCATTGAGTCACAGAGCCATACAGTCATAGAATCACAGAGACATTGAGTCACAGATCCCCGGAGCCATAGAATCACAAAGGCAATGAGTCACAGAGACATAGAATCAGAGGGGCATTGACTCACAGAGCCCCGGATTCATAGAATCTCAGAGGGATTGAGTCACAGAGCCCCAGAGTAATAGAATCACAGAGACAATGAGGCTCAGAGGCATAGAATCACAGAGGAATTGAGTCACAGAGCCCCAGAATCATACAGTCACTAAGAGAATGAGTCACAGAGGCTTAGAATCACAGAGACAATGAGTCACAGAAGCATAGAATCACAGAGACAATGAGTCACAGAAGCATAGAATCACAGAGACAATGAGTCACAGAAGCATAGAATCACAGAGACAATGAGTCATAGAATCACACTGACAATGAGTCATGGAGTCATGAAATCACAGAGGCATTGAGTCAGAGACATAGAATTACAGAGACAATGAATCACAGAGCCATGGAATCACAGAGGCATTGAGTCACAGAGCCCAGAATCCTACAATCACTGAGAGAATGAGTCACAGAGTCATAGAATCACACACACATTGAGTCACAGAGTCATAGAATCACAGAGGCAGTGAGTCACAGAGTCATACAAGCACAGA
Source organism: Melanerpes aurifrons (assembly GCA_011125475.1). Taxonomy (NCBI): domain Eukaryota; kingdom Metazoa; phylum Chordata; class Aves; order Piciformes; family Picidae; genus Melanerpes; species Melanerpes aurifrons. The sequence continues at coordinate 729,473 of WWNC01000163.1, read as the reverse complement.
GGCAGTGAGTCACAGAGTCCCAGAGACATAGAATCACATTGACAATGAGTCACAGAGTCAACGAATCACAGAGGCAGTGAGTCACAGAGCCACAGAGTTGTAGAATCACAGAGACAGAGAGTCACAGAGGCATACAGTCAGAGAGGCATTGAGTCACTGAGCCCTAGACTCATAGAATCACACAGGCATTGAGTCACAGAGGCTTACAATCACAGAGGCATTGAGTCACAGAGCTCCAGAATCGTAGAATCACAGAGGCATTGAGTCACAGAGCCTCAGAATCATAGAACCAAAGAGGCAATGAGTCACAGAGGCATAGAATCACAGAGGCACTGAGTCACAGGAGCACAGATTCATGGAATCACAGATATAATGAGTTGTAGAGGCAGTGAATCAAAGACGCATTGAATCACTGAGCCCCAGAGTCACAGAATCTCAGAGACAATGAGTCACGGAGCATCAGAATCACAGAGGCATTGATTCACAGAGTTCCAGAATCCTGGAATCACAGAGACAATGAGTCACAGAGGCATTGAGTCATAGAGTCAATGAATCACAGGTGCATTGAGTCACAGAGCCCCAGAGTCATAGAATGACAGAGACAATGAGTCACAGTCATAGAGTCTCAGAGGCATTCAATCACAGAGCCCCAGATTCAGAGAATCACAGAGACAATGAATCACAGAGTCATGGAATCACAGAGGCATTGTGTCACAGAGCCCCAGAGTATCATAGAATTAGAGAGACAATGAGTCACACAGGCATAGAATCACAGAGACATTGAGTCACAGAGGCACAGAATCACAGAGGCACTGAGTCACAGAGCCCCAGAGTCATAGAATCACAGAGACATTGAGTCACAGAGGCATAGAACCACAGAGGCATTGAGTCATGGAGCCCCAGAGTCATAGAGTCACAGAGACAATGAGGCTCAGAGGCTTAGAAATCACAGAGGGATTGAGTAACAGAGGCATAGAATCACAGAGGGATTTTGTCACAGAGCCCCAGAGTCATAGAATCACAGAGGCATTGAGTCACAGAGGCTTAGAATCAAAGAGGAATTCAGTCACAGAGCCCCAGAATCATAGAGTCACTAAGAGAATGAGTCACAGAGGCTTAGTATCACAGAGACAATGAGGCTCAGAGGCATAGAATCGCAGAGACAATGAGTCACAGAGACCCAGGGAGTCATAGTATCACAGAAGGATTGAGTCAGAGAGCCCCAGAATCATAGAATCAAAGAGACAATGAGTCACAGAGGCTTAGAATCCCAGACGCATTGAGTCAATGAGTCATAGAGGCATAGAATCACAGAGGCATTGAGTCATAGAGGCATAGAATCACAGAGGCATTGAGTCATAGAGGCATAGAATCACAGAGGCATTGAGTCATAGAGGCATAGAATCACAGAGGCATTGAGTCATAGAGCCGCAGATTCATAGAATCTCAGAGATAATGAGCCTCAGAGGCACAGAAATCACAGAGGTATTGAGTCACAGAGCCATAGATTCATACAATCACAGAGGGATTTTGTCACAGAGCCCCAGAGTCATAGAATCACAGAGACAATGAGTCACAGAGGCATAGAATCACAGAGACAATGAGTCACAGAGGCATGGAATCACAGAGGCATTGAGTCATGGAGCCCCAGAGTCATAGAATCACAGAGACAATGAGGCTCAGAGGCATAGAATCACAGAGGCATTGAGTCACAGAGCCATGGAGTTATAGAATCAGTTAGACAACGATTCAGAGAGGCATACAATCAGAGAGGCATTGAGTCACAGAATCCCAGATTCATAGAATTACACAGACAATGAGCCCCAGCGTCATAGAATCACAGAGACAATGAGCCACAGAGGCTTAGAATCACAGACACAATGAGGCTCAGAGGCTTGGAATCACAGAGGCATTGAGTCACAGAGCCATCCAATCACAGAGGCATTGAGTCACAGAGCCCCAGATTGTTAGAATCACAGAGACAATGAGTCTCAGAGACATAGAATCACAGAAGTCACAGATCCCCAGGATCATAGAGACAATGAGTCACAGAGGCTTAGAATGAGAGATTCATTGAGTTATAGTATCAGAGAGGCACTGAGTCACAGAGCCCCAGAGTCATAGAATCACTGAGACAATGAGTCACAGAGGCATAGAATCACACAGGCATTGAGACACATAGCCCCAGAGTCATAGAATCACAGAGACATTGAGTCACAGATCCCCGGAGCCATAGAATCACAAAGGCAATGAGTCACAGAGACATAGAATCAGAGGGGCATTGACTCACAGAGCCCCGGATTCATAGAATCTCAGAGGGATTGAGTCACAGAGCCCCAGAGTAATAGAATCACAGAGACAATGAGGCTCAGAGGCATAGAATCACAGAGGAATTGAGTCACAGAGCCCCAGAATCATACAGTCACTAAGAGAATGAGTCACAGAGGCTTAGAATCACAGAGACAATGAGTCACAGAAGCATAGAATCACAGAGACAATGAGTCACAGAAGCATAGAATCACAGAGACAGAGTGAGTCACAGAAGCATAGAATCACAGAGACAATGAGTCACAGAAGCATAGAATCACAGAGCCCCAGAGTCATAGAATCACACTGGCATTGAGTCACAGAGTCATAGAATCACAGAGGCATTGAGTCATGGAGCCCCAGAGTCATAGAATCACAGAGGCAGTGAGTCACAGAGCGCCAGAGTCATAGAATCATTGATACAACGAGTAACTGAGGTACAGAATCACAGAGGCTTTGAGTCACAGAGCCCCAGAGTTATAGAATCACAGAGACATTGAGTCATATAGGCATAGAATCAAAGAGGCAATGAGTTACAGAGCTGAAGATTCATAGAATCACTGAGACAATGAGTCACAGAGGCTCAGAATCACAGAGGCATTGAGTCATAGAGTAATAGAATCACAGAGACAATGAGTCATAGAGTCATGAAATCACAGAGGTATTGAGTCACAGAGACATAGAATGACAGAGACAATGAATCACAGAGCCATGGAATCACAGAGGCATTAAGTCACAGAGGCATTGAGTCACAGAGTCCCAGATTCATAGAATCACTGAGACAATGAGTCACAGAGTCATGGAATCACAGAGACAATGAGTCACAGAGGCATAGAATCACAGAGAAAATGACTCACAGAGGTATAGAATCACAGAGGCAGTGAGTCACAGAGCCACAGAGTTGTAGAATCACGGAGACAATGAGTCACAGAGGCTTAGAATCACGGTGGCATTGACCCACAGGGCCCCAGATTCATAGAATCACAGAGACAATGAGTCACAGAGCCATAGAATCACAGAGACATTCAGTCACAGTCATGGAATCACAGAGGCACTGAGTCACAGGAGCACAGATTCATGGAATCACAGATATAATGAGTTGTAGAGGCAGTGAATCAAAGACGCATTGAATCACTGAGCCCCAGAGTCACAGAATCTCAGAGACAATGACTCACGGAGCATCAGAATCACAGAGGCATTGATTCACAGAGTTCCAGAATCCTGGAATCACAGAGACAATGAGTCACAGAGGCATTGAGTCATAGAGTCAATGAATCACAGGTGCATTGAGTCACAGAGGCCCAGAGTCATAGAATCATTGAGACAATAAGTCTCAGATGCATGGAATCACAGAGGCATTGAGTCACAGACCCCAGAGTCATAGAATCACAGAAACAATGAGTCACAGATGCTTAGAATCACAGAGACAATGAGTCACAGAGCCAATGATTCACAGATCCAGAGGATCATGGAATCACAGAGGCATTGAATCAGAGAACAACAGAGTCATAGAATCACAGAGACATTGAGTCACCGAACCACAATGTCACAGAATCACAGAGACAATGAGTCACAGATCCAGAGGATCATGAAATCACAGAGGCATTGAATCACAGAGCTCCAGAGTCATAGAATGACAGAGACAATGAGTCACAGTCATAGAGTCTCAGAGGCATTCAAACACAGAGCCCCAGATTCAGAGAATCACAGAGACAATGAATCACAGAGTCATGGAGTCACAGAGGCATTGTGTCACAGAGCCATTGTGTCACAGAGCCCCAGAGTATCATAGAATTAGAGAGACAATGAGTCACACAGGCATAGAATCACAGAGACATTGAGTCACAGAGGCACAGAATCACAGAGGCATAGAGTCACAGAGCCCCAGAGTCATAGAATCACAGAGACATTGAGTCACAGAGGCATAGAACCACAGAGGCATTGAGTCACAGAGCCCCAGAGTCATAGAATCACAGAGACCATGAGTCAGAGTGGCATAGAATCACAGAGACAGTGAGTCCCAGAGTCATAGCAGCACAGAGGCATAGAATCACACAGACAATGAGTCACAGAGGCATAGAATCTTAGAGGCATTGGGTGATAGAGCCCCAGAGTGATAGAATCACAGAGACAATGAGTTAGTGTCATAGAATCACAGAGGAATTGAGTTACAGAGCCAGAAAGTCATAGAATCACAGAGAAAATGAGTCACAGAGGCTTAGAATCACAGAGACAGTGAGTCACAGAGGAATTCAAAGAGCCACAGTATCACTAAGACATTGAGTCACAGAGCCACAGAGTCATAGAATCACTGAGACAATGAGTCACAGAGGGATAGAGTCACAGAGGGATAGAGTCACAGAGGGATAGAGTCACAGAGGGATAGAATCACAGAGGGATTGAGTCACAGAGGGATAGAGTCACAGAGGGATAGAGTCACAGAGGGATAGAGTCACAGAGGGATAGAGTCACAGAGGGATAGAGTCACAGAGGGATAGAGTCACAGAGGGATAGAGTCACAGAGGGATAGAGTCACAGAGGGATAGAGTCACAGAGGGATTGAGTCACAGAGCCCCAGAGTCATAGAATCACAGAGACAATGAGTCACTGAGCCCCAGAATAATAGAATCACAGAGAATATGAGGTACAGAGGTATAGAATCACAGAGGCATTGAGTCACAGAGCCATAGAGTCATAGTATCACAGAGGCATTGAGTCACAGAGTCATAGAATCACAGAGAGAATGAGTCACAGAGGCATAGAATTACAGAGACAATGAATCACAGAGGCATTGAGTCACTGAGGTTTAGAATCACAGAAGCATTGAGTCGCAGAGGCTTAGAATCAGAGACATTGAGTCACAGAGGCATAGAATCACAGAGGCATTGAGTGAGAGAGCCCCAGAGTCGTAGAATCACAGAGACAATGAGTCACAGAGGCTTAGAATCACAGAGGCATTGAGTCATAGAGTCATAGAATCACAGAGCCCTAGAGTCATAGAATCACAGAGACAATGTGTCATAGAGCCATGGAATCACACAGGCATTGAGTCACAGAGTCATAGAATCACAGAGGCAGTGAGTCACAGAGTCCCAGAGACATAGAATCACATTGACAATGAGTCACAGAGTCAAAGAATCACAGAGGCAGTGAGTCACAGAGGCTTACAATCACAGAGGCATTGAGTCATAGAGCTCCAGAATTGTAGAATCACAGAGACAATGAGTCATAGAGTCATAGAATCACAGAGGCATTGAGTCACAGAGCCTCAGAATCATAGAACCAAAGAGACAATGAGTCACAGAGGCATAGAATCACAGAGGGATTGAGTCCCAGAGTCATAGAATCAGAGAGGCATTGAGTCATAGAGCTCCAGAGTCGTAGAATCACAGAGACAATGAGTCACAGAGGCATAGAATCACAGAGACAATGAGTCACAGATCAACATTGTCTTAGAATCACAGAGACAATGAGTCACAGAGCTATAGAGTCATGGAATCACAGAGGCATTGAGTCACAGAACCCCAGAGTCACAGAATCAGAGGGACAAGGAGTCACAGAGGCATGGAATGACAGAGGCATTGAGTCACAGAGTCCCAGATTCATAGAATCACTGAGACAATGAGTCACAGAGTCATGGAATCACAGAGACAATGAGTCACAGAGGCATAGAATCACAGAGAAAATGACTCACAGAGGTATAGAATCACAGAGGCAGTGAGTCACAGAGCCACAGAGTTGTAGAATCATGGAGACAATGAGTCACAGAGGCTTAGAATCTTAGAGGCATTGAGTCACAGAGCAATAGAATCACGGTGGCATTGACTCACAGGGCCCCAGATTCATAGAATCACAGAGACAATGAGTCACAGAGCCATAGAATCACAGAGACATTCAGTCACAGAGTCATGGAATCACAGAGGCACTGAGTCACAGAGGCATGGAATCACAGAGGCACTGAGTCACAGAGGCATAAAATCACAGAGGCAGTGAGTCACAGAGCCCAGAATCACTGAGAGAATGAGTCCTACAATCACTGAGAGAATGAGTCACAGAGTCATAGAATCACATTGACAATGAGTAACAAAGGCATAGAATCACAGAGGCATTGAGTCCCAGAGCCCCAGAGTCACAGAATCACAGAGGCATTGAGTCACAGGAGCACAGATTCATGGAATCACAGATATAATGAGTTGTAGAGGCAGTGAATCAAAGACGCATTGAATCACTGAGCCCCAGAGTCACAGAATCTCAGAGACAATGAGTCACGGAGCATCAGAATCACAGAGGCATTGAGTCACAGAGTTCCAGAATCCTGGAATCACAGAGACAATGAGTCACAGAGGCATTGAGTCATAGAGTCAATGAATCACAGAGTGCATTGATTCACAGAGGCCCAGAGTCATAGAATCATAGAGACAATAAGTCTCAGATGCATGGAATCACAGAGGCATTGAGTCACAGACCCCAGAGTCATAGAATCACAGAGACAATGAGTCACAATGCTTAGAATCACAGAGACAATGAGTCACAGAGCCAATGATTCACAGATCCAGAGGATCATGGAATCACAGAGGCATTGAATCAGAGAACAACAGAGGCATAGAATCACAGAGACATTGAGTCACCGAACCACAGTGTCATAGAATCACAGAGACAATGAGTCACAGAGACAATGAGTCACAGATGCTTAGAATCACAGAGACAATGATTCACAGATCCAGAGGGTCATGAAATCACAAAGGCATTGAATCACAGAGCCCCAGAGTAATAGAATCACAGAGACAATGAGTCACAGAGCCAGGGGATCATGGAATCACAGAGGCATTGAATCAGAGAACAACAGAGTCATAGAATCACAGAGACATTGAGTCACCGAACCACAGTGTCATAGAATCACAGAGACAATGAGTTACAGAGACAATGAGTCACAGATCCAGAGGATCATGAAATCACAGAGGCATTGAATCACAGAGCCCCAGAGTCATAGAATGACAGAGACAATGAGTCACAGTCATAGAGTCTCAGAGGCATTCAATCACAGAGCCCCAGATTCAGAGAATCACAGAGACAATGAATCACAGAGTCATGGAGTCACAGAGGCATTGTGTCACAGAGCCCCAGAGTATCATAGAATTAGAGAGACAATGAGTCACACAGGCATAGAATCACAGAGACATTGAGTCACAGAGGCACAGCATCACAGACGCACTGAGTCACAGAGCCCAGAGTCATAGAATCACAGAGACATTGAGTCACAGAGGCATTGAATCAGAGAGGCATTGAGTCACAGAGCCCCAGAGTCATAGAATCACAGCGACAATGAGTCATAGAGTCATAGAATCACAGAGACCATGAGTCAGAGTGGCATAGAATCACAGAGACAGTGAGTCCCAGAGTCATAGCAGCACAGAGGCATAGAATCACAGAGACAATGAGTCACAGAGGCATAGAATCTTAGAGGCATTGGGTGATAGAGCCCCAGAGTGATAGAATCACAGAGTCAATGAGTTAGTGTCATAGAATCACAGAGGAATTGAGTTACAGAGCCAGAAAGTCATAGAATCACAGAGAAAATGAGTCACAGAGGCTTAGAATCACAGAGACAGTGAGTCACAGAGGAATTCAGTCAAAGAGCCACAGTATCACTAAGACATTGAGTCACAGAGCCACAGAGTCATAGAATCACTGAGACAATGAGTCACAGAGGCATAGAATCACAGAGGCATTGAGTCACAGAGGATAGAATCACAGAGGCATAGAGTCACAGAGGATTGAGTCACAGAGCCCCAGAGTCATAGAATCACAGAGACAATGAGTCACTGAGCCCCAGAATAATAGAATCACAGAGAATTGAGTCACAGAGGTATAGAATCACAGAGGCATTGAGTCACAGAGCCATAGAGTCATAGTATCACAGAGGCATTGAGTCACAGAGTCATAGAATCACAGAGAGAATGAGTCACAGAGGCATAGAATTACAGAGACAATGAATCACAGAGGCATTGAGTCACAGAGGTTTAGAATCACAGAAGCATTGAGTCACAGAGGCTTAGAATCAGAGACATTGAGTCACAGAGGCATAGAATCACAGAGGCATTGAGTCATAGAGCCCCAGAGTCGTAGAATCACAGAGACAATGAGTCACAGAGGCTTAGAATCACAGAGGCATTGAGTCATAGTCATAGAATCACAGAGCCCTAGAGTCATTGAATCACAGAGACAATGTGTCATAGAGCATGGAATCACACAGGCATTGAGTCACAGAGGCATAGAATCACAGAGGCACTGAGTCACAGAGCCCCAGAGTTGTAGAATCGCAGAGACAGAGAGTCACAGAGGCATAGAATCACAGAGGGATTGAGTCCCAGAGTCATAGAATCAGAGAGGCATTGAGTCACAGTGGCATAGAATCACAGAGGCTTTGAGTCACAGAGCCCCAGAGTCATGGAATCACAGAGACAATGAGTCACTGAGGTTTAGAATAACAGAAGCATTGACTCACAGAGTCCCAGAATCATAGAATCACAGAGGCACTGAGTCACAGTGCCCCAGAGTCGTAGAATCACAGAGAGAATGAGCCACAGAGTCATACAATCACAGAGGCATTGAGCCACAGAGGCACAGAATCACAGAGGCATTGAGCCCCAGAGCCCCAGAGTCATACAATCACAGAGACAATGTGACACAGAGGCATTGAATCACAGAAGCATTGAGTCACAGAGCCACAAAATCATAAAATCATAGAGAAAATGAGTCACAGAGTCATAGAATCACAGAGACAATGAGTCACAGAGGAATAGTATCACAGAGGCATTGAGTCCCAGATTCCCAGAGTCATAGAATCACACAGACAATGAGTCACAGAGGCATAGAATCACAGAGGCATTGAGTCACAGAGCCATGGAGTTATAGAATCAGTGAGACAATGATTCTGAGAGGCATACAATCAGAGAGGCATTGAGTCAGAGAGTCCCAGATTCATACAATTACACAGATAATGAGCCCCAGCGTCATAGAATCACAGAGGCATTGAGTCACAGAGGCTTAGAATCAAAGAGGAATTCAGTCACAGAGCCCCAGAATCATAGAGTCACTAAGAGAATGAGTCACAGAGGCTTAGAATCACTAAGAGAATGAGTCACAGAGGCACAGAATCACAGAGACAATGAGTCACAGAGGCACAGAATCACAGAGACAATGAGTCACAGAGGCACAGAATCACAGAGACAATGAGTCACAGAGGCACAGAATCACAGAGGGATTGAGTCCCAGAGTCATAGAATTACAGAGACAATGAGTCACAGAGGCATTGAGCCACAAAGGCATAGAATCACAGAGGCATTGAGCCACAAAGGCATAGAGTCACAGAGGCATTGAGTCACAGAGGCATAGAATCACAGAGGCATTGAGTCATGGAGCCCCAGCGTCATAGAATCACAGAGGCATTGAGTCATGGAGCCCCAGAGTCATAGAATCACAGAGACAATGAGGCTCAGAGGCTTAGAAATCACAGAGGGATTGAGTAACAGAGGCATAGAATCACAGAGGGATTTTGTCACAGAGCCCCAGAGTCATAGAATCACAGAGGCATTGAGTCACAGAGGCTTAGAATCAAAGAGGAATTCAGTCACAGAGCCCCAGAATCATAGAGTCACTAAGAGAATGAGTCACAGAGGCTTAGAATCACTAAGAGAATGAGTCACAGAGGCTTAGTATCACAGAGACAATGAGGCTCAGAGGCATAGAATCACAGAGACAATGAGTCACAGAGACATAGAATCACAGAGGCATTGAGTCAGAGAGCCCCAGAATCATAGAATCAAAGAGACAATGAGTCACAGAGGCTTAGAATCCCAGACGCATTGAGACAATGAGTCATAGAGGCATAGAATCACAGAGGCATTGAGTCATAGAGGCATAGAATCACAGAGGCATTGAGTCATAGAGGCATAGAATCACAGAGGCATTGAGTCATAGAGGCATAGAATCACAGAGGCATTGAGTCATAGAGCCGCAGATTCATAGAATCTCAGAGATAATGAGCCTCAGAGGCACAGAAATCACAGAGGTATTGAGTCACAGAGCCATAGATTCATACAATCACAGAGGGATTTTGTCACAGAGCCCCAGAGTCATAGAATCACAGAGACAATGAGTCACAGAGGCATAGAATCACAGAGACAATGAGTCACAGAGGCATGGAATCACAGAGGCATTGAGTCATGGAGCCCCAGAGTCATAGAATCACAGAGACAATGAGGCTCAGAGGCATAGAATCACAGAGGCATTGAGTCACAGAGCCATGGAGTTATAGAATCAGTTAGACAACGATTCAGAGAGGCATACAATCAGAGAGGCATTGAGTCACAGAATCCCAGATTCATAGAATTACACAGACAATGAGCCCCAGCGTCATAGAATCACAGAGACAATGAGCCACAGAGGCTTAGAATCACAGACACAATGAGGCTCAGAGGCTTGGAATCACAGAGGCATTGAGTCACAGAGCCATCCAATCACAGAGGCATTGAGTCACAGAGCCATCCAATCACAGAGGCATTGAGTCACAGAGCCCCAGATTGTTAGAATCACAGAGACAATGAGTCTCAGAGACATAGAATCACAGAGTCACAGATCCCCAGGATCATAGAGACAATGAGTCACAGAGGCTTAGAATGAGAGATTCATTGAGTTATAGTATCAGAGAGGCATTGAGTCACAGAGCCCCAGAGTCATAGAATCACAGAGACAATGAGTCACAGAGGCATAGAATCACAGAGGCATTGAGACACAGAGCCCCAGAGTCATAGAATCACAGAGACATTGAGTCACAGATCCCCGCAAAGGCAATGAGTCACAGAGACATAGAATCAGAGGGCATTGACTCACAGAGCCCCAGATTCATAGAATCTCAGAGGATTGAGTCACAGAGCCCCAGAGTAATAGAATCACAGAGACAATGAGGCTCAGAGGCATAGAATCACAGAGGAATTGAGTCACAGAGCCCCAGAATCATACAGTCACTAAGAGAAATGAGTCACAGAGGCTTAGAATCACAGAGACAATGAGTCACAGAGGCATAGAATCACAGAGACAATGAGTCACAGAAGCATAGAATCACAGAGACAATGAGTCACAGAAGCATAGAATCACAGAGACAATGAGTCACAGAAGCATAGAATCACAGAGACAATGAGTCACAGAAGCATAGAATCACAGAGCCCCAGAGTCATAGAATCACACTGACAATGAGTCATGGAGTCATGAAATCACAGAGGCATTGAGTCACGGAGCCCCAGAGTCATAGAATCACACTGACAATGAGTCATGGAGTCATGAAATCACAGAGGCATTGAGTCACGGAGCCCCAGAGACATAGAATTACAGAGATAATGAGTCATAGAGACATGGAATCACACAGGCATTGAGTCACAGAGTCATAGAATCACAGAGGCATTGAGTCATGGAGCCCCAGAGTCATAGAATCACAGAGGCAGTGAGTCACAGAGCGCCAGAGTCATAGAATCATTGATACAACGAGTAACTGAGGTACAGAATCACAGAGGCTTTGAGTCACAGAGCCCCAGAGTTATAGAATCACAGAGACATTGAGTCATATAGGCATAGAATCAAAGAGGCAATGAGTTACAGAGCTGAAGATTCATAGAATCACTGAGACAATGAGTCACAGAGGCTCAGAATCACAGAGGCATTGAGTCCAGAGACTAGAATAATAGAATCACAGAGACAATGAGTCATAGAGTCATAAATCACAGAGGTATTGAGTCACAGAGACATAGAATGACAGAGACAATGAATCACAGAGCCATGGAATCACAGAGGCATTAAGTCACAGAGGCATTGAGTCACAGAGTCCCAGATTCATAGAATCACTGAGACAATGAGTCACAGAGTCATGGAATCACAGAGACAATGAGTCACAGAGGCATAGAATCACAGAGAAAATGACTCACAGAGGTATAGAATCACAGAGGCAGTGAGTCACAGAGCCACAGAGTTGTAGAATCACAGAGACAATGAGTCACAGAGGCTTAGAATCACGGTGGCATTGACTCACAGGGCCCCAGATTCATAGAATCACAGAGACAATGAGTCACAGAGCCATAGAATCACAGAGACATTCAGTCACAGTCATGGAATCACAGAGGCACTGAGTCACAGAGGCATAAAATCACAGAGGCAGTGAGTCACAGAGCCCAGAATCCTACAATCACTGAGAGAATGAGTCACAGAGTCATAGAATCACAGAGACAATGAGTCACAAGGCATAGAATCACAGAGGCATTGAGTCCCAGAGCCCCAGAGTCACAGAATCACAGAGGCATTGAGTCACGGAGCCCTAGAGTCATAGAATCATTGAGACAATAAGTCTCAGAGTCATAGAATCACAGAGAAAATGCGTCATAGAAGCATAGAATCACAGAGGCATTGAATCAGAGAGGCATTGAGTCACACAGCCCCAGATTCATAAAATCACAGAGACAATGAGTCACAGAGGCACAGAATCACAGAGGCATTGAGTCACAGGAGCACAGATTCATGGAATCACAGATATAATGAGTTGTAGAGGCAGTGAATCAAAGACGCATTGAATCACTGAGCCCAGAGTCACAGAATCTCAGAGACAATGAGTCACAGGAGCATCAGAATCACAGAGGCATTGAGTCACAGAGTTCCAGAATCCTGGAATCACAGAGACAATGAGTCACAGAGGCATTGAGTCACAGAGTCAATGAATCACAGGTGCATTGAGTCACAGAGGCCCAGAGTCATAGAATCATTGAGACAATAAGTCTCAGATGCATGGAATCACAGAGGCATTGAGTCACAGACCCCACAGTCATAGAATCACAGAGACAATGAGTCACAGATGCTTAGAATCACAGAGACAATGATTCACAGAGCCAGAGGATCATGGAATCACAGAGGCATTGAATCAGAGAACAACAGAGTCATAGAATCACAGAGACATTGAGTCACAGAACCACAGTGTCATAGAATCACAGAGACAATGAGTCACAGAGACAATGAGTCACAGAGACAATGAGTCACAGAGACAATGAGTCACAGAGGCATTGAATCACAGAGCCCCAGAGTCATAGAATGACAGAGACAATGAGTCACAGTCATAGAGTCTCAGAGGCATTCAATCACAGAGCCCCAGATTCAGAGAATCACAGAGACAATGAATCACAGAGGCGTAGAATCACAGAGGCATTGAGTCACAGAGACATAGAATCACAGAGACAATGAGTTATAGAGTCATGGAGTCACAGAGGCATTGTGTCACAGAGCCCCAGAGTATCATAGAATTAGAGAGACAATGAGTCACGCAGGCATAGAATCACAGAGACATTGAGTCACAGAGGCATAGAACCACAGAGGCATTGAGTCACAGAGCCCCAGAATCATAGAATCACAGCGACAATGAGTCATAGAGTCATAGAATCACAGAGACCATGAGTCAGAGTGGCATAGAATCACAGAGACAATGAGTCAGAGTCATAGCAGAGAGGCATAGAATCACAGAGGCATTGAGTGAATCAGAGCCCCAGAGTGATAGAATCACAGAGACAATGAGTTAGTGTCATAGAATCACAGAGACAATGAGTCACAGAGGCTTAGAATCACAGAGACAGTGAGTCACAGAGCCAGTCAGAGCCACAATCACAGAGACATTGAGTCACAGAGCCACAGAGTCATAGAATCACTGAGACAATGAGTCACAGAGGCATAGAATCACAGAGGCATTGAGTCACAGAGGATAGAATCACAGAGGGATAGAATCACAGAGGCATTGAGTCACAGAGCCCCAGAGTCATAGAATCACAGAGACAATGAGTCACAGAGCCCCAGAATAGTCATAGAATCACAGAGCCCCAGATATGAATCACAGAGACAATGAGTCAGAGGTATAGAATCACAGAGGCATTGAGTCACAGAGCCATAGAGTCATAGAATCACAGAGGCATTGAGTCACAGAGTCATAGAATCACAGAGAGAATGAGTCACAGAGGCATAGAATCACAGAGACAATGAATCACAGAGGCATTGAGTCACTGAGGTTTAGAATCACAGAAGCATTGAGTCGCAGAGGCTTAGAATCAGAGACATTGAGTCACAGAGGCATAGAATCACAGAGGCATTGAGTCACAGAGCCCCAGAGTCGTAGAATCACAGAGACAATGAGTCACAGAGGCTTAGAATCACAGAGGCATTGAGTCATAGAGTCATAGAATCACAGAGCCCTAGAGTCATAGAATCACAGAGACAATGTGTCATGGAGCCATGGAATCACACAGGCATTGAGTCACAGAGTCATAGAATCACAGAGGCAGTGAGTCACAGAGTCAATGAGACATAGAATCACATTGACAATGAGTCACAGAGGCTTACAATCACAGAGGCATTGAGTCATAGAGCTCCAGAATTGTAGAATCACAGAGACAATGAGTCACAGAGGCATAGAATCACAGAGACATTGAGTCATAGAGTCATAGAATCACAGAGCCCCAGAGTCATAGAATTACAGAGATAATGAGTCACAGAGACATGGAATCACACACTCATTGAGTCACAGAGTCATAGAATCACAGAGGCAGTGAGTCACAGAGTCCCAGAGACATAGAATCACATTGACAATGAGTCACAGAGTCAAAGAATCACAGAGGCAGTGAGTCACAGAGCCACAGAGACATAGAATCACAGAGGCATTGAGTCACAGAGGCATACAATCACAGAGGCATTGAGTCATAGAGCCCCAGAGACATAGAGAATCACAGAGACAATGAGTCACAGAGGCATAGAATCACAGAGGCATTGAGTCACAGAGTCATAGAATCACAAAGCCCCAGAGTCATAGAATCACAGAGACAATGTGTCATAGAGTCATGAAATCACAGAGGCATTGAGTCACAGAGCCCCAGAGTCATAGAATTACAGAGATAATGAGTCACAGAGCCACAGAGTTGTAGAATCACAGAGACAGAGAGTCACAGAGGCATACAGTCAGAGAGGCATTGAGTCACTGAGCCCCAGACTCATAGAATCACACAGGCATTGAGTCACAGAGGCTTACAATCACAGAGGCATTGAGTCAGAGAGCTCCAGAATCGTAGAATCACAGAGGCAATGAGTCATACAACCACAGAGTCATAGAATCACAGAGGCATTGAGTCACAGAGCCTCAGAATCATAGAACCAAAGAGGCAATGAGTCACAGAGGCATAGAATCACAGAGGCACTGAGTCACAGAGCCCCAGAGTTGTAGAATCGCAGAGACAGAGAGTCACAGAGGCATAGAATCACAGAGGGATTGAGTCCCAGAGTCATAGAATCAGAGAGGCATTGAGTCATAGAGCTCCAGAGTCGTAGAATCACAGAGACAATGAGTCACATAGGCATAGAATCACAGAGGGATTGAGTCCCAGAGTCATAGAATCACAGAGGCATTGTCATAGAGCTCCAGAGTGGTAGAATCACAGAGACAATGAGTCACAGAGGCATAGAATCACAGAGGGATTGAGTCCCAGAGGCATAGAATCAGAGAGGCATTGAGTCACAGAGCCTCAGAATCATAGAACCAAAGAGGCAATGAGTCACAGAGGCATAGAGTTGTAGAATCGCAGAGACAGAGAGTCACAGAGGCATAGAATCACAGAGGGATTGAGTCCCAGAGGCATAGAATCAGAGAGGCATTGAGTCATAGAGCTCCAGAGTCGTAGAATCACAGAGACAAGGAGTCACAGAGGCTTAGAATCACAGAGACATTGAGTCATACAGCCACAGAGCCATACAATCACAGAGGCATTAAGTCACGGGGCCCCAGAGTCATAGAATCACTGAGACAACAAGTCACAGAGGCATAGAATCACAGAGGCATTGAGTCACAGTGGCATAGAATCACAGAGGCATTGAGTCACAGAGCCACAGAGTCATAGAATCACAGAGACAATGAGTCACAGAGGAATAGTATCACAGAGGCATTGAGTCCCAGATTCCCAGAGTCATAGAATCACACAGACAATGAGTCACAGAGGTATGGAGTTATAGAATCAGTGAGACAATGATTCTGAGAGGCATACAATCAGAGAGGCATTGAGTCAGAGAGTCCCAGAGTCATAGAATCACAGAGATAATGAGCCACAGAGTCAGAGAATCACAGAGGCATTGAGTCACAGAGGCTTAGAATCAAAGAGGAATTCAGTCACAGAGCCCCAGAATCATAGAGTCACTAAGAGAATGAGTCACAGAGGCACAGAATCACAGAGAAAAATGAGTCACAGAGGCACAGAATCACAGAGACAATGAGTCACAGAGGCACAGAATCACAGAGACAATGAGTCACAGAGGCACAGAATCACAGAGACAATGAGTCACAGAGGCACAGAATCACAGAGACAATGAGTCACAGAGGCACAGAATCAGAATCACAGACAATGAGTCACAGAGGCACAGAATCACAGAGGCATTGAGTCACAGAGTCAGAGTAGAATTACAGAGACAATGAGTCACAGAGGCATTGAGCCACAAAGGCATAGAATCACAGAGGCATTGAGTCACAGAAGGCATAGAATCACAGAGGCATTGAGTCACAGAGGCAGAGAATCACAGAGGCATTGAGTCACAGAGCCCCAGAGTCATAGAATCACAGAGACAATGAGTCACAGAGGCTTAGAAATCACAGAGGCATTGAGTCACAGAGGCATAGAATCACAGAGGCATTTTGTCACAGAGCCCCAGAGTCATAGAATCACAGAGGCATTGAGTCACAGAGGCTTAGAGTCAAAGAGAATTCAGTCACAGAGCCAGAATCAATCACTAAGACAATGAGTCACAGAGGCTTAGAATCACAGAGAATTGAGTCACAGAGGCTTAGAATCACAGAGACAATGAGGCTCAGAGGCATAGAATCACAGAGACATTGAGTCACAGAGACAATCACAGAGGCATTGAGTCAGAGAGCCACAGTGTCATTGAATCACAGAGTCAAAGAGGCATAGAATCACAGAGGCTGTGATTCACAGAGCCCCAGAGTCATAGAATCACAGAGACAATGAGTCACAGAGGCTCACAGAGGCATAGAGTCACAGAGGCATTGAGTCACAGAGGCATAGACTCACAGAGGCATTGAGTCACAGAGGCATAGAATCACAGAGGCATTGAGTCACAGAGCCCCAGAGTCATAGAATCACAGAGACAATGAGTCACAGAGGCATAGAATCACAGAGGCATTGAGTCACAGAGGCTTAGAATCACAGAGACAATGAGTCACAGAGACATAGAATCACAGAGGCATTGACAATGAGTCACAGAGGCATAGAATCACAGAGACAATGAGTCACAGAGCCATGGAGTTATAGAATCAGTTAGAGGCAACGATTCACAGAGCGAATCATAGAATCACAGAGGCATTGAGTCACAGAATCCCAGATTCATAGAATCACAGAGACAATGAGTCACAGAGTCATAGAATCACAGAGAGAGTCAATGAGCAGAGTCATAGAATCACAGAGACAATGAGTCACAGAGGCTTAGAATCACAGAGGCATTGAGTCACAGAGCCATAGAATCACAGAGGCATTGAGTCACAGAGCCCCAGATTGAGTCACAGAGAATCACAGAGACAATGAGTCAGAGACAGAATCACAGAGTCACAGATCCCCAGGATCACAGAGACAATGAGTCACAGAGGCTTAGAATCAGAGATCATTGAGTTATAGTATCAGATTGAGTCACAGAGCCCCAGAGTCATAGAATCACAGAGACAATGAGTCACAGAGGCATAGAATCACAGAGGCATTGAGTCACAGATCATACAGAGGCATGAGTCACAGAGTCATAGAATCACAGAGACAATGAGTCACAGAGCTACAGAGTCATGGAATCACAGAGACAATGAGTCACAGAGCCCAGAGTCATAGAATCACAGAGACAATGAGTCACAGAGGCATGAATCACAGAGAGCATTGAGTTGAGTCACAGAGTCATAGAATCACAGAGGATTGAGTCACAGAGCCCAGTGTCAGAATCATAGAATCACAGAGGCATTGAGTCACAGAGTCCCAGATCATAGAATCACAGAGACAATGAGTCACAGAGTCATAGAATCACAGAGGCATTGAGTCACAGAGCCCAGAGTCATAGAATCACTAAGACAATGAGTCACAGAGTCATAGAATCACAGAGACAATGAGTCACAGAGCCCAGAGAGTCAGAATCACAGAAGGATTCACAGAGTCACAGAGCCCCAGAATCATAGAATCACAGAGTCATAGAATCACAGATCACAGAATCACAGAGACATTGAGTCACAGAGGCATAGAATCACAGAGCCCCAGAGTCATAGAATCACAGAGACAATATGTCATAGAGTCATGAAATTACAGAGGCATTGAGTCACAGAGGCCCAGAGACATAGAATTACAGAGATAATGAGTCACAGAGCCATGGAATCACACAGGCATTGAGTGATAGAGCCCCAGAGTGATAGAATCACAGAGACAATGAGTTAGTGTCATAGAATCACAGAGGAATTGCACAGAGCCAGAGTCATAGAATCACAGAGGCAGAGTCACAGAGCCCAGAGTCATAGAATCACAGAGACAATGAGTCACAGAGTCATAGAATCACAGAGGCAGTGAGTCACAGAGCCCCAGAGTCATAGAATCACAGAGACATTGAGTCACAGAGTCATAGAATCACAGAGGCAATGAGTCACAGAGCCACAGAGTCATAGAATCACAGAGACAATGAGTCACAGAGGCTTAGAATCACAGAGGCATTGAGTCATAGAGCTAGAATCATAGAATCACAGAGACAATGAGTCATACAACCACAGAGTCATAGAATCACAGAGGCATTGAGTCACAGAGCCATCAGAATTATAGAACAAAGAGGCAATGAGTCACAGAGACATTAATCACAGAGGCATTGAGTCACAGAGCCCAGAGTCATAGAATCACAGAGACAATGAGTCACAGAGGCTTAGAATCACAGAGACATTGAGTCATACAGAGTAATAGAATCCAGAGACAGAGCCATACAATCACAGAGGCATTGAGTCACAGAGAGTGATAGAATCACTGAGACAACGAGTCACAGAGGCATAGAATCACAGAGACGTTGAGCCACAGTGGCATAGAATCACAGAGGCATTGAGTCACAGAGCCCGAGAGTCGTGGAATCACAGAGACAATGAGTCACAGAGGCATAGAATCACATTGACAATGAGTCACAGAGTCAAAGAATCACAGAGGAATTGAGTCATAGAGCCACAAAGTCATAGAATCATAGAGAAAATGAGTCACAGAGGTATAGAATCACAGAGGCAGTGAGTCACAGAGGCACAGAGTTGTAGAATCACAGAGACAATGAGTCACAGAGGCTTAGAATCTTAGAGGCCTTGAGTCACAGAGCCATAGAATCACGGAGGCATTGACTCACAGGGCCCCAGATTCATAGAATCACAGAGACAATGAGTCACAGAGCCATAGAATCACAGAGACATTCAGTCACAGAGTCATGGAATCACAGAGGCAGTGAGTCACAGAGCCCAGAATCCTACAATCACTGAGAGAATGAGTCACAGAGCCATAGAATCACAGAGACAATGAGTCACAGAGGAATAGAATCACAGAGGCATTGAGTCAATGAGCCCAGAGTCATCGAATCACAGAGACAATGAGTCACAGGAGCCCAGAGTCATAGAATCATTGAGACAATAAGTCTCAGAGTCATAGAATCACAGAGAAAATGCATTGAAGCATAGAATCACAGAGGCATTGAATTAGAATAAACCAATTAGAATTAGAATAAACCAAACCAGGTTGGAAGAGACCTTCAAGATCATCATGTCCAACCCATCAATGAACTCACAGCTGGCAGTCACAGAGGCCCAGGCTGCAGCAGGAATCACAGAGACAATACACAGAGGTTCAGATGCATGGAATCACAGTTTCTGGTTCAGGTTTGTTCAGAGTCACAGAGACACAGAGGCATGTCATCAGCCATGAATCACAGAGACAATGAGTCACAGATGCTTTGAATCACAGAGAAAGCTGAGTCACAGAGCCCCAGATTCATAGCACAGAGACAATGAGTCACAGAGGCATTGAATCACAGAGATTGAGTCACAGAGCCCCAGAGTCATAGAATCACAGAGACATTGAGTCACAGAACCACAGTGTCATAGAATCACAGAGGCATTGAGTCACAGAGCCCCAGAGTCATAGAATCACAGAGACATTGAGTCACAGAGTCATAGAATCACAGAGGCATTGAGTCACAGAGCCCCAGTCATAGAATCACAGAGACAATGAGTCACAGAGTCACAGAATCACAGAGGCATAGAATCACAGAGGCATTGAGTCACAGAGCCCAGTCATAGAATCACAGAGACAATGAGTCACAGAGGCACAGAATCACAGAGGCATTGAGTCACAGAGACAGAGTAGAATCACAGAGACAATGAGTTATAGAGGCATGAATCACAGAGGCATTGAGAGCCCCAGAGTCATAGAATCTACAGAGACAATGAGTCACAGAGGCATAGAATCACAGAGGCATTGAGTCACAGAGGAGTCACAGAATCACAGAGACAGAGTCATAGAATTCAGAATCACAATGAGTCATTGAGTCACAGAGCCCAGAGTCACAGAATCTCAGAGACAATGAGTCACGGAGCCATAGAATCACAGAGGCATTGAGTCACAGAGCCACAGAGTCACAGAATCACAGAGACAATGAGTCATAGATTCATGAAATCACAGAGGTATTGAGTCACAGAGCTCATAAAATCACAGAGGCAATACAGAGAGTCACATTGAATCATTGAATCACAGACAAGTCACAGAGCTGTCACAGAGGCATTAAGTCACAGAGGCACAGAGCCACATAGCCCCAAAATCATAGAATCACAGAGACAATGAGTCACAGAGACATAAAATCACAGAGGCCGAGAGTCATAGAATCATTGAGACAAGATGTCATAGAGGCATAGAATCACAGCGGCATAGACACAATGAGCCCCAGAGTCATAGAATCTCAGTGAAAATGAGTCACAGAGGCTTAGAATCACAGAGGCATTGAGTCACAGAGCCCCAGAACCATAGAATCACTGAGAGAATGAGTCACAGAGTCATAGAATCACAGAGGAACTGAGCCAGAGACTCACAGAATCACGGAGGCATTGAGTCACAGAGGCCCAGAACCATAGAATCACAGAGACAATGAGTCACAGAGGCATACAATCACAGAGGCATTGAGTAACAGAGGGATAGAATCACAGAGAGATTGAGTCACAGAGCCCCAGAATCATAGAATCACAGAGACAATGAGGTACAGAGGTATAGAATCACAGAGGCATTGAGTCACAGAGCCATAGAGTCATAGTATCAGAGAGGGATTGAGTCACAGAGGCAGAGAATCACAGAAGCATTGAGTCACAGAGCCATAGAGTCATAGTATCACAGAGGAATTGAGTCACAGAGCCCCAGAGTCATAGAATCACAGAGACATTGAGTCACAGTGTCATAGAATCACAGAGAGAATGAGTCACAGAGGCATAGAATTACAGAGACAATGAATCACAGAGGCATTGAGTCACTGAGGTTTAGAATCAACGAAGCATTGACTCACAGAGTCCCAGAATCATAGAACCACAGAGGCACTGAGTCAGAGTCATAGAATCACATAGGCATTGAGTCACAGAGCCCCAGAGTCGTAGAATCACAGAGGCATTGAGTCACAGAGGCAAAAATCACAGAGGCATTGAGTCACAGAGGCTTGGAATCACAGAGACAATGAGTCACAGAGGCATAGAATCACGGAGGCATTGAGTCATAGAGTCATAGAATCACAGAGCCCCAGAGTCATAGAATCACAGAGCCCCAGAGTCGAAGAATCACAGAGACAATGAGTCACAGAGTCATGAAATCACAGAGGCATTGAGTCACAGAGCCCCAGAGACATAGAATTACAGAGACAATGAGTCATAGAGCCATGGAATCACACAGGCATTGAGTCACAGAGTCAAAGAATCACAGAGGCAGTGAGTCACAGAGCCACAGAGTTGTAGAATCACAGAGACAGAGAGTCACAGAGGTATACAGTCAGAGAGGCATTGAGTCACTGAGCCCCAGACTCATAGAATCACACAGGCATTGAGTCACAGAGGCTTACAATCACAGAGGCATTGAGTCATAGAGCTCCAGAATCGTAGAATCACAGAGGCAATGAGTCATACAACCACAGAGTCATAGAATCACAGAGGCATTGAGTCACAGAGCCTCAGAATCATAGAACCAAAGAGGCAATGAGTCACAGAGGCATAGAATCACAGAGGGATTGAGTCCCAGAGTCATAGAATCAGAGAGGCATTGAGTCATAGAGCTCCAGAGTTGTAGAATCGCAGAGAGAGTCACAGAGGCATAGAATCACAGAGGGATTGAGTCCCAGAGTCCCAGAGTCATAGAATCACAGAGGCATTGAGTCATAGAGCTCCAGAGTCGTAGAATCACAGAGACAATGAGTCACAGAGGCTTAGAATTACAGAGACATTGAGTCATACAGCCACAGAGCCATACAATCACAGAGGCATTGAGTTACAGAGCCCCAGAGTCATAGAATCACTGAGACAACGAGTCACAGAGGCATAGAATCACAGAGGCGTTGAGTTACAGAGCCCCAGAATCATAGAATCACATTGACAATGAGTCACAGAGTCAAAAAATCACAGAGGAATTGAGTCACAGAGCCACAAAGTCATAGAATCATAGAGAAAATGAGTCACAGAGGCTTAGAATCACAGAGGCATTGAGTCACAGAGCCACAGAGTTGTAGAATCACAGAGACAATGAGTCTCAGAGGCTTAGAATCTTAGAGGCATTGAGTCACAGAGCAATAGAATCACGGTGGCATTGACTCACAGGGCCCCAGATTCATAGAATCACAGAGACAATGAGTCACAGAGCCATAGAATCACAGAGACATTCAGTCACAGAGTCATGGAATCACAGAGGCACTGAGTCACAGAGCCACAAAATCACAGAGGCAGTGAGTCACAGAGCCCAGAATCCTACAAGCACTGAGAGAATGAGTCACAGAGTCATAGAATCACATTGACAATGAGTCACAAAGGCATAGAATCACAGAGGCATTGAGTCCCAGAGAGAATCCCAGAGACAATGAGTCACAGAGTCACAGAATCACAGAGGCATTGAGTCACGGACGAATCACAGAGCCCACAGGAGCCCAGAGTCATAGAATCATTCAGACAATAAGTCTCAGAGTCATAGAATCACAGAGAAAATGCTTCATAGAAGCATAGAATCACAGAGGCATTGAATCAGAGAGGCATTGAGTCACACAGCCCCAGATTCATAAAATCACAGGGACAATGAGTCACAGAGGCACAGAATCACAGAGGCATTGAGTCACAGAGTCATAGAATCACAGAGGCATTTAGTCAGAGAGCCACAGAGTCAGAGAGTCACAGAGGCATTGAGTCACAGAGTCACAGAATCACAGAGACATTGAGTCACAGATCCATAGAGTCATAGAAGCACAGAGGCATTGAGTCACAGAACCATGGAATCTCAGAGGCATTGAGTCACAGAGTCATAGAATCAGAGTCAGAGTGCCACAGAGTCACAGCAGCGTTTTGTCACAGTCACCGATTCACAGAATCACAGAGGTATTGAATCATAGTCACGGAGTCTTAGAGTCATAGAATCACAGTCAGAGTGTCATAGATCCAAGAGTACTAGAGGCACACAACCATAGAATCATGGAGTCAGAGTGTCGTAAAGTCGGATTCAGAGAGTCATAGAATCATATTGTCAGTGTCATAGAAAGATAGAATCATAGAGTCATAGAGCTGTAGAATCATGGATTCATAGAGCCCTTGAAATACAGAGTCACAGAGTCACAGAGTCATAGAGGGTTGTGAAATAATAGAGGCATAGAGAATCACAGAGTTACTGAGTCCTAGTATCATAGAGTCATAGAATCAGAGTCCATAGAATCACAGAGAGTCACAGAATGATCGAGTCATAGAATCAGGGGACCATGGAGCCATAGCATCAAGGAATCATGGAATCACAGAGTCACAGAGTCACTGAGTCATAGAGTCACTGTCACAGAGTCACAGAGTCATATAGAACCCCAGATTCAGAAAGTCACAGAGTCATAGACTCACAGAGTCAGAGAGTCACAGAACCATAGTCCTAGAACAGCTCAGACTGGAAGAGTCCTTAGAAATCATCCACTTCCAACCCCCTGCCATGGGCAGGGACACCTCTCAGCTAGCTCAGCTTCCTCAAGACCCCATCCAGCCTACCTTGGACATCTCCAAGGAGGAGGCAGCCACAACCTCTCTGGACAATCCACTCCAGAGACTTGGCAGCCTCCTAGTGAAGCATTTCCTCCTCAGATCCAATCTTAACCTCTTCTTCTTCAAGTTAAATCCATTTCTCCTTTCCTGTCCTTGGACACCACTGGAAAAAGTCCCTCTGCAGCCTTCCCCTGGGGCAACCTGAGGCCATTTCCTCTTGGTCAGTCACTTACTACAAGTGAGCCCAGCCCCCCTGGCTGCAGCCTCCTCTCAGGGAGCTGCAGGGAGCAAGGAGGTCTCCCCAGCCTCCTCTGCTCCACACTCCCCACCCCCAGCTCCCTCAGCTGCTCCTCATCACCCTCCTGCTGAAGAACTTCCTCAGCTCCACTCTAACCCTGCTCTGCCTCAGCTCCAAACCCTTCCCCCTTGGCCTGGCTCAGACCCCCTCAGGAGCAGTTCCTCTGCAGCCTTCCTGCAGGATCCCTTCAGCTCCTGGCAGCAGCTCTGAGGTCCCCCTGGAGCCTTCTCCTCTGCAGGCTGCACAGTCTCACAGTATCACAGTATAACTTAGGTTGGAAAGGACCTCGAGGATCATCGAGTCCAACCTATCAACACAGACCCCATGACTAGACCATGGCACCAAGTGCCACATCCAATCCCCTCTTGAACACCTCCAGGGTCGATGACTCCACCACCTCCCTGGGCAGCACATTCCAATGATGAATGACTCGCTCGGTGAAGAACTTTCTCCTCACCTCGAGTCTAAACCTCCCCTGGCACAGCTTGAGACTGTGTCCTCTTGTTCTGGTGCTGGTTGCCTGGGAGAAGACACCAACCCCTTCCCGGCCACAATCGCCCCTCAGGTAGTTGTAGAGGGCAATGAGGTCACCCCTGAGCCTCCTCTTCTCCAGGCTAAACAATCCCAGCTCCCTCAGCCTCTCCTCACAGGGCTGTGCTCAAGGCCTCTCCCCAGCCTTGTTGCCCTTCTCTGGACACCTTCAAGTGTTTCGATGTCCTTAAACTGAGGGGCCCAGAACTGGACACAGGACTCAAGCTGTGGCCTAACCAAAGCAGAGTCCAGGGGCACAATGACCTCCCTGCTCCTGCTGGCCACACTATTCCTAATGCAGGCCAGGATGCCATTGGCCCTCTTGGCCCCCTGGGCACACTGCTGGCTCATATTCAGGTGGCTGTCGATCAGCACCCCCAGGTCCCTCTCTGTTTGGGAGCTCTCAGCCACTCCGACCCCAGCCTATAGCTCTGCATGGGATTGCCGTAGCCAAAGTGCAGCCCCTGGCACTTGGCCTTGTTGAATGCCATCCCATTGGACTCTGCCCATCTGCCCAGTCAGTTGAGGTCCCTCTGCAGAGCCTTTCTACCCTCTAACTGACTAACATCTGCTCCTAACTTGGTGTCATCTGCAAACTTGCTGATGACTGACTCTACCCCTTCATCCAGATCATCAATGAAGATATTGAACAGGCTGGGGCCCTGCACTGATCCCTGGGGCACACCACTGGTGCCTGGCTGCCAGCTGGCTGTGGCACCATTCACCACCACTCTCTGGGCTCAGCCTCCAGCCAGTTCCTAACCCAGCACAGAGTGTAGTGGTCCAAGCCAGGGACTGACAGCTTAGCCAGCAGTTTGCTGTGGGGGACAGTGTCAAAGGCCTTGCTGAAGTCCAGGCAGACCACATCCACAGGCCTCACCAGGTCCACCAGGCAGTCACCTGATCATAGAAGGAGATCAGGTTGGAGAGGCAGGACCTGCCCTTCCCAAATCCATGTTGGCTGGACCTGAGCCCTTGGCCATCCTTCAGGTGCCCCGGCCCCAGCCCCAGCTCCCTCAGCCTGTGCTCCCAGCAGAGCTGCTCCAGCCCTGGCAGCATCTCTGTGGCCTCCTCTGGACTTGTTCCAGCAGATGTCTGCCACAGTGGGGTCAAGGTCCTGCTGTTGGACCCATAGGGTGCTCGAGGTCCTTCCATGCTGGCACAGCACAGAGAGCCACCACTTCCCTCCACTGTTCTTTGCTCTCTTCCCACTTGGATATCAGCTTGAACAAAGCAGCTGGCAGCCCCCAGCCCCCATGCAGGCCCTAGGCAGCAAGGCCACTGCCTCTGCACTTGGGTTGAAAAGCAGCTCTGGGGCTTCTCCTGGCTTAATCCAGCACACAGCATGGGTGAGGCTGAGCAGCCTCAGCTCCAGGCTGGGGAGGCTGCCCAGCAGACAGGAGGGGAAGGGTTTGGTACAATGGGCAGAGAGCAGTGGTGAGGAGAAGGCCCTGGGGGTGCTGGGGGAGGAGCAGCTCCCTAGGAGGCAGCAAGGGGAGCTGGCAGCCCAGAAAGCAAGGCTGTGCTGGGCTGAGCCCCAGCAGTGTGGGCAGCAGGGGCAGGGAGGGATTCTGCCCCTCTGCTCTGCTCTGCTCAGCCCCCACCTGCAGCACTGCCTCCAGCTCTGGGGCCCCAGCATAAGAAGGACCTGGAGCTGCTGGAGAGGCTCCAGAGGAGGCCACAGAGAGGAGCAGAGGCTGCAGAGCCTCCCCTGTGGGGCCAGGCTGGGAGAGCTGGGGCTCTGCAGCCTGGAGAGGAGAAGGCTGCAGGCAGAGCTCAGAGCAGCCTCCAGTGCCTGAAGGCCCCAGGAGAGCTGGGGAGGGACTCTGGGCAAGGGCTGGGAGTGCCAGGCTGAGGAACAATGGCTTGGAGCTGGGAGAGGAGAGACTGAGAGTGGAGAGGAGGAAGAGATCCTTGAGAGTGAGGCTGGGGAGACTCTGGCCCAGGCTGCCCAGGGAGGCTGTGGCTGCCTCCAGCCTGGAGGGGTTCAGGCCAGGCTGGATGAGGCCCTGAGCTGGGGGGAGTCGTGGGGAGCCAGGAGGTCTCCCCTCAGGCCGATGATGACCACAGGCTGTCTGCTAATACCAAATCTCTCCCTGCTGTTCCCTGGAGGCCAGCAGGTGAAAGCCCAGGGGCCAAGGCTTCAGATTCCTGAGGGAGATTCTGAGAGCCTTGGAGGGACTTTGCAGGGCTGTACAAAGTGGGGCAGAAGACTTTTGGCTCTCCCAGCAGAGCTGCAGGCTCCTGTCGAGCTGCCCCTGGCTCCCTTGCAGCAAAGCCAACAACCATCAGCTGGAGCCTGGAGCTGAGGTGATGACAAATGCTGCTCCTGTGGCAGCTGCCAAGAGGAAGCTTTCAAAGCCTGCCCAGAGAAGTTGATAATCAAAACTTGTTTAAGGAAGCTGTGGAGCCCAGGGGGCAGGGGGTGAGCAGAGCAGCTGCAAGTCAATTGTTGTCTTCATTGCTCTCCTGACCTGAGCTCCTCTCTTGGCCTTTCCTTAACCTTGGCCTTGCCTCCTGTCTCAGTTGTGCCCTGGAAGTGCTGGGGAGCAGCCTTGGTGCTGCTGGAGGCTTCCCTTTGGATCAGGCTCTTGGAGGCAGAGATCTGCTTGGCTCAGCAGGGAGGGGGCAAGGAATTGCTTTCCTCGGAGGAGCAGATTGGGCAAGCAGGTTCTGCTGCTTCTGTCTGAAGCAGCTCCGAGAGCCCCAGCGTGGTGGGGGGCAGAAGGGACCTCTGGAGATCATAGAATCAGGCAGGGGTGGAAGGGACCACAAGGATCAGCCAGTTCCAACCCCCCTGCCATGGGCAGGGACACCCCACACTAGATCAGGCTGCCCAGAGCCTCATCCAGCCTGGCCTTAAACACCTCCAGGGACAGGGCCCCAACCACCTCCCTGGACAACCCATTCCAGGGCTTCACCACTCTCATGGGGAAGAACTTCCTCCTCCCCTCCAGCCTCAATCTCCCCACCTCCAGCTTCATTCCATTCCCCCTAGTCCTATCACTGCCTGAGATCCTGAGCAGTCCCTCCCCAGCCTTCCTGGAGCCCCCTTCAGATCCTGGAAGGCCACAATGAGGTCACCTGGGAGCCTTCTCTTCTGCAGACTGAACAGCCCCAACTCCTTCAATCTGTCCTCACAGCAGAGCAGCTCCAGCCCTCTGCTCATCCTCCTGGCCCTGCTCTGGACACCTTCCAGCACCTCCAGATCCCTCTTGTCATAGGGGCTCCAGAACTGGAGGCAGGACTCCAGGTGGGGTCTCCCCAGAGCTGAGCAGAGGGGGAGAATCACCTCCCTTGCCCTGCTGGCCACACTTCTCCTGCTGCAGCCCAGGCTCTGGTTGGCTTTCTGGGCTGCAAGTGCTCCCTGCTGGCTCCTGCTGAGCTTCTCCTCCCCAGCACCCCCAAGTCTCTCTCCTCAGGGCTGCTTTCCAGCCAGTCCCTGCCCAGCCTGGATTTGTGCCTGGGATTGTCTCCACCCAGCTGCAGGACCCTGCCCTTGCTCTTGTTGAACCTCCTGAGGTTGGCTTGTGCCCACCTCTCCAGCCTGTCAAGGTCCCTCTGGATGGATCCCTTCCCTCCAGCCTGTCTGCTGCACCACACAGCTTGGTGTCATCAGCAAACCTGCTGAGGGTGCACTCAGTGCCACTGTCCATGGCACCCACAAAGATGTTGAACAAGACAGGTCCCAGGACTGATCCCTGAGGGACTCTGCTTGTCCCTGGCCTCCCCTGGGACATGGAGCCATTGACAGCCACTCTTTGGGTGCAGCCATCAAGCCAGTTCCCTATCCATCCAGTGGTCACCCATCACACCCATGTGTCACCAGCCTGGAGACCAGGCTGTGGGGGGGACAGTGTGGAAGGCTTTGCTCAGCTCCAGGGAAACGACATCAGCTGCTCTCCCCTCAGCTATTGATGCTGTCACCTGCTCAGGGAAGGCCACCAGGTTGGTCAGGCAGGATTTGCCCTTGGTGAAGCCATGCTGACTTTTCCAAATCACCTCTTCACTCTTCTTCTGAGTCAGTAGTGCCTCCAGGAGGAGATGTAGCCCAAGCCCCCTGCTGCAGCAGGGCACCCACAGCAGCTGGCCCAGGAGCAAATGCCCAGGGGGAGCTGGAAACTCTCCAGAGCAGGAGACTCCACAACCTCTCTAGGTAGCCTGCTCCAGGGCTCCAGCACCCAAAGAAGTTTCTCTTCCTGTCCAGGTGGAACCTGCTGGGGTCCACTTTGTGCCCCTTGGTGCACCACTGGACACCCTCAGCATCTATGTGAATGTTTCAATAAGCCTTAAGATCAGGTTGGATGAGGCCTTGAGGAACCTGGGCTGGGGGGAGGTGTCCCTGCCCATGGCAGGGGGCTGGGATCACAGGATCACAGCTCCCAGGATACTGGGGGCTGGAAGGGACCCCTGGAGAGCTTCCAGTGGCAGCCCCCTGGCAGAGCAGGAGCAGTTTAGGCTGAATTTCATCCTAGCACTCACTGCAAGCAAGGAAATGCAGGGAGCAATCCTACTGTAGCTCACAGCAGTGCTTGAAGTGAGGAGGAGGAGGAGGAAGCTGAGGGGCCTGGAAGATCTCTCCTGTGAGGAGAGGCTGAGAGCCCTGGGGCTGGTGAATCAGGATCAATGAGGTTGGAAAAGACCTCAGAGCTCATCAGCTCCAAGCTGTGACCTAATCCCTAGCAGAGATCCCAGGGTGCTGGGGGGTGGCTGTGATTCACTGCACCTTCCTGTGCAGAGCTGCTCACCCCTCACCTCCCCTCAGCTTTTGGAGGGAGATGATCTCAGTTCCCAGGCTGATCATTTCCTCCTGAGAGGAGTTCTGCTCCACTCAGCAAACCTTCTTCTTCTCCTCCTCAAGTCTCACAGCTCACAGTGCCCCTGGGGTTGGAAGGGAGCTGCAGAGATCACCCAGCCCAACCCCCTGCCAGAGCAGGACGCCTTAGGGGAGTGTGCACAGGATCACATCCACCACCTTGCAGCACTGTGGCCACTGAGCCCTGTCCCAGGCTGCCCTCAGTGGCAGCATCATCCCCACTGGGGGGCACAGTTCAGAGCAATGACCCTTAGCCACCACAGCATCACAGCTCCCAGGCTGCTGGGGGCTGGAAGGGAGCCCTGCAGAGCTCCCAGTGGCAGCCCCCTGGCAGAGCAGCAGCAGAGGATCCAGCCCAGGGCACACAGAACACATCCAGCCAGGGCTGCAAAGGCTCCACAGAAGGAGACTCCACAACCTCTCTGGGCAGCCTGCTCCAGGCCTCTGGCAGCCTCCCAGCCAAGAAGTTCCTCCTGAGGCTGAGCTGCAACCTCCTGGGCTGCACTTTCCCTCCCTTGCCCCTTGGCCTGTGCCAGGGCCCAGTGAGCAGAGGCTGTCCCTGTGCCTCCCTTCCTGCCCCCCAGCCCTCAGCTCTTGAGAGCCATTGCTCAGCTCCCTCTCAGCCTTCTCCTCTCCACACTCAGCACCCCCAGGGCTCTCAGCCTCTCCTCCCCAGGCACTGCTGCAGTCCCTTCAGCAGCCTTGCAGCCTGCCTTGGCCTCTCTGCAGCAGCTCCTGTCCCTCCTGAGCTGGGCAGCCCAGGGCTGGATGCAATCTTCCAGCTGGGGCCTCACTGATCTTCAGGTCCCTTCCAACCCAACCCCTCCTGTGACCCTCTGACCAGAGAAGAGTGAGGGAGCAGCTGTGCTGGAGTGGGGCAGCAGGAGGACAGCTCTGTGTCCTCTGGAGATCACAGAACCACAGAATCAGCCAGGTTGGAAAGACCTCAGAGCTCATCAGCTCCAACCTGGGACCTAATCCCCAGCCCCTCCTGACAGCCAAACCCTGGCTCCAAGAGCCACATCCAATACCCTCTGGAAGACCTCCAGGGCTGGGGACTCCACCACCTCCCTGGGCAGCTCATCCCAGTGCCCAATTCCTCTTGCTGGCAAGAACTTTCTCCTCCCCTCCAGACTCAACCTCCCCTGGCACAGCTTGAGACTGTGTCCTCTTGTTCTGGGGCTGGGGGCCTGGGAGAAGAGACCAACCCCCAGCTCCAACCTCCCTGCAGGGAGTTGGAGAGAGCAATGAGGTCTCCCCTGAGCCTCCTCTTCTGCAGGCTAAGCAACCCCAGCTCCCTCAGCCTCTCCTCACAGGGCTGTGCCCCAGACCCCTCCCCAGCTTTGTTGCCCTTCTCTGGACGCCTTCAAATCTCTCAATGTCCTTCTTAAACTGAGGATCCCAGAAGTGGACACAGCACTCAAGGTGTGGCTGGAAGGCTGCTCTGAAGTCTCCCAGGAATCTGAGCTATCCAGCTCCCCAGCCTTGTGCCCCAGACCCCTCCCCAGCCTTGTTACCCTTCTCTGGACACCTTCAAATCTCTCAATGTCCTTCTTAACCTGAGGAGCCCAGAACTGGACACAGGACTGAAGGTGTGGCCTCGGCAGTGCTGAAGTCGTGGTGTCCTGGCTGGGCTGCTTTGGGCAGTGCCTGTCCCCCCTGTGGCTGCTCTCCTGCCCTGCTCCCGGGCCGCCTGCAGCCCTCCCGGGCCGCCGGTGACAGCTCCCCGGCCGCGGGCAGGTAACGAGAGGCTGATCAGGAGCCGCAGTTATCTTTTCCCTTCATGTTTATTGCAGTCTGCTGCAGTTATTTCCGAGGCCCTGACAGTGATGGACAGCTTCTATTAAGGCCTCCCCGAGGCAGCTGGATGGAGCAGATACATTAAATAAAAGCAGTTATTGCTTTTCATTGCCCTCCGTAAAGCAGCGGCTGCTAAATAGCTTCTGCCATCAGATGCAGTTAGGTACAAGGCTTTAATTTGAGGGACTGCTCTATAACACTGCACAATTGACACCGGGCTTTGTTTCCCCTACAATAATCATTGTGTACATCCTGCAGAATTGATGAGCTGTCTGCTGGGGAGGGAGCAGGCAGCCAGGCTGGGGAGGGGGTGAGGAGGGGGCGGGGGGGCAGCCGCCTTTGTTGTTCTTTCTTCCTTTTTTTTCTCTCTCTCTCTCTTTTTTTTCTCCTCCCCCCCCCGTGTGTGTGTTGTGCTTGTCAGATGCTTGCAGCCCAGACAGGAACAATGTCAAGCAGAGCTCCTTATCTCAGGATGTTGTAATGTAGCTGCTGTAAGCCCCTCGCCTGGAGACGAGATAAGAGCAACCTTACAAGCCTGGAGGGAGGGAGAGGAGGGGGAGCTGGGCGAAGCGGTGCCCCCGGGCCGGGCCAACAATGGCAGAGCTGTCAGGGCCCCGTTATGACTCTTTCTGGTGCCAGGCAGGGCTGTGCCTGCGGCCAGCGGCAGCGCTAATGATGATGTCTGCGGAGCAGGCTGCGGCGGCCCGGCGAGCTGCCGGCTTTATCTCGCTGGCTGAGCCCGGGGGCAGCTGTGTGCCTTGGCTGCTCTCCCCTCTCCCTCCCTCCCCTCTCTCTCTCTCTGCCGCATATTAATCCTTTGGTGGCGGTAATTAAATGCGTGCTTAATGGCAGCGAGCTGGCAGAGCGGCGGGACAATTGAATTAGCGCTTCTGATGGGGACCGTGCTACAAGATGAACTAAATGCAATTACTGGAGGCATTTTTCTCCCGGCCCAGCCTGGCTGACATGACAGGACTTAATTACAGCTTGTTAGACACAGCGGGGAGCCGCCGGAGCTGCCCCTGCAGGCAGGGCTGTGCCCCTCCTGCGCCCACCCCTGCCCGCCCGGGAAGGGCTTCAGCCTGCCGGAAGGGTGCTGAGGCCTGAGCAGGCAGGTGGGGAGGGGGGAAGCAGGGATTAAACCCCACACAAGGGCCTGGCTGGGGAAGGTCTTGAGGTCATTAAGCCCAGCCAGAACCTCGCAGGGCCCTGCACACAGCTGGCAGAGTGGTCCTGAGCTCCTTGACCCAGTGTCCCGGGAAGCCCTGCAGGGGTGGGGACTCCACCACCCCCCAGGCAGACAACAGAAGAGGAAGGCTCAGGGCTCTGCTGCTGGGAGCCTGGAGGGGTCTTTGAGGAGATCTCCCTTGGCCAGTGACCCCAGTGCAGGAAGAACCTGGAGCTGCTGGAGGGGGTCCAGAGGAGGCCACAGAGAGGAGCAGAGGCTGAAGAGCCTCCCCTGTGGGGCCAGGCTGGGAGAGCTGGGGCTGTGCAGCCTGGAGAGGAGAAGGCTCCAGGCAGAGCTCAGAGCAGCTTCCAGTACCTGAAGGGCTCCAGGAGAGCTGGGGAGGGACTCTGGGCAAGGGCTGGGAGTGCCAGGCTGAGGAACAATGGCTTGGAGCTGGGAGAGGAGAGACTGAGAGTGGAGAGGAGGAAGAGATCCTTGAGAGTGAGGCTGGGGAGACTCTGGCACAGGCTGCCCAGGGAGGCTGTGGCTGCCTCCTGCCTGGAGGGGCTCAGGCCAGGCTGGATGAGGCCCTGAGCAAGCTGGGGCTGGTGGGAGGTGTCCCTGCCCATGGCAGGGGTTGGCACTGGATGATCTCTGAGGTCCCTTCCAGTGCAAACCCTTCTCTGAGGGTGAGCAAAGAGCAGGGGCAGAGCCCTCTGTGGATCCCTGCTTCCTAGGGGCAGCTTGCTGCTCAGACAGGGGTTTGGCACAACCGAGCCACAGAGTTCTGATGCAGATGTGAGGCTCTGCCTGCAGGCAGCTCCTCTGGGGGCTAAGCAGGGTGTGTGGCACTGCTCAGCAAGGCCATGCTCCCCAGGCCACAATGCTGCCAGCAGAGACTCAGGATCCACCCAGGGTGCCACCCAAGGGGCACTGCTCAGCACCAGAGCTGGCAGAGCTGGTGCTGCTCGCTGCTGGATGGGGTGGAGGCTCCAGCTCTGGAGACACTGAAGGTCAAAGCTGCTGTGGCCCTGGGCAGCCTGCTGCAGTTGGAGCTGTCCCTGCTGGCTGCAGGGGGGTGGACAAGGGGTCCCTGCCAGCCTGCTGCACTCTGTGATCCTTGTGGGGGTCAGGCAGTGACTGGACTCAGGGATCCTCAGGCTCCCTCCCAGCCAAGGTGAGTCTAAGGCTCTCTGTGTGCCTCTGGTCTTGAGTGCTGCTGTCAGCAAGGCTAGAGATCAACTTCCTTGATCCCAGCTGGCCCTTGCTAGAGTATCACAGCTCACAAGGTGTTAGGGGTTGGAAGGGACCCCTGGAGATCTTCCAGTGCAAGCCCCCTGCCAGAACAGGAGCAGAGAATCCAGCCCAGGACCACAGCACCACAGTGCCCCTGGGGTTGGAAGGGAGCTGCAGAGATCATCCAGCCCAACCCCCTGCCAGAGCAGGATGGCTTAGGGGAGTGTGCACAGGATCACATCCACCACCTTGCAGCACTGTGGCCACTGAGCCCTGTCCCAGGCTGCCCTCAATGGCAGCATCAGCCCCACTGGGGGGCACAGTTCAGAGCAATGACCCTTAGCCACCACAGCATCACAGCTCCCAGGCTGCTGGGGGCTGGAAGGGAGCCCTGCAGAGCTCCCAGTGGCAGCCCCCTGGCAGAGCAGGAGCAGAGGATCCAGCCCAGGGCACACAGAACACATCCAGCCAGGGCTGCAAAGGCTCCACAGAAGGAGACTCCACAACCTCTCTGGGCAGCCTGCTCCAGGCCTCTGGCAGCCTCACAGGTTGGAAAAGACCTCAGAGCTCCAACCTGTGACCTAATCCCTAACACCTCCTGACAGCTAAACCATGGCACCAAGAGCCGCATCCAAGCCTTGCCTGAACCCCTCCAGGGCTGGGGACTCCACCACCTCCCTGGGCAGCTCATCCCAGTGGCCAATTCCTCTTGCTGGGAAGAACTTTCTCCTCCCCTCCAGCCTCAACCTCCCCTGGCACAGCTTCAGACTGTGTCCTCTTGTTCTGGGGCTGGGGGCCTGGCAGAAGAGACCAACCCCCAGCTGGCTGCAACCTCCCTGCAGGGAGTTGGAGAGAGCAAGAAGGTCTCCCCTGAGCCTGGGGTGCAGCTGTGCAGAGTTCGGGGGGCAGTGCCGGCCGGGTCACACAGAACCGCAGGGTGTCAGGGGCTGGAAGGGAGCCGGGAAGCTGCTCCGGTGCAAGCTCCCTGCCGGAGCAGGAGGCAGAGGGCTGAGCGCCGCGGCCGGGGGAGCTGCGGGGCTGCTGACACTAGGGGCACTGCAGCCACGGCGCTGCCAGCCCTGGCGGCCTCGGAGGGGCAAAGCCTGGCTCTGCAGCGGGGCTTTGCGGCTGGGTGAGGGCTGAGCTGCAGCTGCCCCCACCGCTGCCCACCCCGGGGGGCGCAGGGACAGCTCTGCTGCCAGGCTCTGCTCTGCCTCGCTGGCACCACACAGGAACAAAGGCTGAGAGTCAGAGAATCAGAGAGTCAATCAGGTTAGAAAAGACCTCAGAGCTCACCAAGTCCAACCTGTGACCCAACCCCTCCTGACAGCTGAACCATGGCACCAAGAGCCACATCCAAGCCCCTCTGGAACACCTCCAGGGATGGGGACTCCACCACCTCCCTGGGCAGCTCATCCCAGTGGCCAATCTCTCTCTCTCTCTGTGTAGAATTTCTTCCTAAACTCCAGCCTCAACCTCCCCTGGCACAGTTTGAGACTGTGTCCTCTTGTTCTGGTGCTGGGGGCCTGGAAGAAGAGACCAACCCCCCCCTGGCTCCAACCTCCCTGCAGGGAGTTGGAGAGAGCAAGAAGGTCTCCCCTGAGCCTCCTCTTCTGCAGGCTTTCCTGAGATGTGCTGCCCCTTGCTCCTGGGGGCATGGCTCCCAGGGGTTCTTTTGTAGCCTTTTGTAGTGTCTGAGAGCAGCCAGGCAGAGAGGGAGCTGGAGGTGCTGGGGGAGAGCAGCTGAAGAGGAGCCAGCAGTGTGCCCAGGGGGCCAAGAAGGCCAAGGGCATCCTGGCCTGGGCAGGCAGAGTGTGGGCAGCAGGAGCAGGGAAGTCCTTGTGCCCTGTGCTCAGCACTGCTGAGGCCACAGCTTGAGTCCTGTGTCCAGTTCTGGGCTGCTGAGGTTAGGAAAGAGGTTGAGCTGCTGGAAGGTGTCCAGAGAAGGGCAACAAAGCTGGGGAGGGGTCTGGGGCACAGCCCTGTGAGGAGAGGCTGAGGGATTTTGAG
The DNA here is from genome assembly GCA_011125475.1 of Melanerpes aurifrons. Classification (NCBI taxonomy): domain Eukaryota; kingdom Metazoa; phylum Chordata; class Aves; order Piciformes; family Picidae; genus Melanerpes; species Melanerpes aurifrons. The sequence goes on along the minus strand of WWNC01000163.1, from coordinate 692,950 downwards.
TGTGGAGAAGAGGAGGCTGAGGCCAGGGAAGAGCCTGGCTGAGGCCCTTGGTGCCATGGTTGAGTTGCTCAGATGGTGCTGGGGGAGAGGTTGGACTGGATGAGCTCTGAGGCCTTTCCAGCCTGGTTAATTTCTCTTCTCTTCTCTTCTCTTCTCTTCTCTTCTCTTCTCTTCTCTTCTCTTCTCTTCTCTTCTCTTCTCTTCTCTTCTCTTCTCTTCTCTTCTCTTCTCTTCTCTTCTCTTCTCTTCTCTTCTCTTCTCTTCTCTTCTCTTCTCTTCTCTTCTCTTCTCTTCTCTTCTCTTCTCTTCTCTTCTCTTCTCTTCTCTTCTCTTCTCTCTCTTCTCTTCTCTTCTCTTCTCTTCTCTTCTCTCGAATGTCCTTCTCTGGTCCATTCCATTCCATTCCATTCCATTCCATCCCATTCCATTCCATTCCATTCCATTCCATTCCATTCCATTCCATTCCATTCCATTCCATTCTTCCCCCTCCTTGGGCTAGGGGGCACTCAGGAGACCCTTCCAGCCCTGCTGACCACAGGGCCTTCCCTCCCTGGGGCTGGGGCATCCTTGGCACATTCATGTCCCCACCCCCCACACTGTTGGATGAGTTTGGAGATGTTCACAACTTAGATATCCTTTGGGCCTAAAAAAGAAGGGAGCCCTCCCCCCCAGCCCAGCAAACTCCTTGAGCCCTGAGGATTGAGTAGCTTTTAAGGAGTATAAATGAGTTTAATGCCTTAGAAAGAGCTGCTGTAAATCCTGAACATGACACCTATTACATTAAGCTGCATTAAGCATTAATACATCTTCATTACTGGCAGCTTGCCCAAACCTCCAAGGTTGAAAATGCTGCCCAGGGTGGCAGTCACCTAGCCTGAGATTTATGACCTCTGGGGTTTGGGGTGGGGTGGGGAGGGAGGAAGGGACCCCCCTGGCTCTCAACCTGCTGCCTTAGAGACATCAGGAGATGTCCTTGTGGTGCCTGCTGCCTGGTGGCTTTCCCATGGAATCAGAGGGTGGGAAAAGGCCTCCTAGGGCACCCAGTCCAGCACCAACTGATGGCCACACTTCCCTTGCCTGCAGCCCTCTGCTCATCCTTGTGGCCCTTCCTCCAAGTGCTGCAGGGACAGCAGCTGTGGCAGCCCCTGGGCAGCTTCCTTCCATGCAGAGGGAGCAGCTCTGCTGTGGCAGCCCCTGGGCAGCTTCCTTCCTTCCATGCAGAGGGAGCAGCTCTGCTGTGGCAGCCCCTGGGCAGCTTCCTTCCATGCAGAGGGAGCAGCTCTGCTCTGGCAGCCCCTGGGCAGCTTCCTTCCATGCAGAGGGAGCAGCTCTGCTGTGGCAGCCCCTGGGCAGCTTCCTTCCATGCAGGGGGAGCAGCTCTGCTGTGGCAGCCCCTGGGCAGCTTCCTTCCATGCAGAGGGAGCAGCTCTGCTGTGGCAGCCCCTGGGCAGCTTCCTTCCATGCAGAGGGAGCAGCTCTGCTGTGGCAGCCCTGGGCAGCTTCCTTCCATGCAGGGGAGCAGCTCTGCTGTGGCAGCCCCTGGGCAGCTTCCTTCCATGCAGAGGGAGCAGCTCTGCTGTGGCAGCCCCTGGGCAGCTTCCTTCCATGCAGAGGGAGCAGCTCTGCTCTGGCAGCCCCTGGGCAGCTTCCTTCCATGCAGAGGGAGCAGCTCTGCTCTGGCAGCTCTGCAGTGACACAGACCACTGAAGCCCCTGGACTTCCACCTTAGCCAACAGTGGTCACCAGCAGGAGTTGCAGGCAGAGCTGGGAGGTCTCTTCTGGAGCACAAAGAAGGCCTGAAGGTCATTGAGTCACAGAAGGGTTTCAGTCACAAAGAGCCTCAGCTCTCCCAGTCCGACCCAGCCCCCCCATGGCCACCAGACCCTGCCCCCAGTGCCATGGCCACAGCTTGCTGCAGCACCTCCAGGGATGGAGACTCCACCACCCCCCTGGGCAGCCTCTGCCAGTCCCTGACCACTCTGGCAGCAAAGAGATTGTTCCTCAGCCCCAACCAAAGCCTCCCCTGGCACAACATTGCCTCTGCTTCTATCACCTGAGCCTGGGGAGCAGAGCCCAACCCCACCTGGCTGCAGCCTCCTCTCAGGGAGCTGCAGAGAGCAAGGAGGTCTCCCTCAGCCTCCTCTGCTCCACACTGCCCACCCCCAGCTCCCTCAGCTGCTCCTCCCCAGCCCTCTTCTCCACACCCTTCCCCACCTTTCTTGCCCTTCCCTGGCCCTGCTCCAGCCCCTAAAAGTGAGGGTCTCTCAGTGCTCCCCAGGAATCAGGACTGGGCCCAGCTTTGTTCCAGCTCTTCATTCCCCTCCTGGCTGAGGGCACTGAGAGCTCCCTCAGCAAGCTCCTGATGGCAGCAAACTGGGGGGGGAGGGTGGCTGAGCCCCCTCAGGCTGTGCTGCCATCCAAGCAGGGCTGCACAGGCTGAGGGCTGGGGGAAGGCAAAGCTCAGGAAGGTCAATCAGGAGCAGTGCAGGGTCCTGCCCCTGGGGGGGAGGCACAGCAGCCCCAGGACAGGTTAGAGGCTGCCCTGCTGCAGAGCAGCTCCAGGGAGGAAGACCTTGGAGTGCTGCTGGGCAGCAAGGTCTGCAGGGGACAGCAAAGGGCCCTGGGGGCCAAGGGAGCCAATGGGGGCCTGGGGGGCAGCAGGAAGAGTGTGGCCAGCAGGGCTGGGGAGGTTCTGCTCCCCCTCTGCTCTGCTCTGCCCTGCTGAGCCCACAGCTGCAATCCTGTGCCCAGCTCTGGGCTCCCCAGGTGCAGAGAGACAGAGAGCTGCTGGGGAGAGCCCCAGGGAGAGGCAGGAGGAGGAGTTGGGGACCTGAGCATCTGCCCTGTGGAGAGAGGCTGAGAGCCCTGGGGGTGGTTAGCCTGGAGAGGAGAAGGCTGAGAGGGATCTGATCAATGCCTATCAATAGCTGAGGGCTGGGGGGCAAGGGGAGGAGGCCAAGCTCTGCTGGGTGCTGCTCAGGAGTCACCCAAGGAGCAATGGACACAGACTGGAAGCCAGGAGGTTCCACCTCAGCAGGAGGAGAAACTTCTTTGGGGTGAGGCTGCTGGAGCCTGGAGCAGGCTGCCAGAGAGGTTGTGGAGTCTCCTGCTCTGGAGAGCTTCCAACCCCCCCTGGGTGTGCTCTGGGTGCCCTGCCCTGGCTGCCCTGCCCTGGCAGGGGCTGGACTGGAGGATCTCTGGAGGTCCCTTCCAGGCTCTGCTTTTCTGTGCTGCTGTGACTCTTTGACCACCAGGCCAAGGGAATCTCTCCCCCAGCGTTTTCTCCTTGGAAAGCCTTTCTGCTCTGGAGACACCAGAGGCTGGAACTGCTGAATTGGTGTTTCAGTGCTGGTGGAGGGGAGAACAAAGCCTGGGGGGGGAGAAATAAGTAACTAATGCTGCTGAGAGTAGATCCCTGAGAGCCTGCTCTGCATGGCCAAGGAGAGAGATAAAAGAGGTTTTAGTGTCTTAAAAAGCAATATCCATTAGACTGAGATTTGCCTAAAAGTGGACTGAAAGGCTCTTATTTCAACATGATCTACAGGCTCAGGGGGTGGGGGTGGGGAAAAAAAAGCCCCTCCAGCTAAATGCTCCTGACACTGCCATTGATTTTATGTGCTGCATTTATGAGGCTTTCAGTCCCTGCTCCATGGGGGGCTCAGCACAGCTCCAGCTCCTCAGGCAAGGTTGTGCTGGTTCTGGAAGGAGCCACTGAGCTGGCAGGGTTGGAAGGGCTCAAGGCTCCTCCAGGTGGGAAGGGACCTCAAGGATCATTCAGTTTGGAAGGGACCTCAGGGATCAACCAGGTGGGAAGGGACCCCAAGGATCATCCAGGTTGGAAGGGAGCTCCAGGCTCAGCCAGCCCCAGCCCCAAGCCCCTGCCATGGGCAGGGACACCTCACCCCACAGCAGCTTGCTCACAGCCACCTCCAGCCTGGCTGCAAACACCTCCAGCCAGGAGGCTTCCACCACCTCCCTGGGCAGCCTGGGCCAGGCTCTCACCACCCTCCTGCCCAACAACTTCTTCCTCACAGCCAAGCTCCAGCTCCCCACTTCTACTTCTGCTCCAGCCCCCCCACTCCTAGCCCTCCCTCACCCCCTCCAAAGTCCCTCCCCAGCTTGCTTGCAGCCCCCTGCAGCTCCTGCAAGGCCACCAGAAGCTCTCCTGGGAGCCTTCTCCTCTCCAGCCTGCACAAGCCCAACTCTCTCAGGCTGTGCTCACAGCAGAGCAGCTCCAGCCCTCTGCTCCTCCTCCTGGCCCTGCTCTGGACACCTTCCAGCCCCTCCAGAGCCTTCCTGGCACAGAGGCTGCAGAGCTGGCCCCAGAGCTGCAGCTGTGGGCTCAGCAGAGTGGAGCAGAGGGGCAGAATCCCCTCCCTGGCCCTGCTGGCCACACTTCTCTTGCTGCAGCCCAGCCTCTGCTTGGCTCTCTGGGCTGCAAGTGCTCCCTGCTGGCTCCTGCTGAGCTTCTCCTGCCCCAGCACCCCCAAGGCCTTTCCTCCAGGGCTGCTCTGCAGCCACTCCCTGCCCAGCCTGGCTCAGGGCCTGGGATTGCCCTGCCCCAGCTGCAGGACCTTGCCCTTGGTCTGCTTGAACCTCCTGGGGTCACCATGAGCAGGTCAGAGCAGCTGAAGTGTTTCTGTGTACCTCACAGCACTGCAGCACACCCCAGGAGCCTCTTCTTCCCTGGCTGCAGTTCCCAAGTCCCATTGCCAGTGTCTTGCCTTCTGGACACTCAGGTGGCTGCTCCTGCCCTCAAGGCTGGCCACAAAGGGAGGGTTGGAGCAGCTCTGCTGTGGGCACAGGCTGAGTGGGCCGGGGAGGGTTCAGCCTGGAGAGGAGAAGGCTCCAGGGGAGAGCTTCTGGCTCTCTGCAGCTCCCTGAGAAGAGGCTGCAGGGAGGTAGGGGTTGTAGGGGTTGGGCTCTTTCTCCAAGTGACAAGGGACAGGAGGAGAGGAAATGGCCTCAGGCTGCCCCAGGGGAGGCTTAGGTTGGACATTACAGTCTCACAGTATCACTAGGGTTGGAAGAGACCTCACAGATCATCCAGTCCAACCTGGCACCACAGACCTCATGGCTAAACCATGGCTCCAAGAGCCACATCCAATCCCCTCCTGAACCCCTCCAGGGCTGGGGACTCCACCACCTCCCTGGGCAGCTCATCCCAATGGCCAACAACTCTCTCTGGGAAGAACTTTCTCCTCACCTCCAGCCTCAACCTCCCCTGGCACAGCTTGAGACTGTGTCCTCTTGTTCTGCTGCTGGGGGCCTGGCAGAAGAGACCAACCCCCCCCCGGCTCCAACCTCCCTGCAGGGAGCTGGAGAGAGCAAGAAGGTCTCCCCTGAGCCTCCTCTTCTGCAGGCTAAGCAACCCCAGCTCCCTCAGCCTCTCCTCACAGGGCTGTGCCCCAGACCCCTCCCCAGCTTTGTTGCCCTTCTCTGGACACCTTCCAGCAGCTCAACCTCTTTCCTACCCTCAGCAGCCCAGAGCTGGACACAGGACTCAAGCTGTGGCCTCAGCAGTGCTGAGCACAGGGCACAAGGACTTCCCTGCTCCTGCTGGCCACACTCTGCCTGACCCAGGCCGGGATGCCCTTGGCCTTCTTGGCCCCCTGGGCACACTGCTGGCTCCTGTTCAGGCAGACAACTTCCTCTCCAGCAAGGTCATTGCTGGGCAGGCTGTTCTGTGCCCCAGGCAGTGGAGTCAGCCTCCCTGGAGGTGCTGTTTGGATGAGGAGCTCAGGGATGTGGAGCAGCAGCTGTGTGCAAGGAGAGCTCTCAGCAGAGAGGAGCAGAGGGGCAGCACCACCTCACAGCCTGGGCTCCTGGGGGCTGGCAGCCTGCAGCACTCCTTGGGGACGCCACAGGAGGCTCAGGCTGGCAGGGAGAGGGCAGGGGCCTGTCTGAGGCTGCAGGGTGAGGCTGCCATCCAAGCAGGCTCAGGGTGGTCACCCTGTGAGGTGGAGATTTAATGGCTCCTGGCCATGGTGCTGGGATGTGTGAGGCCACAAAATGCTTTTCCTGGGTGATTTAATGCTGCAGCAGGCTTGAAGCCTCAGGTAGCTGCCCCTGGTTTAGTGCAAATCACAGCCTGCAGTGGGCAGTGCAGAACCTACTAGAGAGCAGAGGTGAGGGGGAAGGGGGGAGGGAAAAGCCAGCAGCCCCCCAAAGCCTTTTAATCAAAGCAGCTTCCCAGGGGGGAAAGGCAGGCTCTGGGCAGCTGAGCACCCAGGGCTGCTGGAGCACACAGCCTGTGCCTGGCTGCCTGCACCTCTGCACATCCAGCTGGGGCCTCCAGGGCCCCAGGGCCCCCTGCAGGCCCCCAGCCCCACTGCCCAGAGATCAGATGGTGTTGGGGCAGAGGTTGGGCTGGAGGAGCTCAAAGGTCTCTTCCAACCTGGGTAATACTCTTCTCTTCTCTTCTCTTCTCTTCTCTTCTCTTCTCTTCTCTTCTCTTCTCTTCTCTTCTCTTCTCTTCTCTTCTCTTCTCTTCTCTTCTCTTCTCTTCTCTTCTCTTCTCTTCTCTTCTCTTCTCTTCTCTTCTCTTCTCTTCTCTTCTCTTCTCTTCTCTTCTCTTCTCTTCTCTTCTCTTCTCTTCTCTTCTCTTCTCTTCTCTTCTCTTCTCTCCTCTCTCCCTCTCCTCTCCCTCTCCTCTCCTCCTCTCCTCTCCTCTCCTCTCCTCTCTCTCCTCTCCTCTCTCCTCTCCTCTCCTCTCCTCTCCTCTCCTCCTCTCCTCCTCTCCTCTCCTCTCCTCTCCTCTCTCCTCTCCTCTCCTCTCCTCTCCTCTCCTCTCCTCTCCTCTCCTCTCCTCTCCTCTCCTCCCCCTCCCTCCCTCCCTCCTCCTCCCCTCCCCTCCCCTCCCCTCCTTTCTCTGAACCTCTCCAAGAGGGTTCTTTCCTGGTCCTGCTTTGCAGCCCTGCAGCAGGCACTCAGGAAGGAAGGAATTTGTCCCCTGCCTTGCAGGCCTGTGGGCTGGCCAAGGGACTCAACTGGATCTCTCCAGAGGTCCCTTCCAAGCCCTAACACGCTGGGAGCTGTGTGCTTGAGAGGTCTGGGACACAGCCCTGTGAGGAGAGGCTGAGGGAGCTGGGGTTGCTTAGCCTGCAGAAGAGGAGGCTCAGGGGAGACCTTCTTGCTCTCTCCAACTCCCTGCAGGGAGGTTGGAGCCAGGGGGCGTTGGTCTCTTCTGCCAGGCCCCCAGCAGCAGAACAAGAGGACACAGTCTCAAGCTGTACCAGGGGAGGTTGAGGCTGGAGGGGAGGAGAAAGTTCTTGCCAGCAAGAGGAATTGGGCACTGGGATGAGCTGCCCAGGGTGGTGGTGGAGTCCCCATGCCTGGAGGGGTTCAGGCAAGGCTTGGATGTGGCACTTGGTGCCAGGGTTTGGCTGTCAGGAGGGGCTGGGGATTAGGTCCCAGGTTGGAGCTGATGAGCTCTGAGGTCTTTCCAACCTGGCTGATTCTGTGGTTCTGTGATCTCCAGAGGACACAGAGCTGTCCTCCTGCTGCCCCACTCCAGCACAGCTGCTCCCTCACTCTTCTCTGGTCAGAGGGTCACAGGAGGGGTTGGGTTGGAAGGGACCTGAAGATCAGTGAGGCCCCAGCTGGAAGATTGCATCCAGCCCTGGGCTGCCCAGCTCAGGAGGGACAGGGAGCTGCTGCAGAGAGGCCAAGGCAGGCTGCAAGGCTGCTGAAGGGACTGCAGCAGTGCCTGGGGAGGAGAGGCTGAGAGCCCTGGGGGTGCTGAGTGTGGAGAGGAGAAGGCTGAGAGGGAGCTGAGCAATGGCTCTCAAGAGCTGAGGGCTGGGGGGCAGGAAGGGAGGCACAGGGACAGCCTCTGCTCACTGGGCCCTGGCACAGGCCAAGGGGCAAGGGAGGGAAAGTGCAGCCCAGGAGGTTGCAGCTCAGCCTCAGGAGGAACTTCTTGGCTGGGAGGCTGCCAGAGGCCTGGAGCAGGCTGCCCAGAGAGGTTGTGGAGTCTCCTTCTGTGGAGCCTTTGCAGCCCTGGCTGGATGTGTTCTGTGTGCCCTGGGCTGGATCCTCTGCTGCTGCTCTGCCAGGGGACTGCCACTGGGAGCTCTGCAGGGCTCCCTTCCAGCCCCCAGCAGCCTGGGAGCTGTGATGCTGTGGTGGCTAAGGGTCATTGCTCTGAACTGTGCCCCCCAGTGGGGCTGATGCTGCCACTGAGGGCAGCCTGGGACAGGGCTCAGTGGCCACAGTGCTGCAAGGTGGTGGATGTGATCCTGTGCACACTCCCTAAGGCGTCCTGCTCTGGCAGGGGTTGGGCTGGATGATCTCTGCAGCTCCCTTCCAACCCCAGGGGCACTGTGAGCTGTGAGACTTGAGGAGGAGAAGAAGAAGGTTTGCTGAGTGGAGCAGAACTCCTCTCAGGAGGAAATGATCAGCCTGGGAACTGAGATCATCTCCCTCCAAAAGCTGAGGGGAGGTGAGGGGTGAGCAGCTCTGCACAGGAAGGTGCAGTGAATCACAGCCACCCCCCAGCACCCTGGGATCTCTGCTAGGGATTAGGTCACAGCTTGGAGCTGATGAGCTCTGAGGTCTTTTCCAACCTCATTGATCCTGATTCACCAGCCCCAGGGCTCTCAGCCTCTCCTCACAGGAGAGATCTTCCAGGCCCCTCAGCTTCCTCCTCCTCCTCCTCACTTCAAGCACTGCTGTGAGCTACAGTAGGATTGCTCTCTGTATTTCCTTGCTTGCAGTGAGTGCTGGGATGAAACTCAGCCTAAACTGCCCCAGAAAGCAAAAGAGAGAGAGAGAGAAACCTCCAAGAGTTGACCCTCACATTCCTCAAAGCTGAGCTGAAACTGAGGAGGCTGAGATCAAAGCTCTGTCAACAGAGTGAGTAACACTTTGGCCACCTCTGGTGGGGAGCAGGGGGGTGGAAATTCCCTCTCCTGAAGAACACCCAAGTGTTTTAAAAGGGGAGGGGGGAGAAAAAAGGAGCTGGGGAGGATTCAATCCCTGACTGTTTGCCTTCTGCAGGGCTTCCTGCTGGGGGTTTGTTTGCCTTTGCCCTGCTGCTGCTGCTGAGCTGAGCCCCTGGCCTGAGGAGGGGGCTGGGGGGGCTGGGGGGGGCTGGGGCTGACGTTAGCAGGGCTGGAGCCAGCAGCAGGTTCAGCAGAGGGAAGTTTATTTGTAGTGTGGCCCTGAGCTGGGTTGGAGGCTGCCAGTGCCAGGCAGCAGGCTGCCCCAGCTTTGAATATCAAGGGGCACTTCAAAGCCCTGGGAGGGAGGCCAGGAGGAGCAGACTGAGCTGCTTGGCAGGGCCCCAGGATGCAGGAGGAGGAGAAAGATGGATCCAGAGATAGGAAATCTGCCTGGTGAGGAGAGGCTGAGAGCCCTGGGGCTGGTTAGCAGGGAGAAGGCTGAGAGGGGATCTGCCCCATGGGGGTCATTAGCTGCTCAGGAGCTGAGCCCACAGCTGCAGCTCTGGGGCCAGCTCTGCAGCCTCTGTGCCAGGAAGGCTCTGGAGGGGCTGGAAGGTGTCCAGAGCAGGGCCAGGAGGAGGAGCAGAGGGCTGGAGCTGCTCTGCTGTGAGCACAGCCTGAGAGAGTTGGGGTTGTGCAGGCTGCAGAGGAGAAGGCTCCCAGGAGCCCTTCTGGTGGCCTTGCAGGAGCTGCAGGGGGCTGCAAGCAAGCTGGGGAGGGACTTTGGAGGGGGTGAGGGAGGGCTAGGAGTGGGGGGGCTGGAGCAGAAGTAGAAGTGGGGAGCTGGAGCTTGGCTGTGAGGAAGAAGTTGTTGGGCAGGAGGGTGGTGAGAGCCTGGCCCAGGCTGCCCAGGGAGGTGGTGGAAGCCTCCTGGCTGGAGGTGTTTGCAGCCAGGCTGGAGGTGGCTGTGAGCAAGCTGCTGTGGGGTGAGGTGTCCCTGCCCATGGCAGGGGGCTGGGGCTGGCTGAGCCTGGAGCTCCCTTCCAGCCCTGCCAGCTCTGTGACTCTGTGACCCCTCAGGCCCTGCTCTTGTTCCTCAGCAGTGGATGAGAAGTGAATTCTCTCAGGCCTGCTGGTGGTGTCCATGTCCTGTGTGCAGAGGAGGCTGCCCCTGCCCTGCCAGAGGCTGCTGGGGAGCTGCTGGGTGCTGGGCAGTGCTGTGCTCCACAGCCCTCTGCTGCTCATTGGTTGTGTTTGTGTGGTGGAATCCAGGGCTGGAAGGGTTGGACCTTGAAGGTCAGCACCACAGCTCTGGAACCCCTCCAGGGATGAGCATCCAACCCCCTCCCTGGGCAGCCTGGGCCAGGCTTGCAGAACCCTTGCAGCCAAGAAGTTTCTTCTCCTCTCCAAGCTAAGCCTCCCCTGGGGCAGCCTGAGGCCATTGCCTCTCCTCCTGGCCCTTGTTCCTAGGCAGCAGAGCCAAACCCCCCCTGGCTGCAGCCTCCTCTCAGGGAGCTGCAGAGAGCAAGGAGGTCTCCCTCAGCCACACTGCCCACCCCCAGCTCCCTCAGCTGCTCCTCCCCAGCCCTCTTCTCCACACCCTTTCCCAGCTTCCAGGGCACTGGGTGCCTCTTGTTCTTCATTCCAGCACTCCTGCCCTGGTTCACCACAGCTCTCCTCTTCATTCCCATCTTTTTCCACCTGTGGCACAGGCAGTGCAGGCTCTGCCAGGGCCTCTGATGCAAACTGCAGGGGCAGGGAGGGGATTCTGCCCCTCTGCTCTGCTCTGCCCTCCCCTGCAGGGCTGTGGCAGCTCTGCAGCCCCCAGCACAAGGACCTGGAGCTGCTGGAGAGGCTCCAGAGGAGGCCACAGAGAGGAGCAGAGGATGCAGAACCTCCCCTGTGGGGCCAGGCTGGGAGAGCTGGGGCTGATGGAGAGGAGAAGGCTGCAGGGAGACCTCAGAGCAGCCTCCCAGTACCTGAAGGGCTCCAGGAGAGCTGGGGAGGGACTCTGGGCAAGGGCTGGGAGTGCCAGGCTGAGGAACAATGGCTTGGAGCTGGGAGATGGAGACTGAGAGTGGAGAGGAGGAAGAGATCCTTGAGAGTGAGGCTGGGGAGACTCTGGCACAGGCTGCCCAGGGAGGCTGTGGCTGCCTCCTGCCTGGAGGGGTTGAGGGCCAGGCTGGATGAGGCCCTGAGCCAGCTGGGGCTGGTGGGAGGGGTCCCTGCCCATGGCAGGATGAGCTTTGGGATCCCTTCCACCCCAACCCTTGCTGTGGCTCTCTGGGTTCTGATCCTTTCTCTCTCTCCCAGGGCATGCTCCCTGCTCTCAGGGGCCTCAGCTTTCTCCTGTGCTCTGAGTCAGGTCTTGGCTCAGGTGTTAGGGGGTCCCTTCCAGCCTCCCTTGCCAGTGCCCTCTGCAGGGGCAGGGATTTGCTTCTGAGGGCCATGAAGCCTCTCAGCTCTGGCCTCCACTTGCAGAGGGCTGAGCTCTTTGCAGCAGCTGCTCTGTGCTGCTGTGCTGGCACAGGACCCAGCTGGTAACCTGCAGGAGAGGAGCTTGCAGGGCTGGAGGGGAAGCTGGAGCTGGCCCCAGCCCCCACAGCCTCCTGGCTCCAGCAACCAGCCCAGCAAGGGCCAGGCTGTCCCCAAGGCTGTGCCTCCTCCAGGCTGTGCCTCCAGGTTGTGCCTCCAGGTTGTGCCTCCAGGCTCTGCCTCCAGGTTGTGCCTCCAGTCTGTGCCTCCAGGTTGTGCCTCCAGGCTCTGCCTCCAGGCTGTGCCTTCAGGTTGTGCCTCCAGGCTCTGCCTCCAGGCTGTGCCTCCAGGCTCTGCCTCCAGGTTGTGCCTCCAGGTTGTGCCTCCAGGCTCTGCCTCCAGGTTGTGCCTCCAGGTTGTGCCTCCAGGCTGTGCCTCCAGGTTGTGCCTCCAGGCTCTGCCTCCAGGCTGTGCCTCCAGGTTGTGCCTCCAGGCTGTGCCTCCAGGTTGTGCCTCCAGGCTGTGCCTCCAGTCTGTGTCTCCAGGTTGTGCCTCCAGTCTGTGTCTCCAGGTTGTGCCTCCAGGTGGTGCCTCCAGGCTCTGCCTCCAGTCTGTGTCTCCAGGCTGTGTCTCCAGGTTGTGCCTCCAGGCTGTGTCTCCAGGTTGTGCCTCCAGTCTGTGTCTCCAGGTTGTGCCTCCAGGTTGTGCCTCCAGGTTGTGCCTCCAGTCTGTGTCTCCAGGTTGTGCCTCCAGGCTGTGCCTCCAGGCTGTGTCTCCAGGCTGTGCCTCCAGGCTGTGCCTCCAGATTGTGCCTCCAGTCTGTGTCTCCAGGCTGTGTCTCCAGGTTGTGCCTCCAGTCTGTGCCTCCAGGCTGTGTCTCCAGGCTGTGCCTCCAGGCTGTGTCTCCAGGCTCTGCCTCCAGTCTGTGTCTCCAGGCTCTGCCTCCAGGCTGTGTCTCCAGGCTGTGCCTCCAGTCTGTGTCTCCAGGTTATGCCTCCAGGCTGTGCCTCCAGGCTGTGCCTCAGGCTGTGCCTCCAGGCTGTGTCTCCAGGCTCTGCCTCCAGTCTGTGTCTCCAGGCTGTGCCTCCAGGTTGTGCCTGGCTGTGCCTCCAGGCTGTGCCTCCAGTCTGTGTCTCCAGGGCTGTGTCTCCAGATTGTGCCTCCAGGCTGTGTCTCCAGGCTGTGTCTCCAGGCTGTGCCTCCAGGCTGTGTCTCCAGGTGTGTGCCTCCAGGCTGTGTCTCCAGGCTGTGCCTCCAGGCTGTGCCTCCAGGCTGTGTCTCCAGGCTGTGCCTCCAGGCTGTGCCTCCAGTCTGTGTCTCCAGGCTGTGTCTCCAGGCTGTGCCTCCAGGCTGTGCCTCCAGTCTGTGCCTCCAGTCTGTGTCTCCAGGTTGTGCCTCCAGGTTGTGCCTCCAGGTTGTGTCTCCAGGCTGTGCCTCCAGGCTGTGCCTCCAGGCTGTGTCTCCAGGTTGTGCCTCCAGGCTGTGCCTCCAGTCTGTGTCTCCAGGCTGTGCCTCCAGGCTGTGTCTCCAGGCTGTGCCTCCAGGCTGTGTCTCCAGGCTGTGCCTCCAGTCTGTGTCTCCAGGCTCTGCCTCCAGGCTGTGTCTCCAGGCTGTGCCTCCAGTCTGTGTCTCCAGGTTGTGCCTCCAGGCTGTGTCTCCAGGCTGTGCCTCCAGTCTGTGTCTCCAGGTTGTGCCTCCAGGCTCTGCCTCCAGGCTGTGTCTCCAGGCTGTGCCTCCAGTCTGTGTCTCCAGGTTGTGCCTCCAGGCTGTGCCTCCAGGTGTGCCTCCAGGCTGTGCCTCCAGGTTGTGCCTCCAGGCTGTGCCTCCAGGCTGTGCCTCCAGGTTGTGCCTCCAGGCTCTGCCTCCAGGCTGTGCCTCCAGGTTGTGCCTCCAGGCTGTGCCTCCAGGTTGTGCCTCCAGGCTGTGCCTCCAGTCTGTGTCTCCAGGTTGTGCCTCCAGTCTGTGTCTCCAGGTTGTGCCTCCAGGTGGTGCCTCCAGGCTCTGCCTCCAGTCTGTGTCTCCAGGCTGTGTCTCCAGGTTGTGCCTCCAGTCTGTGTCTCCAGGTTGTGCCTCCAGGTTGTGCCTCCAGGCTCTGCCTCCAGTCTGTGTCTCCAGGCTGTGCCTCCAGGCTGTGCCTCCAGGCTGTGCCTCCAGTCTGTGTCTCCAGGTTGTGCCTCCAGGCTGTGCCTCCAGGCTGTGTCTCCAGATTGTGCCTCCAGTCTGTGTCTCCAGGCTGTGTCTCCAGGCTGTGCCTCCAGGCTGTGTCTCCAGGCTCTGCCTCCAGTCTGTGTCTCCAGGCTCTGCCTCCAGGCTGTGTCTCCAGGCTGTGCCTCCAGTCTGTGTCTCCAGGTTATGCCTCCAGGCTGTGCCTCCAGTCTGTGTCTCCAGGCTGTGCCTCCAGTCTGTGTCTCCAGGCTGTGCCTCCAGGCTGTGCCTCCAGGCTGTGCCTCCAGGCTGTGCCTCCAGGCTGTGTCTCCAGGTTGTGCCTCCAGGTTGTGCCTCCAGGCTGTGCCTCTAGGCTGTGCCTCCAGGTTGTGCCTCCAGGCTGTGCCTCCAGGTTGTGCCTCCAGTCTGTGTCTCTAGGCTGTGCCTCCAGTCTGTGTCTCCAGGTTGTGCCTCCAGGCTGTGCCTCCAGGCTGTGTCTCCAGGTTGTGCCTCCAGGCTGTGTCTCCAGGTTGTGCCTCCAGGCTGTGTCTCCAGGCTGTGTCTCCAGGTTGTGCCTCCAGGCTGTGCCTCCAGTCTGTGTCTCCAGTCTGTGTCTCCAGGCTGTGCCTCCAGGCTGTGTCTCCAGGCTCTGCCTCCAGTCTGTGTCTCCAGGCTCTGCCTCCAGTCTGTGTCTCCAGGCTGTGCCTCCAGGCTGTGCCTCCAGGCTGTGTCTCCAGGTTGTGCCTCCAGGCTGTGTCTCCAGGCTGTGCCTCCAGTCTGTGTCTCCAGGTTGTGCCTCCAGGCTGTGCCTCCAGGCTGTGCCTCCAGGCTGTGTCTCCAGGTTGTGCCTCCAGGCTGTGCCTCCAGGCTGTGTCTCCAGTCTGTGTCTCCAGGTTGTGCCTCCAGGCTGTGCCTCCAGGCTGTGTCTCCAGGTTGTGCCTCCAGGCTGTGCCTCCAGGCTGTGCCTCCAGTCTGTGTCTCCAGGTTGTGCCTCCAGGCTCTGCCTCCAGGCTGTGTCTCCAGGCTGTGCCTCCAGTCTGTGTCTCCAGGTTGTGCCTCCAGGTTGTGTCTCCAGGCTGTGCCTCCAGGCTGTGCCTCCAGGCTGTGTCTCCAGGTTGTGCCTCCAGGCTGTGCCTCCAGTCTGTGTCTCCAGGTTGTGCCTCCAGGCTCTGCCTCCAGGCTGTGTCTCCAGGCTGTGCCTCCAGGCTGTGTCTCCAGGCTGTGCCTCCAGTCTGTGTCTCCAGGTTGTGCCTCCAGGCTGTGCCTCCAGGTTGTGCCTCCAGGCTGTGCCTCCAGGCTGTGCCTCCAGGCTGTGCCTCCAGGCTGTGCCTCCAGGTTGTGCCTCCAGGCTGTGCCTCCAGGCTGTGCCTCCAGGTTGTGCCTCCAGGCTGTGCCTCCAGTCTGTGCCTCCAGGTTGTGCCTCCAGGCTGTGCCTCCAGGCTGTGCCTCCAGGTTGTGCCTCCAGGCTGTGCCTCCAGGTTGTGCCTCCAGGCTGTGCCTCCAGTCTGTGTCTCCAGGTTGTGCCTCCAGTCTGTGTCTCCAGGTTGTGCCTCCAGGTTGTGTCTCCAGGCTGTGCCTCCAGGTTGTGCCTCCAGGCTGTGCCTCTAGGCTGTGCCTCCAGGTTGTGCCTCCAGGCTGTGCCTCCAGTCTGTGCCTCCAGGTTGTGCCTCCAGGCTCTGCCTCCAGGCTGTGCCTCCAGGTTGTGCCTCCAGGCTGTGCCTCCAGGTTGTGCCTCCAGGCTGTGCCTCCAGTCTGTGTCTCCAGGTGTGCCTCCAGTCTGTGTCTCCAGGTTGTGCCTCCAGGTGGTGCCTCCAGGTTGTGCCTCCAGGTGCCTCCAGGCTGTGCCTCCAGGCTGTGCCTCCAGGCTGTGCCTCCAGGTTGTGCCTCCAGGCTGTGCCTCCAGGTTGTGCCTCCAGGCTGTGCCTCCAGTCTGTGTCTCCAGGTTGTGCCTCCAGGTGGTGCCTCCAGGCTCTGCCTCCAGGCTGTGCCTCCAGGTTGTGCCTCCAGGCTGTGCCTCCAGGTTGTGCCTCCAGGCTGTGCCTCCAGGCTCTGCCTCCAGGCTGTGCCTCCAGTCTGTGTCTCCAGGCTGTGCCTCCAGGCTGTGCCTCCAGTCTGTGTCTCCAGGCTGTGTCTCCAGGCTGTGCCTCCAGTCTGTGTCTCCAGGCTGTGTCTCCAGGCTGTGCCTCCAGGCTGTGTCTCCAGGCTGTGTCTCCAGGTTGTGCCTCCAGGCTGTGCCTCCAGTCTGTGTCTCCAGGCTGTGTCTCCAGGCTGTGCCTCCAGGCTGTGTCTCCAGGCTCTGCCTCCAGTCTGTGTCTCCAGGCTCTGCCTCCAGGCTGTGTCTCCAGGCTGTGCCTCCAGTCTGTGTCTCCAGGTTGTGCCTCCAGGCTGTGCCTCCAGGCTGTGTCTCCAGGCTGTGCCTCCAGTCTGTGTCTCCAGGTTGTGCCTCCAGGCTCTGCCTCCAGGCTGTGTCTCCAGGCTGTGCCTCCAGGCTGTGTCTCCAGGTTGTGCCTCCAGGCTGTGCCTCCAGGCTGTGTCTCCAGGTTGTGCCTCCAGGCTGTGTCTCCAGGTTGTGCCTCCAGGCTGTGTCTCCAGGTTGTGCCTCCAGGCTGTGCCTCCAGTCTGTGTCTCCAGTCTGTGTCTCCAGGCTGTGCCTCCAGGCTGTGTCTCCAGGCTCTGCCTCCAGTCTGTGTCTCCAGGCTCTGCCTCCAGGCTGTGCCTCCAGTCTGTGTCTCCAGGCTGTGCCTCCAGGCTGTGTCTCCAGGTTGTGCCTCCAGGCTGTGTCTCCAGGTTGTGCCTCCAGGCTGTGTCTCCAGGTTGTGCCTCCAGGCTGTGCCTCCAGTCTGTGTCTCCAGTCTGTGTCTCCAGGCTGTGTCTCCAGGTTGTGCCTCCAGGCTGTGCCTCCAGGCTGTGTCTCCAGTCTGTGTCTCCAGGTTGTGCCTCCAGCTCTGCCTCCAGGCTGTGTCTCCAGGCTGTGCCTCCAGTCTGTGTCTCCAGGTTGTGCCTCCAGGCTGTGTCTCCAGGCTGTGCCTCCAGTCTGTGTCTCCAGGTTGTGCCTCCAGGCTGTGCCTCCAGGCTGTGTCTCCAGGCTGTGCCTCCAGTCTGTGTCTCCAGGTTGTGCCTCCAGGTTGTGTCTCCAGGCTGTGCCTCCAGGCTGTGTCTCCAGGTTGTGCCTCCAGGCTGTGCCTCTAGGCTGTGTCTCCAGGCTGTGCCTCCAGTCTGTGTCTCCAGGTTGTGCCTCCAGGCTCTGCCTCCAGGCTGTGTCTCCAGGCTGTGCCTCCAGTCTGTGTCTCCAGGTTGTGCCTCCAGGCTCTGCCTCCAGGCTGTGTCTCCAGGCTGTGCCTCCAGGCTGTGTCTCCAGGCTGTGCCTCCAGGCTGTGTCTCCAGGCTGTGCCTCCAGTCTGTGTCTCCAGGTTGTGCCTCCAGGCTGTGCCTCTAGGCTGTGCCTCCAGGTTGTGCCTCCAGTCTGTGCCTCCAGGCTGTGCCTCCAGGCTGTGCCTCCAGGTTGTGCCTCCAGTCTGTGCCTCCAGGTTGTGCCTCCAGGCTGTGCCTCCAGGCTGTGCCTCCAGGTTGTGCCTCCAGGCTGTGCCTCCAGTCTGTGCCTCCAGGTTGTGCCTCCAGGCTGTGCCTCTAGGCTGTGTCTCCAGGCTGTGCCTCCAGGCTGTGCCTCCAGGTTGTGCCTCCAGGCTGTGCCTCTAGGCTGTGCCTCCAGGCTGTGCCTCCAGGCTGTGCCTCCAGTCTGTGCCTCCAGGCTGTGCCTCCAAGTTGTGTCTCCAGGTGGTGCCTCCAGGCTCTGCCTTCAGGCTGTGCCTCCAGGCTGTGCCTCCAGGCTGTGCCTCCAAGTTGTGTCTCCAGGTGGTGCCTCCAGGCTCTGCCTCCAGGTTGTGCATCCAGGCTCTGCCTCCAGGCTGTGCCTCCGGGCTCTGCCTCCAGGCTGTGCCTCCAGGCTGTGCCTGGGGCAGCCGTGCAGTGCCAGAGCCCAGCCCGGGCCTGGGTGCCAGAGGTGCCTGTGAGGTGCTGTGCCCCAGCAGAGCTCTGCCAGCAGCTGCACCCCTCCCTTCCTGGGCTGCTTCCCAGCTGCTCCCAGGGACTCTGCCAGCTGAGTCGTTGCTGCTGCAGAGTGCAGTCCCTGAGGAGGAGTTCTGCAGAGGGCTTTGCTCAGAGCAGTGCTGAAGCTGTGTAGGCAGCTCTGGGCCCTGAAAGTGCCCTGAGAGTGCCAGAGCAGGGCAGGAGTCCTGCAGGGGCTCAGGAAGGGGCAGCTGAGGCTGTCAGCAGCTCCTCTGCTCCAGAGCAGGGGATGAGGAGCTGGAGAGCAGAGCATACCAGGCTGCAAGGGACCCCAGGGACCCTCTGCTCCAACCTCTCTGGGTCCCAGAGCAGCTGCAGTCAGCTGGCTCAGCACCCTGGCAGGATGAGTCCCAAACTGTGCCATGGAGGAGACTTCACTGCTGCCCCTGGGAGAGGATTCTCTGACTGTGCTCATGGGGAAACCTTTCCCTCTGGAGCCCAAAGCCCTGGCAGCTCTGTGCTTCCCCATGGGGACACCTCCTACACCTGCTGAACACCAAACTCCTCCTGACCCAGTGCAGTGCCAGGGGAGTCTCCCACAATAGGGTAGGATAGGATAGGATAGGATGGGATGGGATGGGATGGGATGGGATAGGATAGGATAGGATAGGATGGGATGGGATGGGATGGGATGGGATGGGATGGGATGGGATAGGATAGGATAGGATAGGATAGGATAGGATAGACCAGGTTGGAAAAGGTCTCAGAGCTCAGCAGGTCTCAACCTCTCCCCCAGCACCATCTGAGCAACTCCCCCCTGGGGAGGCAGTTTTGAGGCTGTCAGGGAGGGATAGGTCTGGGGGGGATGGATCTAAGCTGCCTTTAGATTAGGCCTTAGGAAGAAGTTGTTGGGCAGGAGGGTGGTGAGAGCCTGGCCCAGGCTGCCCAGGGAGGTGGTGGAAGCCTCCTGGCTGGAGGTGTTTGCAGCCAGGCTGGAGGTGGCTGTGAGCAAGCTGCTGTGGTGTGAGGTGTCCCTGCCCATGGCAGGGGGCTGGGGCTGGCTGAGCCTGGAGCTCCCTTCCAGCCCTGAGCATTCTGGGGCTGCTGTGGCCAGCAGATGTTGAGCTCCAAGCACCTGCTATGAGCAACAGATTCCTTGCAGGCAGAGCCCAGCCCTGGCTCCCCAGGTGTCTTCTCTGGCCCCTGGGCTCCGTGCTGGGGCCCAGCAGAGTCTGTGCTCAGCCCATCTGTGCAGGCTGTGCCTGTGGTGGGTCTTGGATGCTCTCTGCCTGCATCTGCCAGAGCTGCCTTTGATGGCTCAGCCAAGGCACTGCTGCCTGGAACGTGAGCAATGACAGAAGCTGCTGCTGCTGTGTGTACAGAGGCAGCCAGGAGGCCTGTGAGGGGCAGAGAGCAGAACTGCCTCCCTGTGCTGCTGCAGAGATGCAGGCAGAGCCAAGGCAAACAGGAGGAGGCTGCAGGCAGGGCTGGGCTGCAGTGAGCAGCGCTCAGCTGCCCCAGCTGCACACCAACCTCTCACACCTGGGCTGGCAGCCTGGCAGGGACCCCAGGGACCCCCTGCTCCAGCCTGCCCAGCTCACACTGCGGCTGCAGGCAGCTGGCCCAGCACCCTGGCAGGATGAGGCTCAGGCTGTGCCATGGGGGAGCTCCACTGCTGCCCCTGGGAGATGATTCCAGGCTGTGCTCAAGGGGAAGCATTTCCCTCTGGAGCCAGCAGGACCTTGCCCCCAGCCCCCCTTGGCTGTGCCATCAAGCACAGCCCTGTGAGGAGAGGCTGAGGGAGCTGGGGTTGCTTAGCCTGCAGAAGAGGAGGCTCAGGGGAGACCTTCTTGCTCTCTCCAACTCCCTGCAGGGAGGTTGGAACCAGGGGGGGGTTGGTCTCTTCTGCCAGGCCCCCAGCCCCAGAACAAGAGGACACAGTCTCAAGCTGTACCAGGGGAGGTTGAGGCTGGAGGGGAGGAGAAAGTTCTTGCCAGCAAGAGGAATTGGGCACTGGGATGAGCTGCCCAGGGAGGTGGTGGAGTCCCCAGCCCTGGAGGGGTTCAGGAAGAGCCTGGCTGAGGCCCTTGGAGCCATGGCTGAGTTGCTCAGATGGTGCTGGGGGAGAGGTTGGACTGGATGAGCTCTGAGGCCTTTTCCAGCCTGGTTCATTCTATTCTATTCTATTCTATTCTATTCTATTCTATTCTATTCTATTCTATTCTATTCTATTCTATTCTATTCTATTCTATTCTATTCTATTCTATTCTATTCAATTCTATTCTATTCTATCCTATCCTATCCTATCCTATCCTATCCTATCCTATCCTATCCTATCCAATCCTATCCCATCGTGAGAGACTCCCCTGGCTCTGCACTGGCTCAGGAGGAGTTTGGTGTTCAGCAGGTGTAGGAGGTGCAAGAGGTGTCCCCATGGGGAAGCACAGAGCTGGCAGGGCTGGAAGGGAGCTCCAGGCTCAGCCAGCCCCAGCCCCCTGCCATGGGCAGGGACACCTCACACCACAGCAGCTTGCTCACAGCCACCTCCAGCCTGGCTGCAAACACCTCCAGCCAGGAGGCTTCCACCACCTCCCTGGGCAGCCTGGGCCAGGCTCTCACCACCCTCCTGCCCAACAACTTCTTCCTCACAGCCAAGCTCCAGCTCCCCACTTCTACTTCTGCTCCAGCCCCCCACTCCTAGCCCTCCCTCACCCCCTCCAAAGTCCCTCCCCAGCTCTCTTGCAGCCCCCTGCAGATGCCATCCCCAGGGTGCAGGGCAGGACTGTGCCTCTCTGGGGTCCTTAGTGTGTGTCAGGGAGCACAACCAGGCTGTGTGCTGCACAAAGTGCAGCTTCCCTGCCTTCAAAACCTGTGCTAAAGATGAGGGAAGAGAGCTGAGTCCCTTCTGTGGAGAGATCATCCTGGAGATGGTCCTGCTTTGGGGGCTGATGGAGAACACAGCAGCAGCCAGGGAAAGTGAGGGCAGAGAGGCTCTGGTGTGCTGCTGGGAGCTTGGAGATATCCTGAGAGGTTTTTCTGCATGAAAGGAAGAGAAGTGTGGGCAGCAGGCCCAGGGAGGTTCTGCTCCCCCTCTGCTCTGCTCTGCCCTGCTGAGACCTCCCCTGGAGGATTGCATCCAGCCCTGGGCTGCCCAGCTCAGGAGGGACAGGGAGCTGCTGCAGAGAGGCCAAGGCAGGCTGCAAGGCTGCTGAAGGGACTGCAGCAGTGCCTGGGGAGGAGAGGCTGAGAGCCCTGGGGGTGCTGAGTGTGGAGAGGAGAAGGCTGAGAGGGAGCTGAGCAATGGCTCTCAAGAGCTGAGGGCTGGGGGGCAGGAAGGGAGGCACAGGGACAGCCTCTGCTCACTGGGCCCTGGCACAGGCCAAGGGGCAAGGGAGGGAAAGTGCAGCCCAGGAGGTTGCAGCTCAGCCTCAGGAGGAACTTCTTGGCTGGGAGGCTGCCAGAGGCCTGGAGCAGGCTGCCCAGAGAGGTTGTGGAGTCTCCTTCTGTGGAGCCTTTGCAGCCCTGGCTGGATGTGTTCTGTGTGCCCTGGGCTGGATCCTCTGCTGCTGCTCTGCCAGGGGGCTGCCACTGGCAGCTCTGCAGGGCTCCCTTCCAGCCCCCAGCAGCCTGGGAGCTGTGATGCTGTGGTGGCTAAGGGTCATTGCTCTGAACTGTGCCCCCCAGTGGGGCTGATGCTGCCACTGAGGGCAGCCTGGGACAGGGCTCAGTGGCCACAGTGCTGCAAGGTGGTGGATGTGATCCTGTGCACACTCCCCTAAGGCGTCCTGCTCTGGCAGGGGGTTGGGCTGGGTGATCTCTGCAGCTCCCTTCCAACCACAGGGGCACTGTGGTGCTGTGAGACTTGAGGAGGAGGAGGAGAAGAAGAAGAAGGTTTGCTGAGTGGAGCAGAACTCCTCTCAGGAGGAAATGATCAGCCTGGGAACTGAGATCATCTCCCTCCAAAAGCTGAGGGGAGGTGAGGGGTGAGCAGCTCTGCACAGGAAGGTGCAGTGAATCACAGCCATCCAAGGCAGCTGAGGGGAGCAAAGTGCTGAGGAAGAAGGTTTCAGATCTTATTTAAGTTTTTTAATGATCTTGAGAGGCAGCAGGCAGTCCATTAATGAGCTGCTCATAAATTAGGAGGCTCCCTGGGCAGAGGAAGGATGGGGGAGAAAGGGGACATTGATTTCTTAATACAGGAAGAATAAGCAGATGATTTCCAGGGGTCTGCCTCTGAGGCCAGCTATGGGGTGGCAGAAATCTGCAGGGCTGAAGAGGCACTTGGGCAGAAAAGCTCTGCTGGAGGAGAAGAGGGCTGGGGAGGAGCAGCTGAGGGAGCTGGGGGTGGGCAGTGTGGAGCAGAGGAGGCTGAGGGAGACCTCCTTGCTCTCTGCAGCTCCCTGAGAGGAGGCTGCAGCCAGGGGGGGTTGGGCTCTGCTCCCCAGGAACAAGGGAAAATGGCCACAGGCTGCCCCGGGGGAGGCTTAGGGACATTGGGAAGAATTTCTTTGCTGCCAGAGTGGTCAGGGACTGGCAGAGGCTGCCCAGGGAGGTGGTGGAGTCCCCATGCCTGGAGGTGCTGCAGCAAGCTGTGGCCATGGCATTGGGGCCAGGGTTTGTGGCCATGGGGGGGTTGGGTTGGTGCTGGACTTGATCTTAAAGATCATTTCCAAACAAAATGATCCTGTGAGGGTAGAAAACAGCTCTGAGGCCAGGCTGAGGGAGCTGGGGCTGTGCAGCCTGCAGAGGAGAAGGCTCCAGGGGCACCTCAGAGCTGCTGCCAGGAGCTGAAGGGATCCTGCAGGAAGGCTGCAGAGGAACTGCTCCTGAGGGGGTCTGAGCCAGGCCCAGGGGGAAGGGTTTGGAGCCAGAGCAGGGTGGGCAGAGGGCAGCAGAGGAGATTCTGCCCCTGGGCTCTGCTCTGCTCAGCCCTCAGCTCCAATCCTGCCTCCAGCTCTGCTGTCCCCAGCAGCAGCAGGACTCAGAGCTGCTGGAGAGAGCCCAGAGGAGGCCACAGAGATGCTGCCAGGGCTGGAGCAGCTCTGCTGGGAGCACAGGCTGAGGGAGCTGGGGCTGTGCAGCCTGCAGAGCAGAAGGCTCCAGGGGGACCTCAGAGCTGCTGCCAGGAGCTGAAGGGATCCTGCAGGAAGGCTGCAGAGGAACTGCTCCTGAGGGGGTCTGAGCCAGGCCCAGGGGGAAGGGTTTGGAGCTGGGGCAGAGCAGGGTTAGAGTGGAGCTGAGGTTGGATCCTAAGCCATGCTGTGAGCCTGTGCTGCAGCTTAGGCCTGAGGCCAGGCTGTGCCACACAGACACTGCCTGGCTGGTTTCAGGCTGCCTGGGTTGAGTGCTGCTCAGGGCTGTGGCTGGAGGTTGATGTTTGCTTGCTGACAGCAGGAGGAAGCATTTTATAGCCCTGAGCTGTGCTGCAGGGCTCCTGGCAGTGCTGCTGCTGGGAGGTGGAGCAGTGAGTCCTTGCTGGAGCCTTTGGCCAGGCTCAGAGCACAGGAAGCTGCCTTTGATGATGTGTTGATTGGAAAATGAGATCCCTTTGGCCAAGAGCCAGGGGAAGAGGCTGCAAAACAGCCTCAGGGGAAGCAGAACCTACTTGGTGTCCTTTGCATTTAGGTGAGGCCCTGGGAAGATAAAGAGTCACAGAATCACTCAGGCTGGAAAAGAGCTCAGAGCTCACCCAGGCCAACCTGGGACCTAATCCCCAACCCCTCCTGACAGCCAAACCCTGGCTCCAAGAGCCACATCCAAGCCTTGCCTGAACCCTTCCAGGGCTGGGGACTCCACCACCTCCCTGGGCAGCTCATCCCAGTGCCCAATTCCTCTGGCTGGCAAGAACTTTCTCCTCCCCTCCAGCCTCAACCTCCCCTGGCACAGCTTGAGACTGTGTCCTCTTGTTCTGCTGCTGGGGGCCTGGCAGAAGAGACCAACCCCCCCCGGCTCCAACCTCCCTGTGCCAGAGTCTCCCCAGCCTCACTCTCAAGGATCTCTTCCTCCTCTCCACTCTCAGTCTCTCCTCTCCCAGCTCCAAGCCATTGTTCCTCAGCCTGGCACTCCCAGCCCTTGCCCAGAGTTCCTCCCCAGCTCTCCTGGAGCCCTTCAGGCACTGGAAGCTGCTCTGAGCTCTGCCTGCAGCCTTCTCCTCTCCAGGCTGCACAGCCCCAGCTCTCCCAGCCTGGCCCCACAGGGGAGGCTCTGCAGCCTCTGCTCCTCTCTGTGGCCTCCTCTGGAGCCTCTCCAGCAGCTCCAGGGCCTCCTTGTGCTGGGGGCCCCAGAGCTGGAGGCAGTGCTGCAGGTGGGGGCTGAGCAGAGCAGAGCAGAGGGGCAGAATCCCCTCCCTGTGCTGCTGCTCTCCCTGCTCTGGCTGCAGCTCAGCACTCAGCTGCCTCTGGGCTGCCAGGGACCACTGCTGGCTCCTGGGGACTTTGTCACCACCTGACCCCCCCAAGGCCTTCTCCCCCAGGCTGCTCTCTGCCCCTTCCCCACCCAGCCTGGCTCTGTGCTTGGCACTGCCCTCAGCCAGCTGCAGGACCTTGCCCTTGGCCTTGCTGAGCTTCAGGAGGTTGCCCTGGGGCCAGCTCTGCAGCCTGCCCAGGGCCCTCTGGATGGATCCTTCCCTCCAGGGTGCTGCCCACAGCACTCAGCTTGGTGCCACTGGCAAGCTGCTGAGCTCCTCAGAAGCAAAGCCTTTAACCTCTCCTGGGCAGCAGTTGTCTGTTGGCCCTGACAGGAGGGGGCAAGGATGACCTCTGGCCAAAGGGCAGATGCCCACAGGGGAGGTTCTGCAGCCTCTGATCATCTCAGCTCCAGGTCCCTCCTGTGCTGAGGGCTCCAGCTCTGGCCCCAGCCCTGCAGGTGAGGTCTCCCCAGAGCAGAGCAGAGGGGCAGGATCCCTCTCTCCAGCTCTGGCCAGGCTGCTTTGGCTGCAGCCCAGGCTGCCCTTGGCCTCCTGTGCTGCCAGTGCCCAGTGCTGGCTCAACACCTAATCACCCTCTGCCTGCAGAGTGTAGAACCTTGGCTCTGAGAAGGTTCCAGAGCAAATGAGCAGTACCAGGGGAGAGCAGACTCAGAGCTCCTTCAGCAAGCAATGCCCTGGCCTGTGGGTGCCCAGGTCAGCAGGGGGATCTCATGCCCAGGGTAGCTCAGCTCAGGGACATGGAGGCTGGGCACAGCCCCTGGGGGCTTCTGTGAACCCAGAAAGCCTTTGTGAATGTGCTCTGGATGGGCAGAGCCTGCAGGGGGGCACAAATCACCACCTCCAGAGCAACCCAGGGGCTGGAGCCAGGCTCTGCTGGGGGCTGCCCAGTGCCAGCCCCAGGGGCAGGGGTGGAAGCTGAGCCAGAGGAAGTGCCATGGACACAGGAGGAGAATTCTTTCCCTGGGAGGGTGCCAGAGGCCTGGAGCAGGCTGCCCAGGGGGGTTGTGGAGTCTCCTGCTCTGGAGATGTTCCAACCCCCCCTGGCTGTGCTCTGGGTTGTCTGCCCTGGCAGGGGGTGGGTTGAATGAGTTTCCAAGGTCCCTTCCAGCCCCTAACACTCTTCTGTGATGCTGTGATCCCACCACAAGTACTTCCAGAGGGTCTGAGACTTCCCTACAGCTTAAAGGCTGAGCCACTCTGGTGGCACCAGCTCCCCCCCCCAGCTGCAGTGGGGTTTGTGCCCAGGGATGAGCTTAGAGCTCAGCCTGAGCTGCCTCTGGTCACCAGGGAAGGGAGGTCAAAGAGCTGCCACGCTCCCAGCAGCTGCCAGGGTGCTTCAACAGCTCTCAGAGCAGCCTGGCCTGGGCTGGGGGCTGCCCTCCGGGCACTCAGGAGCCACTTTATCTCCACAAAACCAGGTGGCAGCCATCCCTTCCCTGCTGGCTGACACAGATGAAGCCTCACAGAATCATAGAGTCAAAGAGGCTGGGAAAGAGCTCAGAGCTCATCCAGTCCAACCTGGGACCTAATCCCAACACCTGACAACTAAACCATGGCTCCAAGAGCCACATCCCTCTGGAAGACCTCCAGGGCTGGGGACTCCACCACCTCCCTGGGCAGCTCATCCCAGTGGCCAATTCCTCTTGCTGGCAAGAACTTTCTCCTCCCCTCCAGCCTCAACCTCCCCTGGCACAGCTTGAGACTGTGTCCTCTTGTTCTGCTGCTGGGGGCCTGGCAGAAGAGACCAACGCCCCCGGCTCCAACCTCGCTGCAGGGAGTTGGAGAGAGCAAGAAGGTCTCCCCTGAGCCTCCTCTTCTCCAGGCTTTGTTCTTTCCCTCCCAGCTGCTTTAGTTTCCTCCCCACCCCAGCAGCCTTTCTCCCTTCTTCCCTTTCCCTTCCCTCTGGGAAGCAGAGAGCTCCCTGGGGAGCCTCTGGTACTCCTTTAGTGCCCAGCCCAGCCCTGGCCCTTGACAGATGCACTGCCTGCAGCCCCCTGCCTGTGTTCCTGCCCTGTGAAAGCCTGGCTGCGATTCCCTCCCCTCCCGGAGCCAGCCCTGATCTTGCAGCAGGGGCTGAAGCCATGCAGCCCTCTGCTGAGCTTCCCCATGGCTGCCTCAGCAGCACTGTGCCAGGGAGCTGCCCCTTCAGCACCGGAGGCATCGGCTCCTGCTCTGGTTCCTTCCCTTTGAGTGGCCCAGAGCCCCAGAGCCCCAGAGCCCCAGCTGCAGGCTCAGCTGGGAGCTGCTGGAAGCCCACTGCTGTCTCCATCACCCACTGCTTGCCAGCCACGCTGCCCCTGAGCTTCAAGGTGCTCTCCATGACCTCCCCAGCCCTTCCACACCTCCCTCCACTGCTGGCTGGGATTGCCTTGTAGCTCATTTCATGCCTGCTGGAGTGCAGGGGCAGCTGAGCGTGGAGGCAGCCCTGAGGAGAGGCTGACTAAAGCCCCAGGGGCCAGGAGCAGGAGGGCAGAGCTTCCTCTGGCATAAATCATTGAAGTAAACAAAGGGGGGCAAGAAAGGAGGGATTGCTGTCACCAGCATGGAAAGCAGCACAAAGAGCTGAGAGCTGCAGCATGGAGAGCTGCTCTCTGCCCTGGCCCCACACTCAGATGGCCTCCAAGTGGAGCCCCCAGCCCCCCCTGCATTATCCACGTTTATTAAAGTGCAGTCAGCTGTGGCCTGCAGCCTCACACAGGTTGCTTCTGACTGCTGAAGCATTTCTGCCCCAAAGCCAAAGCACAGAGAGCAGCAGCAGAGCAGTGCTGCCTTCTGCCCCCCCCCCCACCTGCTGCTGCCCTGGCAGGCCCTGCCTGAGCCCCCCAGGGGTGCTGCTCTGCAGCAGGAGCCTGGGCAGGAGCTTCACTCTGCCCTGGCAAACTGCTGCCCTCCATCAATCACCCACACCATGGGAACCATGGAAGGGGCTGGGGTGGAAGGGACCTCAAAGCTCAGCCAGTTCCAGCCCCCTGCCATGGGCAGGGACCCCTCCCACCGGCCCCAGGGGGCTCAAGGCCTCACCCAGCCTGGCCCTGAACACCTCCAGGCTTGGAGCCTCCACCCCCTCCCTGGGCAGCCTGTGCCAGAGTCTCTCCAGCCTCCCTCTGCAGAGCTTCCTCCTCAGCTCCAACCTACCTCTGCCCTGCTCCAGCTCCAGACCCTTGCTCCTCCTCCTGTCCCTGCAGCCCCTTCTGAGCAGCCCCTGCCCAGCCTGCCTGCAGCTGCCCTGCAGGCACTGAACTGCAGCTCTGAGCTCTGCCTGCAGCCTTCTCTTCTCCAGGCTGAGCAGCCCCAGCTCTCCCAGCCTGTCTTAGGGGGAGAGCTGCTCCAGCCTCTGAGCATCTTGTGGCCTCCTCATCTCAAGCTGTGCCAGGGGAGGTTTAGGCTGGAGGTGAGGAGAAAGTTCTTCCCAGAGAGTTTTTGGCCATTGGGATGAGCTGCCCAGGGAGGTGGTGGAGTCCCCAGCACTGGAGGTGTTCCAGAGGGGCTTGGATGTGGCACTTGGTGCTATGGTCTGGTAGTCAGGAGGTGCTGGGTGCCAGGTTGGACTGGATGATCTTTGAGGTCTCTTCCAACCTGGTTGATTCTATTCTATGAATGATGAAAGCCCTGGGACAGAGGCAGAGAGGCACAAAGCAAGGTGGGAGCCAGCCCCTGAGGACAAGGAGGCAGCACTGGCACCTCTGAGGCTGGGCACAAGTCCCAGGCTGGGCTCAGCAGCAGATGGGAACTGGGCTCAGGAGCTGCATCCTGGAGCTGGGCTAAGGAGCTCCTGGATGGAGGCTGTTGGGAAGATGAGGAGTCTTGAACATCTCTCCTGCAAAGAGAGGCTGAGAGCCCTGGGGGTGGTTAGCCTGGAGAGGAGAAGGCTGAGAGGGATCTGATCAATGCCTATCAATAGCTGAGGGCTGGGGGGCAAGCAGCAGGGGCCAGGCTCTGCTCAGTGCTGCCCTGGGCCAGGCCAAGGGGCAGGGGACACAGACTGGAAGCCAGGAGGTTCCATCTCAGCAGGAGGAGAAACTCCTTTGGGGTGAGGCTGCTGGAGCCTGGAGCAGGCTGCCAGAGAGGTTGTGGAGTCTCCTGCCCTGGAGAGCTTCCAACCCCCCCTGGATGTGCTCTGGGTGCCCTGCCCTGGGTGCCCTGCCCTGGGTGCCCTGCTCTGGCAGGGGTTGGGCTGGGTGAGCTCTGGAGGCCCATTCCAACCCCAAGCACTCAGTGATTCTGTGAGACCCAAGGCAGTGGGGACAGAGTCCTCCTGCCACACCAGCCATTGAAGCAGGGACCCTGCTGGTCCCCCAACCCCCCCTGGCTGCAGCCTCCTCTCAGGGAGCTGCAGAGAGCAAGGAGGTCTCCCTCAGCCTCCTCTGCTCCACACTCCCCACCCCCAGCTCCTCCCCAGCCCTCTTCTCCAGCCCCTTCCCAGCTTGGTTGCCCTCCTCTGCCCTGCTGCAGCCCCTCAGTGTTCGGTGCCAGTCTGCCATGCAGCACACAGCTGCCCTCTGGGCACTCCCAGGCTCAGCAGGCTGTGCTGCAGGCATGCAGGCCTGAGGTGCATGCAGCATGCAGCACTGCAGGACCAGGAGCTGAGCTCCAGCTGCACCTTCCTGTCCTCCTGCTCCCCAAGGATGGCAGCTTGATGGCTGCTCTCCAGCTCTCCACCTCCAGCTCCACCTCCATCTCTATCGTCTCCATCTCTATCATCTCCTTCTTCTCCTTCTCCTTCTCCTTCTCCTTCTCCTTCTCCTTCTCCTTCTCCTTCTCCTTCTCCTTCTCCTTCTCCTTCTCCTTCTCTCTCCCTCTCCCTCTCTCTCTCTTCCTCTTCCTCTCTCTCTTCCTCTTCCTCTCTCTCTTCCTCTTCCTCTCTCTCTTCCTCTCTCTCTTCCTCTTTCTCTTTCTCTTTCTCTTTCTCTTTCTCTTTCTCTTTCTCTTTCTCTTTCTCTTTCTCTTTCTCTTTCTCTTTCTCTTTCTCTTTCTCTTTCTCTTTCTCTTTCTCTTTCTCTTTCTCTTTCTCTTTCTCTTTCTCTTTCTCCCTCTTTCCCTCTCTCTTTCTCCCTCTTTCCCTCTCTCTTTCTCTTTCTCTTTCTCTTTCTCTTTCTCTTTCTCTTTCTCTTTCTCTTTCTCTTTCTCTTTCTCTTTCTCTTTCTCTTTCTCTTTCTCTTTCTCTTTCTCTTTCTCTTTCTCTCTCTTTCTCTTTCTCTCTCTCTCTCTCTTTCTCTCTCCCTTTCTCTCTCTCTTTCTCTCTCTCTTTCTCTTTCTCTCTCTCTCTTCCCTTTCCCTTTCCCCTTCGCTTTCTGCTTCCCCTTCCGCTTCCCCTTCCTTTCCCTCTGTCCTTGTCTCTGTCTCTATCTCTTTCTTTCTCTGTATAGCTCTACCTCCACCTCTGCCTCCATCTTCAACTCCCTCTCCATCTCTTTCTCTTTCTCTTCCTCTTTCTAACTTTCACTTTCACTTTCTCTTTCATCTATATCTCCATCTGCATCGCTATCTCTACCTCCATCTCCATCTCCATCATCTCCATCTCTATCTTTATATCTCTCTATCTCTATCTCTATCTCTATCTCTATCTATCTCTATCTCCATCTCCATCTCCATCTCCATCTCCATCTCCATCTCTCTCTATCTGGGCAGGAGGACTAACCTGCAGCAGGACAGGACAAGCAGGAGCAGCTGGCAGTGCTGCTGGGCAGCAAGCTCTGCATGGGGCAGCAAGGGGCCCTGGGGGCCAAGAAGGCCAAGGGGGTCCTGGGGGGCATCCAGCAGGGCCAGGGAGCTTCTGCTCCCCCTCTGCTCTGCTCTGCCCTGCTGAGACCTCCCCTGGAGGATTGCATCCAGCCCTGGGCTGCCCAGCTCAGGAGGGACAGGGAGCTGCTGCAGAGAGGCCAAGGCAGGCTGCAAGGCTGCTGAAGGGACTGCAGCAGTGCCTGGGGAGGAGAGGCTGAGAGCCCTGGGGGTGCTGAGTGTGGAGAGGAGAAGGCTGAGAGGGAGCTGAGCAATGGCTCTCAAGAGCTGAGGGCTGGGGGGCAGGAAGGGAGGCACAGGGACAGCCTCTGCTCGCTGGGCCCTGGCACAGGCCAAGGGGCAAGGGAGGGAAAGTGCAGCCCAGGAGGTTGCAGCTCAGCCTCAGGAGGAACTTGTTGGCTGGGAGGCTGCCAGAGGCCTGGAGCAGGCTGCCCAGAGAGGTTGTGGAGTCTCCTTCTGTGGAGCCTTTGCAGCCCTGGCTGGATGTGTTCTGTGTGCCCTGGGCTGGATCCTCTGCTGCTGCTCTGCCAGGGGGCTGCCACTGGCAGCTCTGCAGGGCTCCCTTCCAGCCCCCAGCAGCCTGGGAGCTGTGATGCTGTGGTGGCTAAGGGTCATTGCTCTGAACTGTGCCCCTCAGTGGGGCTGATGCTGCCATTGAGGGCAGCCTGGGACAGGGCTCAGTGGCCACAGTGCTGCTCTCCAGAGCTCCCTTCCAGCCCCCAGCACCCTGGGAGCTGTGATCATGGCCTGACAGAGCTCCTGCAGGTGGTGGACACTGGGTCTGCCTTCCTGGAGCACTTTGCCTTTCAGCTGTGAGCAAAGAGCTGAGTCTGCAGTGCAGGGTTTGCTCCACCTGTCCTCAGCAGGTCCCCAGGAGCTGGAGGCAAGATGCTGACAAAAGGAATCAATAGAGCCAAGAATGATGAAGCAATGGGCAGGGCCTGCCTGGGAGGCCAGGGGGAGCCCACAGCAGCAGCATGAGTCCCATTTTTGGGGGGTGGTGAGTCAGAGGGTGAGCACAGAGCTCACAGGATCAATACCTGAGGCCTTGGCGAGGAGGGGAGGGCAGAGGAGCAATGGCCAAGCTGTGGTGCACAGAGCATTTCCTCTGCTCCTTGCCCTGGCAGCAGTGGTGCTGTGCCCCCAGGCCTGCTGGCAGAGCCCCTGCAGCAGTGCCCAGGCCCCAGGAGGTGTGGGGCAGAGAAGGTTTTCATTTGTGGTGATGAGAGAGTCACAGAATGCTCTGGGCTGGAAGAGAGCCCAACCCAACCCCCCCTGGGGCAACCTGAGGCCATTTCTTCTCCTCCTAACCCTTGCTCCTGGGGAGAAGAGGCTGCCCCCACCTCGCTGCAGCCTCCTTCCAGGGAGCACTGAGGCCTCAGCCCTCCCAGCCTGGCCCCACAGCAGCCTCTGAGCATCTCTGTGGCCTCCTCTGGATCCTCTCTCACTGCTCTGTGTCTCTGCAGTGCTGAGCTCTCCAGAGCTGCCCCAGCCCTGCAGGGGAGGGCTGAGCACAGCAGAGGGCAGAATCCCCTCCCTGTGCTGCTGCCCACCCTGCTGGGGCTCAGCCCAGGGCTGGGGCTGGGCTGGCAGCACTTGCTGCCAGGTCACAGAACCACAGCAGGGCCTGGGCAGGAAGGGAGCTGCAGAGCCCCTCCAGGCCAAGCCCCTGCCCTCAGCAGGGACATCCTCCCCTGCAGCAGCTTGCCCACAGCCCTCTCCAGCCTCCCCTCCAAGCTCTCCAGCCAGGGGGCCACAACCAGCTTTGTCCTGGGATGTGTTGTGCCCCAGCCCATGGAAGGAGGGTTGGAATTGGATGAGCCTTGAAGGCTCTTCCAGCTCTCACAATTCTGAGACTCTGGCCCTTGAGCTCCCTTCCAGCCCTTCCACTTCTGTGACTCTGTGACCCTTGAGCTCCCTTCCAGCCCTGACAGTTCTGTGACTCTCTGACCCTTGAGCTCCCTTCCAGCCCTCACAGTTCTGTGACCCTTGAGCTCCCTTCCAGCCCTGAAACTTCTGTGTCTCTGTGACCCTTGAGCTCCTTCCAGCCCTGACAATTCTGTGACCCTTGAGCTCCCTTCCAGCCCTTCCACTTCTGTGACTCTGTGACCCTTGAGCTCCCTTCCAGCCCTGACACTTCTGTGTCTCTGTGACCCTTGAGCTCCCTTCCAGCCCTGACAGTTCTGTGTCTCTGTGACCCTTGAGCTCCCTTCCAGCCCTGACAGTTCTGTCTCTGTGACCCTTGAGCTCCTTCCAGCCCTGACAGTTCTGTGTCTCTGTGACCCTCCTGCCCTGAGTTCTGTGTCCTGTGACCCTTCCCCTTCCAGCCCTGACAGTTCTGTGTCTCTGTGACCCTTGAGCTCCCTTCCAGCCCTGACAGTTCTGTGTCTCTGTGACCCTTGAGCTCCCTTCCAGCCCTGACACTTCTGTGTCTCTGTGACCCTTGAGCTCCCTTCCAGCCCTGACACTTCTGTGTCTCTGTGACCCTTGAGCTCCCTTCCAGCCCTGACAATTCTGTGACCCTTGAGCTCCCTTCCAGCCCTGACAGTTCTGTGACCCTTGAGCTCCCTTCCAGCCCTGAAACTTCTGTGTCTCTGTGACCCTTGAGCTCCTTCCAGCCCTGACAATTCTGTGACTCTGTGACCCTTGAACTCCCTTCCAGCCCTGACAGTTCTGTGTCTCTGTGACTCTTGAGCTCCCTTCCAGCCCTGACAGTTCTGTGACTCTGTGACCCTTGAGCTCCCTTCCAGCCCTGACACTTCTGTGTCTCTGTGACCCTTGAGCTCCCTTCCAGCCCTTCCACTTCTGTGACTCTGTGACCCTTGAGCTCCCTTCCAGCCCTTCCACTTCTGTGTCTCTGTGACCCTTGAGCTCCCTTCCAGCCCTGACAGTTCTGTGTCTCTGTGACCCTTGAGCTCCCTTCCAGCCCTGACAGTTCTGTGTCTCTGTGACCCTTGAGCTCCCTTCCAGCCCTGACACTTCTGTGTCTCTGTGACTCTTGAGCTCCCTTCCAGCCCTGACAATTCTGTGACCCTTGAGCTCCCTTCCAGCCCTTCCACTTCTGTGTCTCTGTGACCCTTGAGCTCCCTTCCAGCCCTGACAGTTCTGTGACTCTGTGACCCTTGAGCTCCCTTCCAGCCCTGACACTTCTGTGTCTCTGTGACCCTTGAGCTCCCTTCCAGCCCTGACAGTTCTGTGTCTCTCTGACCCTTGAGCTCCCTTCCAGCCCTGACACTTCTGTGTCTCTGTGACTCTTGAGCTCCCTTCCAGCCCTGACAGTTCTGTGTCTCTCTGACCCTTGAGCTCCCTTCCAGCCCTGACAGTTCTGTGACCCTTGAGCTCCCTTCCAGCCCTGAAACTTCTGTGTCTCTGTGACCCTTGAGCTCCTTCCAGCCCTGACAATTCTGTGACTCTGTGACCCTTGAGCTCCCTTCCAGCCCTGACAGTTCTGTGACTCTCTGACCCTTGAGCTCCCTTCCAGCCCTGACAGTTCTGTGACCCTTGAGCTCCCTTCCAGCCCTGAAACTTCTGTGTCTCTGTGACCCTTGAGCTCCTTCCAGCCCTGACAATTCTGTGACTCTGTGACCCTTGAACTCCCTTCCAGCCCTGACACTTCTGTGTCTCTGTGACCCTTGAGCTCCCTTCCAGCCCTGACAGTTCTGTGTCTCTGTGACCCTTGAGCTCCTTCCAGCCCTGACAATTCTGTGACCCTTGAGCTCCCTTCCAGCCCTTCCACTTCTGTGACTCTGTGACCCTTGAGCTCCCTTCCAGCCCTGACAGTTCTGTGACTCTCTGACCCTTGAGCTCCCTTCCAGCCCTGACACTTCTGTGACACTCTGACCCTTGAGCTCCCTTCCAGCCCTGACAGTTCTGTGTCTCTGTGACCCTTGAGCTCCCTTCCAGCCCTGACAGTTCTGTGACTCTCTGACCCTTGAGCTCCCTTCCAGCCCTGACAGTTCTGTGTCTCTGTGACCCTTGAGCTCCCTTCCAGCCCTGACAATTCTGTGACCCTTGAGCTCCCTTCCAGCCCTGAAACTTCTGTGGCCCCATGAATCCCAACCCTGGAGGCACCTTTTGCTCCTGGCTGGGCAGAGGCCTGGCCCTGCAGCTGATGTCTCAGGTGCCCTTCATGCTGAGGGAGCTGGAAGCCTGCAGGTGCCTGTGCCAGCCATGACCTTACTTTTCCTGTGCTCCCTGAGGGGGGTTCCAGCCCTGGGCCCCTGCCCAGCGTGCCTGGGAGCTTGCCTGGGAGCGAAGTGCGGCTCCTGGATGGAGGTCAGGGAAGGACACTGTGGACTGGGTGTCCTTGGAGGCAGGAGGCAGGCAGGGAGGAGCTGCTGAGGCTGCAGAAGTCTGAGCTCAGAGCCATCCCCTTCCAGTATTTCCCCAACAATTGATTTATTTCCCATTATTAATGAACTTTGCAGCAGTTCCACTTGTCAGGGCCTGCTCTGGAGGGGTCAATAATGAGAGGAAACCTGATGTCAGTGGCTGCAGCTTAAGTGATGCTGTCAGGCTAACGATTCCATCCCTCAGCACCGCTGCCAGCTCCCTCCACTATGCTAATGCCTCCCAGCCCATCTGCATGACCCAAGGCAATGAGATTCCAGTTCCCCCTCCCGGCTGCCTCCTGGGCAGGTGGAAGAGCTGAAGCTTCCTTCATTGCCTGAGCTCCTGGCCTAGAATCACAGAGCCACAGAGAGCTCTGGGCTGGCAGGGAGCTGCAGAGCCCCTCCAGGCCAAGCCCCTGCCCTCAGCAGGGACATCCTCCCCTGCAGCAGCTTGCCCACAGCCCTCTCCAGCCTCCCCTCCAAGCTCTCCAGCCAGGGGGCCACAACCACCTCCCTGGGCAACCTCTTGCAGGCTTCCAG
This sequence comes from Melanerpes aurifrons, assembly GCA_011125475.1. Lineage (NCBI taxonomy): Eukaryota > Metazoa > Chordata > Aves > Piciformes > Picidae > Melanerpes > Melanerpes aurifrons. The sequence continues at coordinate 658,403 of WWNC01000163.1, read as the reverse complement.
CAGCCTCCTGGGGCAGAACTTGTTCCTCACATCCAATCTCCCTCTGCTCTGCTCTCATCTCCAACCATTGCCCCTGGGGCTGTCCCTGCAGCCCTTTGGCAGCAGTCCCTCTGCAGCCTGCTTGCAGCCCCTGCAGGGCCTGGGAGCTGCTCTCAGCTCTGCCTGCAGCCTTCTCTTCTGCAGGCTCAACACCCCCAGCTCCCTCAGCCTGGCCCCACAGAAGAGCTGCTCCAACCCCCTCAGCACCTTGCTGGCCTCCTCTGGAGCCTCTCCCTCAGCTCCAGGTCCCTCCTGTGCTGAGGGCTCCAGCTCTGGCCCCAGCCCTGCAGGTGAGGTCTCCCCAGAGCAGAGCAGAGGGGCAGGATCCCTCTCTCCAGCTCTGGCCACCCTGCTTTGGCTGCAGCCCAGGCTGCCCTTGGCCTCCTGTGCTGCAGTCTCTCCCTGCCTGCTCCTGGCCAGCTTCTTCCCCCCAGCCCCCCAAAGGCCTTCTCCTCAGGGCTGCTTTCTCTCCCCTCCTCCCCCAGCTGTGCTGGCAGTGGGGAAGGCTGAGGAGGATGTGAGCTCATGTCTGTGTGCAGCAAAGTTGTGGCTTGAATGCAACCTGAGCTCCTCCTGGGGGAGGCTGAGCCTCATCATCAGGAGCTGGAGGTAGAGCTGAGGGTTAGGCACTCACTGCCTCCAGGCTGGGAGGTCCTGCAAGGGATTGCTCAGGAATGATGCAAGCAGAGAGCACTGAATGCTGAGCTGCTGAGCTGGAAACTGGGGACTTTGATGTACTGGAGAGAGCCCAAGGGAGGCTGTGAGGATGCTGAAGAACCTGGAAGATGTCTGGAGAGGAAGGGCTGAGAGCCCTTGGGGTGGTTAGCCTGGAGAGGATCTGATCAAGGATCTGAGAGGGATCTGATCAATGCCTATCAATAGCTGAGGGCTGGGGGGCAAGCAGCAGGGGCCAGGCTCTGTTCAGTGGTGCCCTGGGCCAGGCCAAGGGGCAGGGGACACAGACTGGAAGCCAGGAGGTTCCACCTCAGCAGGAGGAGAAACTTCTTTGTTGTGAGGCTGCTGGAGCCTGGAGCAGGCTGCCAGAGAGGTTGTGGAGTCTCCTGCTCTGGAGAGCTTCCAACCCCCCCTGGGTGTGTTCCCAGCCTGTCCCCAGAGCAGAGGTTCTGCAGCCCCCTGAGCATCTTTGTGGCCTCCCCTGGACCTGCTCCACCACTTCCTTGTGCTGCTTGTGTCCTACCTGGGCTCTCAGTTGCTTCACCTGGAGGTTCTTCAGCAGCTGCTGGCACCAAATGCTTACCTGTGGATCACTCCAAGGTCCTCAGCCTGGCTGGAGCAGGGCTCCTGAGCTCTGCCCCCCTGAGCACACCACAGGGGGTCCTTGCTCTCTGCAGCACTTTGCCTGTGGGGATGAAACCAGAAGGAGTCCTGAGTCTCTGGGGCAGTGGTGTTCTGCTCCTGCTGGTGCTGGGAGAGATGCTCCTGGCTGCCCTGCTCCCCTGGCCCATCCACCACCTTCCCTGGCTCCTGGGGGTGCTGCATTTCAGGGACCCAAACAGCTGTTCCCACAAACAACTTCCAGGCATGGATATTGCCAAGGTGCTGCTGAGCTTCTCTGCCACTGCTTTGCCCAGCTGGGGAGCAGGGGCAGTGCTGTCCCCCAGGGGTCTGAGGCCTATGCTGGTCAATGTTTGCATCACTGCTGCAGGCAGCAGGCTCCAGGCAGCAGCAGCAGTGTGCAGCTGGCACCAGGCTGAGTGGTGCTGTCCATGGGCCAGAGGGACAGGAGGGCATCCAGAGGGCCCTGGGCAGGCTGCAGAGGTGGTGCCAGGGGAAGCTGCTGAGGCTCAGCCAGAGCAAGGGCAGGGTCCTGGCACTGGGCTGAAATAATCCTCACTGCCAGCACAGCCTGGGGGAGAGAAAGCAGCCCTGAGGAGAAGGCCTTGGGGGTGCTGCGGGGGAGAAGCTGGCCAGGAGCAGGCAGGGAGAGACTGCAGCACAGGAGGCCAAGGGCAGCCTGGGCTGCAGCCAAAGCAGCCTGGCCAGAGCTGGAGAGAGGGATCCTGCCCCTCTGCTCTGCTCTGGGGAGACCTCACCTGCAGGGCTGGGGCCAGAGCTGGAGCCCTCAGCACAGGAGGGACCTGGAGCTGAGGGAGAGGCTCCAGAGGAGGCCAGCAAGGTGCTGAGGGGGTTGGAGCAGCTCTGCTGTGGGGCCAGGCTGAGGGAGCTGGGGGTGTTGAGCCTGCAGAAGAGAAGGCTGCAGGCAGAGCTGAGAGCAGCTCCCAGGCCCTGCAGGGGCTGCAAGCAGGCTGCAGAGGGACTGCTGCCAAAGGGCTGCAGGGACAGCCCCAGGGGCAATGGTTGGAGATGAGAGCAGAGCAGCTGGAGATTGGATGTGAGGAACAAGTTGTGCCCCAGGAGGCTGCTGGCAGCCTGCAAGAGGTTGCCCAGGGAGGTGGTTGTGGCCCCCTGGCTGGAGAGCTTGGAGGGGAGGCTGGAGAGGGCTGTGGGCAAGCTGCTGCAGGGGAGGATGTCCCTGGTGAGGGCAGGGGCTTGGCCTGGAGGGGCTCTGCAGCTCCCTTCCAGCCCAGAGCTCTCTGTCACTCCATGAGGTGCCCTGAACCCCACCTGATGTTATCTCAGATTCACAGAAGGGTTTGGTTTGGAGAGGACCTTAAAGATCATCCAGTTCCAACCTGCTGCCATGGGCAGGGACACTTCCTCTGCTGCAGGCAGCTCAAGGTCCTGTGCTACCAATCCATGGCTGGGCTGGGGAGCTGCAGGGGGACAGGCAGCTTGTCCCAGCATTTGTCATCTCTTATTCTATTCCCTTGTCCTCTGTCTCTGTCTCACAGAGGCACAGAGCTGTCAGGGCTCTGGACTCAAGGCTCAGCCAGCTCCAGCCCCCTGCCATGGGCAGGGACACCTCACCCCACAGCAGCACTCTCAAGACCTGGAGGTCTTTTGCCTGCTGCCTCCTCTCTCCCCTGGCTTTCCCAGCTGCTGCTTCAGCACTTAGCAGAGCACTGAGGGTGAGGAGGGCCAGAGGCTGCAAAGAGCAGGCAAGGGAAGCAGCATTGCCCCAGAGGGAGTTAAACCTTCTCAGGACAGGAGAGAGAGAGAACTAATAAAGAGAAGCTGCTGCTGCTTGGTTTCCTTCGAGTGCCCCCTGTATGAAATCACTCTGATAGATCTGCAGGAAGAGATTTAGTTGTGGCTGGCAGAGGTCAGTGCATTGTGTATGCAATGCAGTCAATAATAAAGTCAGGACTTATGCTAAGTGAATGTTAAGCAGGGATCACAAGGACCTTGGAAAGTCATTATGTCTGCTCCTCTGCTGCTCAGCCCTGCTCCAGCCCTGCAGCCAGCTCGGGGGGCCAGGACCAGGGGATGAGGGAAACAGAAACACTGAACAACACCAAGGGAAAGACAAGGAAAGGTCTGGGGAGGAGGAAGCAGAGAGGCTGAGGACAGAAGGTTTGTGCAAGGTGCAGCAGGGCAGTGGAAAGCAGCTCCAAGGTGTGGTGGTGCCCAGCACAAGGGGCAAGGGATGGAGAGTGTAGCCCAGGAGGCTCCAGCTCAGCATCAGGAGAGACAGGGACAGCCTCTGCTCACTGTGCCCTGGCACAGGCCAAGGGGCAAGGGATGGAAGCTGCAGCCCAGGAGGTTCCAGTTCAGCATCAGAGAGGGAGCTGGGGGTTCTGAGGGAGAGCAGCTGAACACGAGCCAGCAGTGTGCCCAGGGGGCCAAGAAGGCCAAGGGCATCCTGGCCTGGGTCAGGAAGAGTGTGGCCAGCAGGAGCAGGGAAGTCCTTGTGCCCTGTGCTCAGCACTGCTGAGGCCACAGCTTGAGTCCTGTGTCCAGCTCTGGGCTGCTGAGGGTAGGAAAGAGGTTGAGCTGCTGGAAGGTGTCCAGAGAAGGGCAACAAAGCTGGGGAGGGGTCTGGGGCACAGCCCTGTGAGGAGAGGCTGAGGGAGCTGGGGTTGCTTAGCCTGCAGAAGAGGAGGCTCAGGGGAGACCTTCTTGCTCTCTCCAACTCCCTGCAGGGAGGTTGGAGCCAGGGGGGGTTGGTCTCTTGTGCCAGGCCCCCAGCCCCAGAACAAGAGGACACAGTCTCAAGCTGTGGCAGGGGAGGTTGAGGCTGGAGGGGAGGAGAAAGTTCTTGCCAGCAAGAGGAATTGGGCACTGGGATGAGCTGCCCAGGGAGGTGGTGGAGTCCCCAGCCCTGGAGGTGTTCCTGAAGGGATTGGATGTGGCTCTTGGAGCCATGGTTTAGCCATGAGGTCTGTGGTGCCAGGTTGGACTGGATGAGCTCTGAGGTCTCTTCCAACCTTGGTGATTCTGTGATCCTGTGATGTGTTCTGTGTGCCCTGGGCTGGATCCTCTACTCCTGCTCTGCCAGGGGGCTGCCACTGGAAGTTCTCCAGAGCTCCCTTCCAGCCCCCAGCACCCTGGGAGCTGTGTGCTCAGGAGCTTCTCCAGAGGACAGAAGCAGCTCTTGACCAAAGAAAGCCAACCCAAGATCTGCCTGGCAGCCTGCTGGGCAGAGAGAGGCTTTAGAGCTGTGGCAAACAGCTTCCAGCAGTGTTAGCTGTACCCTGGATCCATGGCCAGGGCTGGCAGCAGCAGCTTCCAGCAGTGCCAGGGCTGCCCTTGGGGCACAACCACCCCCAGCAAGGCTCCAGGCTTGGGGCAGGGTGGCTGAAAGCTGCTGGCTGGAAGGGCCCTGGGGGTGCTGCTGGCCAAGCAGCTGCAGAGCAGCCAGCAGTGCCCAGGGGGCCAAGGAAGCCAAAGGCCTCCTGGCTGGGCTCAGCAATGCTGTGGCCAGCAGCAGCAGGGAGGAGACTGTGCCCTGGGGCTCAGCTCTGGGGAGGCCACCCTGGAGAGCTGCCTTCAGCTTGGGGCAGCTCAGTGCCAGAGAGCTGGGGAGGTGCTGGAGCCAGGGCAGAGCAGGGCAGGGAAGCTGGGAAGGGCCTGGAGGATCAATGTGCTGAGGAGAGGCTGAAGGAGCTGGGGAGGGTTAGGGGGGAGGAGAGGAGGCTGAGGGAGACCTCCTGGCTGCCTGCAGCTCCCTGAGAGGAGGCTGTGCAGAGGCTGCTGCTGCTCTCTGCTCCCAGGGAAGGAGTGGCAGAAGGAGAGGGCACAGCCTCCAGCTGCAGCAGGGCAGGCTCAGGCTGGGCAGGAGGGAGAAGCTTTGCCCAGCCAGAGTGGTCAGGCAGTGGCAGAGGCTGCCCAGGGAGCTGGTGGAGTCCCCAGGCCTGGAGGGGTTGTTGGGCTGTGGTGCTTGGGGCTGTGGCTCAGGGCTGAGCCTTGCAGGGCAGGGGCAGGCCTTGGACCTGGGGACCCCCAGGGGCTTTTTCAGCCTGAGGGGGTTGTGGTCCTGTGATTTTTTTCCCTTGAGAGCAGAATAGTCAGCCCTGGTTGTCAGGTGGCAATCACCCAAGGCAGAGGCAGCTGTGGAGATTTTACATCTCAGAATCAGAGAATTGGTTGAGTTGGAAAAGCCTTTTGAGATCCTCAAGTCCAAGCTTCACCCAACACAGACCAGGAGTGGCTCCCAAGGGGGAGCAGCAGCTGGGAAAGGCTTTGAAGCTCTCCCACTCCAACAGCCTCTGCCCCTGCCCAGGCTGGGGCTGAGCCATGGCCTCAGCACCACAGCTCTGGAACCCCTCCAGGGATGAGCATCCAACCCCCTCCCTGGGCAGCCTGGGCCAGGCTTGCAGAGCCCTTGCAGCCAAGAAGTTTCTTCTCCTCTCCAAGCTAAGCCTCCCCTGGGGCAGCCTGAGGCCATTGCCTCTCCTCCTGGCCCTTGTTCCTGGGGAGCAGAGCCCAACCCCCCCTGGCTGCAGCCTCCTCTCAGGGAGCTGCAGAGAGCAAGGAGGTCTCCCTCAGCCTCCTCTGCTCCACACTGCCCACCCCCAGCTCCCTCAGCTGCTCCTCCCCAGCCCTCTTCTCCACACCCTTCCCCACCTCCCTGCCAGACCCTCACAAAGAAGAGGCAAGGCCTCAGAGTCAGTAGGATGAAACCTGTGTTTGCTGGGATTCCTCTCTGGAACCCTCAGGGTTTGCCCTGGCAGCTTTGTTGCCTTTTGTGGGTTGGGATCAAAAAGCAAAGTCCTCAAGGCTGGAGCATGACTCCAGCCAGCAGCCTGCCCTTCCTCCAGAGCAAAGAGCTCTTGGCCACTCCATTAAGTCATCAGCACCTCCCTGGCATGACCAAAACTGAGGAGAAAAGCTTCAGAGCATGGAGTGAATTGGTTAGACTCAGCCAGATGAAGCTGAGAGGAGAGGAGGAAATGGCCTCAGGTTGCACCAAGAATCACAGAACCAATGAGGCTGGAAGGGAGAGGAGAGAATTAACCAGGGTGGAAAAGAGCTCAGAGCTCATCCAGTCCAACCTCTCCCCCAGCACCATCTGAGCAACTCAACCATGGCACCAAGGGCCTCATCCAGGCTCTTCCTGAACCCCTCAGGGATGGGGACTCCACCACCTCCCTGGGCAGCTCATCCTCTCCTCTCCTCTCCTCCCTCTCCTCTCCTCTCCTCTCCTCTCCTCTCCTCTCCTCTCCTCTCCTCTCCTCTCCTCTCCCTCTCCTCTCCTCTCCTCTCCTCTCCTCTCCTCTCCTCTCCCTCCCTCTCTCTCTCTCCTCTCCTCTCCTCTCCTCTCCTCTCCTCTCCTCTCCTCTCCTCCCTCTCCTCTCTCCCTCTCCTCTCCTCCTCTCTCCTCCTCTCCTCTCCTCTCCTCTCCTCTCCTCTCCTCTCCTCTCCTCTCCTCTCCTCTCCTCTCCTCCCTCTCCTCTCCTCTCCTCTCCTCTCCTCTCCTCTCCTCTCCTCTCCTCTCCTCTCCTCTCCTCTCCTCTCCTCTCCTCTCCTCTCCTCTCCTCTCCTCTCTCCTCTCCTCTCATGCAGCTCCCTGCCCAGCAGAGGCACAACCTGCAGAGGCCTTTGTGAGGAGCCAGCTGCAGCCCCAGCATGGCAGAGCCCCTCCTGAGCATCTCTTTGTGCCTCCTGCCTGCAGAGAGGCCTGAGGAGCCAGTTTCAATCCCGGGTATGTGTGAGGGGTTGGAGCAGGCTGCTGCTCACTGCCCATCGATCCCCTCCTGCAGATCAATAGCCACAGAATGAGGGCTGAGGCAGCCCTGACCTGTGCTGAGGCTGGGAGCTCCTGGGCTGGGGGCTGGGGGGAGGAGAGCCTCTGCTAATGGACATGTAAGGAGCTCTTGAGGCTGTGTGAGCCGACAGGAGCTTGAGGGATGTCTGTCCTAGGGCAGGAGGTGCCTGGGGACACTGAGTGCTGCCCTGTGGGGCTCAGGTCCAGGTGAGGTTGCTGCTTGCGCAGTCACCAGCAGCAAGCAAGAAACACAGCCCCAGGGAGAGCTTTCTGCTGGGAAGTGGCCTCCAGGCTCACCCAGTCCAGCACCAACCCAGCCCCCCCATGGCCACCAAGCCCTGGCCCCAGCTGCCATGAGCACAGCTTGCTGCAGCACCTCCAGGCATGAGGACTCCACCAACTCCCTGGGCAGCCTCTGCCAGTCCCTGACCACTCTGGCAGCAGAGAGATTCTTCCTCCTCTCCAGCCTGACCCTCCCCTGGCACAAGGTCAGGCCAGTGCCTCTCACTTCCTTGCCTGTATCCAGACCACTAAAGACCTGAGAAGCTTTGACACTTGTTGAAGCCAGACACAAGCCAGGCAGTGCCTCCCCAGCTGCCTTCAGAACCTCCTGCTGCTCCCCAGGGAGCACTGAGATCATCTGAGAAGGACTGGCAGCAAAGCAGAGCATCCCCACTGCAGTGTGCCCTGCAGGAGCTCACCTGGGGGGCTGGGGAGGAGAAGCTGAACAGGAGCAGGCAGGGAGAGACTGCAGCACAGGAGGCCAAGGGCAGCCTGGGCTGCACCCAAAGCAGCCTGGCCAGAGCTGGAGAGAGGGATCCTGCCCCTCTGCTCTGCTCTGGGGAGACCTCACCTGCAGGGCTGGGGCCAGAGCTGGAGCCCTCAGCACAGGAGGGACCTGGAGCTGAGGGAGAGGCTCCAGAGGAGGCCACAGAGATGAGCAGAGGCTGCAGAACCTCCCCTGTGGGGTGAGGCTGGGAGAGCTGGGGCTGCTCAGCCTGGAGAAGAGAAGGCTGCAGGCAGAGCTCAGAGCTGCAGTTCAGTGTCTGCAGGGCAGCTGCAGGCAGGCTGGGCAGGGGCTGCTCAGGAGGGGCTGTGGGGACAGGAGGAGGAGCAAGGGTCTGGAGCTGGAGCAGGGCAGAGGTAGGTTGGAGCTGAGGAGGAAGCTCTGCAGAGGGAGGCTGGAGAGACTCTGGCACAGGCTGCCCAGGGAGGGGGTGGAGGCTCCATCCCTGCAGCCATCCAAGCTCAGCCTGGCTGTGGCCCTGGGCAGCCTGCTGCAGCTGGAGATCACAGGAGCACAGAGCTGGCAGGGCTGGAAGGGAGCTCCAGGCTCAGCCAGCCCCAGCCCCCTGCCATGGGCAGGGACACCTCACCCCACAGCAGCTTGCTCACAGCCACCTCCAGCCTGGCTGCAAACACCTCCAGCCAGGAGGCTTCCACCACCTCCCTGGGCAGCCTGGGCCAGGCTCTCACCACCCTCCTGCCCAACAACTTCTTCCTCACAGCCAAGCTCCAGCTCCCCACTTCTACTTCTGCTCCAGCCCCCCCACTCCTAGCCCTCCCTCACCCCCTCCAAAGTCCCTCCCCAGCTTTCCTGGAGCCCCCTGCAGATCCTGGAAGCCTGCAGGTGGAAATGCTCAGGTGTTGGTGGGAGGCTTAAGGTGGTCAAGAAAGCAGCTAAGTGCCTCTGAAGAAAGGCAGAGTAGCTCCAGAGCTCAGGGGAAGGGGACTGAGGGATTTCCCATTTGGGATTGTCCTTTCACAGAACCACAGAGGGGTAGAGGCTGGAAGGGACCTCCAGAGATCCTCCAGTCCAGCCCCTGCCAGAGCAGGGCAGCCAGGGCAGGGCACCCAGAGCAGGGCAGCCAGGGCAGGGCAGCCAGAGCACACCCAGGGGGGGTTGGAAGCTCTCCAGAGCAGGAGACTCCACAACCTCTCTGGCAGCCTGCTCCAGGCTCCAGCAGCCTCACCCCAAAGAAGTTTCTCCTCCTGCTGAGGTGGAACCTCCTGGCTTCCAGTCTGTGTCCATTGCTCCTTGGGTGACTCCTGAGCAGCACCCAGCAGAGCTTGGCCTCCTCCCCTTGTCCCCCAGCCCTCAGCTATTGATAGGCATTGATCAGATCCCTCTCAGCCTTCTCCTCTCCAGGCTAACCACCCCCAGGGCTCTCAGCCTCTCTCCTCAGGGGAGATGCTCAGGTCCCCAACTCCTCCTCCTGCCTCTCCCTTGGGCTCTCCCCAGCAGCTCTCTGTCTCTCTGCACCTGGGGAGCCCAGAGCTGGCCACAGGATTGCAGCTGTGGGCTCAGCAGGGCAGAGCAGAGCAGAGGGGAGAAGATCTTTTGTGGCTCCTGTTGCAGTTTGCATCAGAGGCCCTGGCAGAGCCAGGTGGAAAAAGATGGGAATGGAGAGGAGAGCTGTGGTGAACCAGGGCAGGAGTGCTGGAATGAAGAACAAGAGGCACCCAGTGCCCTGGAAGCTGGGGAAGGGTCTGGAGCTGAGGGCTGGGGAGGAGCAGCTGAGGGAGCTGGGAGTGGGCAGTGTGGAGCAGAGGAGGCTGAGGGAGACCTCCTTGCTCTCTGCAGCTCCCTGAGAGGAGGCTGCAGCCAGGGGGGGTTGGGCTCTGCTCCCTAGGAACAAGAGCCAGGAGGAGAGGCAATGGCCTCAGGCTGCCCCAGGGGAAGGTCCTCTGCTCTGAGCACAGCCTGAGAGAGTTGGGCTTGTGCAGGCTGCAGAGGAGAAGGCTCCCAGGAGAGCTTCTGGTGGCCTTGCAGGAGCTGCAGGGGGCTGCAAGCAAGCTGGGGAGGGACTTTGGAGGGGGTGAGGGAGGGCTAGGAGTGGGGGGGCTGGAGCAGAAGTAGAAGTGGGGAGCTGGAGCTTGGCTGTGAGGAAGAAGTTGTTGGGCAGGAGGGTGGTGAGAGCCTGGCCCAGGCTGCCCAGGGAGGTGGTGGAAGCCTCCTGGCTGGAGGTGTTTGCAGCCAGGCTGGAGGTGGCTGTGAGCAAGCTGCTGTGGGGTGAGGTGTCCCTGCCCATGGCAGGGGGCTGGGGCTGGCTGAGCCTGGAGCTCCCTTCCAGCCCTGCCAGCTCTGTGCTCCTGTGATCTCCAGCTGCAGCAGGCTGCCCAGGGCCACAGCCAGGCTGTGCTTGAATGGCTGCAGGGATGGAGCCTCCACCCCCTGCCTGGGCAGCCTGTGCCAGAGTCTCTCCAGCCTCCCTCTGCAGAGCTTCCTCCTCAGCTCCAACCTACCTCTGCCCTGCTCCAGCTCCAGACCCTTGCTCCTCCTCCTGTCCCCACAGCCCCTCCTGGCAGCCCCTGCCCGGCAGAGGATGGCCAGGGCACAGATGGAGTCTCTGGTGTCTGTTCTGGGTCTCTCTGCAGCAGTTTGTGCTGACAGTGGCCTCTCTCTCCCTCCCTCTCTCTCTCTCCAGACCTTCCTCTCCTGACAGATTTGTGGGCAGCAGTGCTCTCAGCTCAGCAGAGTGCTGGGCTAAGCAAGCCCTGCTCTGTCAGCTCTGGGATGATCCTCAGGGCAGGCCTTTAATCATGCCCAGGTCTGCTTGATTTCTGCCTCTGCTTCACTGGGAGCTCAGGAGCAGCCCCAGCCCTCTGCTCTCCTCCTCCTCCTCCTCAGGCCAAGCCCCTGCAGCAGGGGGCTGATGGTCATCCTGTGCTGCTGCTCTGCCTTCCCCTCCCAGCAGTGCCTCCCAGCAGCTGCAGGGATGCTGCTGGAGGGGAGGGGCAGGAGGTGTCAGTGGTCACAGCAAAATGAGTTGCAGGGAGGGGGAAGGTAAGGGAAAGGCAGCAACAGGAAGCTCAGGGATGGGGATGGATGCAGAGGGCAGCTGCTCCCCAGCCCTGGGCTGTGAGCCACCCTCCTGGCCAGCCCCCCCAGCCCCTGCTGGCAGAGGGGATGGAACCATCCTGTGGCTGTATGTGGTGCCCTGTCCTGGCTGTGTCCCCCTGCAGCTGCTTGTGCCCCTCCAGCCCTCTGAAACCTCCTTCCCAGTGGCAAACCCTGCAGGGCAGCAGCAGAGCCCCTGCAGGGACCAGCACTCAGCCTCCTGCCTGGGCAGCCTGGGCCAGGCTCTGGAAACCCTTCTAGGGAAGAAGTTTCTTCTGATGTCTAACCTGAACCTCCCCTGGGGCAATTCCTGGCCATTTCCTCTCCTCTGGCACCTTTCCCCCCCTGCATCTGCAGAGTGCCTTCTGCCCCAGCTCTGCCCAGTGCCCAGCACCACAGCATCCCCTAACCTTCCCCTGCCTGAGTCCTGCCCTGGCCAGGCCACTGCTGCCCTCCCCCACAGCCCTCTGGCCTGGCTGAGTCCCTGCTGGCTGCAGGGGCAGGGGCACAGTGGCCTTTGAAGGTCTCTCACAGGCTGTGAGCCCAGAGCCAGCTGAGCATTCACTGCCTCCTCAGCTCCAGCCTCAAACAAATCCTCTTTGCCTCACTGCTGTGTTGAGATGGAGCCACAGAGCCACTCTGGCTGGAGAGGCCCTTGCAGATCGCTCACCCCAACCACCCTCTGCCTTGCAGGGAAGAAGTTTCTTCTCCTCTCCAAGCTAAGCCTCCCCTGGGGCAGCCTGAGGCCATTGCCTCTCCTCCTGGCCCTTGTTCCTGGGGAGCAGAGCCCAACCCCCCCTGGCTGCAGCCTCCTCTCAGGGAGCTGCAGAGAGCAAGGAGGTCTCCCTCAGCCTCCTCTGCTCCACACTGCCCACCCCCAGCTCCCTCAGCTGCTCCTCCCCAGCCCTCTTCTCCACACCCTTCCCCACCTTTCTTGCCCTTCCCTGGCCCTGCTCCAGCTCCTCCAGCTCCTTCTTGCAGCCAGGAGCCCAAAGCTCAGCCCAGCCCTCAAGCTGTGGCCTGCCCAGTGCTGAGCCCAGGGGCACAATCCCTGCCCTGCTCCTGCTGCCCAACCATTGCTGCTCCAGCCCAGGCTGCTGCTGCCCTTCTTGCCCCCTGCCCACCCCCTGCCTCCTCTCCAGCTGCTGCCACCCAGCACCCCCAGGCCTTGCTCTGCTGGGCACTTGCCAGCCCCTCTGCCCCCAGCCTGGAGCCTTCCTGGGGTGGCTGTGCCCCAGGCTCAGGACCCAGCCCTGGGCCTTGCTGAGCCTCAGTGCAGATGGCCAGACCAAGGTGTCCTGACTGTGCTTGGTCTATGCCAGCAGGAGGCTACCTTGGGTCTGTGTTTTGTTCATGGGATCCTTGTTGGAGCTTTTAACCCTCTGGATCTGGCCCCAGAACCAAGCCCAGCCCTCAGGCTGTGGCCTCCCCAGGGCTGAGCCTGGGCTCCAGGGTGCTGCTCCCCAGGCTGCAGTGTTTCTTGCCTTCATCCCTTGCTGGTTGCCAGCCAGGGCTGGGAGCAGCACTTGGGCAGCTCCCCCAGTGCTGAGCCCAGGGGCAGAGTCCCTGCCCTGCTCCTGCTGCCAGCACCATTGCTGCTCCAGGCCTGGCAGCTCTGCCCTGCAGCTGCCCAGGACTCAGGAGCTTGCAGGAGCTGCAGGGCAGCTTTTTCCTGGGCACTAATTAAGAAGCTCAGGGCAGCTCAAAGCAGAATGCAGGTTGGCTCTCCAGGCTCTGCCACTGCTGCACGTGGGGGTCAGGCTTTTAATTTCAGCAAGGAAGGGCCAGGACTTCCCAGGGGGCCCTGAGGGACTGCTGAACACCTCCTGCATGTAGGCATGGGTGTTTAATCCCAGAATCCATTTAAAGTGGGGCTGAAATCCATCCCTATGTACAAATGATGAATTAAGTGGATCAATTCTGCCTGATGTGTATTCATCACCATGCTGCTCATTAGCTGAACAAAGAAAATAGCCTCCAGATTTCAGCTCAAGAGTCTATCAAGGCTTGGCAAGCTGAGCAGCCTGTGCAGGAGAGGTGTCCTCGTGGGACAGGAAGGCTCCAGAGTGACCTTCAGAGGCTGAACTTCCAGGCCAGGGAGGGGGCAGCAGCCTGGAGGCTGTGGGGGGAGGTGGAGGGCTCTGGGTTTGGCAGCTCAAGCCTGAGGCTGAGCCCAGGGCACAAAAGTGCTCTGCTGAGGCAGGATCCCAGCCCAGGACCACAGCACCACAGTGCCCCTGGGGTTGGAAGGGAGCTGCAGAGATCACCCAGCCCAACCCCCTGCCAGAGCAGGATGGCTTAGGGGAGTGTGCACAGGATCACATCCACCACCTTGCAGCACTGTGGCCACTGAGCCCTGTCCCAGGCTGCCCTCAATGGCAGCATCAGCCCCACTGGGGGGCACAGTTCAGAGCAATGACCCTTAGCCACCACAGCATCACAGCTCCCAGGCTGCTGGGGGCTGGAAGGGAGCCCTGCAGAGCTGCCAGTGGCAGCCCCCTGGCAGAGCAGCAGCAGAGGATCCAGCCCAGGGCACACAGAACACATCCAGCCAGGGCTGCAAAGGCTCCACAGAAGGAGACTCCACAACCTCTCTGGGCAGCCTGCTCCAGGCCTCTGGCAGCCTCCCAGGCAAGAAGTTCCTCCTGAGGCTGAGCTGCAACCTCCTGGGCTGCACTTTCCTCCCTTGCCCCTTGGCCTGTGCCAGGGCCCAGTGAGCAGAGGCTGTCCCTGTGCCTCCCTTCCTGCCCCCCAGCCCTCAGCTCTTGAGAGCCATTGCTCAGCTCCCTCTCAGCCTTCTCCTCTCCACACTCAGCACCCCCAGGGCTCTCAGCCTCTCCTCCCCAGGCACTGCTGCAGTCCCTTCAGCAGCCTTGCAGCCTGCCTTGGCCTCTCTGCAGCAGCTCCCTGTCCCTCCTGAGCTGGGCAGCCCAGGGCTGGATGCAATCCTCCAGGGGAGGTCTCAGCAGGGCAGAGCAGAGCAGAGGGGGAGCAGAAGCTCCCTGGCCCTGCTGGATGCCCCCCAGGACCCCCTTGGCCTTCTTGGCCCCCAGGGCCCCTTGCTGCCCCATGCAGAGCTTGCTGCCCAGCAGCACTGCCAGCTGCTCCTCCTTGGGGCTGCTCTGCAGCAGATCCCCTCCCAGGCTGTGCTGCTGCAGCTGCAGGACTCTGCTCTCCTCCTGGGGAGCCTCAGCAGCCTCCTCCCTGCCCAGCTCTCAGCCTGCTGAATTGGTGAAGAAAATCAAATTGGGGAGGGGTTGAGGAGGGGTCTGGGGGGGGAGGAGGAACCTCATGCTGTGTGCTGTTGAACAAAGGGCAGCCCCTGCTCCTGCCTGACAAGAGACAAATGCTTCGCTGCGCGGCCGCCCCAGCCCCGGCGGCGGTAATGAATTGCCGGGCACCTCTCTGCCCGCTGCAGCGCCGGCCCCGGCAGCTCAGCGCCTCAGCCTTCCCTCCGCCAAATTAAACGCGGTGTTGCAGCCCTCCCCCCGGCAGGGGGATGCATAAATCAAGGCTTTGATTTGCATGGGCTCCGCTCTGCGAGCCCCCGGCCCCCCCCGGCCCCCAGCCCAGCCGCGGCAGGGAGGGGAACAAAGCAATCGGGGGCCGGCAATGAGAACGGCGGGCAGCGGCGGTGCTGCTGCTCCTGGGCTGCTCCCCTGTCAAGGCTGTTATTAAAATCCTCAGGCTTTGCCTCCTTTCTGCGTTTTTCATCTCCAAAAGGAAATGTTTTGCCCCTGACCTTCCTCTGCTGTGGGCACCCAGGGCCGGCTGGCCGCGCCGGGCAGGCAGCGCCGCAGGCTGCCTCCCAGACGAGCAGGCTGCAGCGGGGAGGAGAGGGAGGCACAGCTCAGGCGGTGGGGGAATGGAAACGCTGCGATGGGGAGCAAAAGATGAGGTGGTCCTGAACCTTCCCGGAGGAGCACAGAGCCATTTTAGCCTGCAGAAGAGGAGGCTCAGGGGAGACCTTCTTGCTCTCTGCAACTCCCTGCAGGGAGGTTGGAGCCAGCTGGGGGTTGGTCTCTTCTGCCAGGCCCCTAGCAGCAGAACAAGAGGACACAGTCTCAAGCTGTGCCAGGGGAGGTTGAGGCTGGAGGGGAGAAGGAAATTCTTCCCAGCAAGAGGAATTGGCCACTGGGATAAGCTGCCCAGGGAGGTGGTGGAGTCCCCATCCCTGGAGGGGTTCAGGAAGAGCCTGGATGAGGCCCTTGGTGCCATGGCTGAGTTGCTCAGATGGTGCTGGGGGAGAGGTTGGACTGGATGAGCTCTGAGGCCTTTTCCAGCCTGGTTAATTCTATTCTATTCTATTCTATTCTATTCTATTCTATTCTATTCTATTCTTCTATTCTATTCTATTCTATTCTATCCTATCCTATCCTATCCTATCCTATCCTATTCTGAGAGACTCCCCTGGCATTGCACTGGGTCAGGAGGAGTTTGGTGTTCAGCAGGTGTAGGAGGTGCAAGAGGTGTCCCCATGGGGAAGCACAGAGCTGTCAGGGCTGGAAGGGAGCTCCAGGCTCAGCCAGCCCCAGCCCCCTGCCATGGGCAGGGACACCTCACCCCACAGCAGCTTGCTCACAGCCACCTCCAGCCTGGCTGCAAACACCTCCAGCCAGGAGGCTTCCACCACCTCCCTGGGCAGCCTGGGCCAGGCTCTCACCACCCTCCTGCCCAACAACTTCTTCCTCACAGCCAAGCTCCAGCTCCCCACTTCTACTTCTGCTCCAGCCCCCCCACTCCTAGCCCTCCCTCACCCCCTCCAAAGTCCCTCCCCAGCTTGCTTGCAGCCCCCTGCAGCTCCTGCAAGGCCACCAGAAGCTCTCCTGGGAGCCTTCTCCTCTCCAGCCTGCACAACCCCAACTCTCTCAGGCTGTGCTCACAGCAGAGCAGCTCCAGCCCTCTGCTCCTCCTCCTGGCCCTGCTCTGGACACCTTCCAGCACCCTGTGGTGGTCCAGGCTGGGTGCTGGCCTCTGATGCCACTGCACAGGGCACACCTGGGATGTCCCAAGGGGGAGCCCAGCCCAGTGGGTGGGCACAGGAAGCCAGGTATTTCATCCCATAATGCCCTGCTCCCCTACAAAACATCAGCAGGGTCCTCTCACTCTCTCTCCTCCCTCACCCCTGCCCAGTTTTGGGCTGAGCTGCCTCCCTTGGCCTGCCCAGGCCCATGGCTGGGTTGGGGGGGGGGGGTTGGGTGTGCCCCCAGGCAGGGATGAGACATTCTTGGGTATGCTCTGGGATCTCTCTCTCTGTCACAGTGCCTGTGCTGTGCTGTAGAACTGTCATTGGTTTTCCATTTCAACTCCCCACCATTTTGTTGCACTCTCTTGTGTCTGAGTCTTTCTTTGCCTGCGGTGGGAGAAATGCTCCCCAAGCCACCAGACACCCCCAGACCCTTCCTGACACACAGGCTCCACATCTGGGCAGGAGGCAATGGCCTCAGCCTGCCCCGGGGGGGGTTAGGTTGGAGAGGAGCAGCAATGGTTGGGCAGCAGGAGCAGGGCAGGGATTGTGCCCCTGGGCTCAGCACTGGGCAGGCCACAGCTTGAGGGCTGGCTTCAGCTTTGGGCTCCTGGCTGCAAGAAGGAGCTGGAGGAGCTGGAGCAGGGCCAGGGAAGGGCAAGAAAGGTGGGGAAGGGTGTGGAGAAGAGGGCTGGGGAGGAGCAGCTGAGGGAGCTGGGGGTGGGCAGTGTGGAGCAGAGGAGGCTGAGGGAGACCTCCTTGCTCTCTGCAGCTCCTCCCTGGAAGAAGAGTTCAGAGGGCCAGAACAGGCTGATGTATGAGAGAGTGTGGATTTGAGCTGGGAGAGGAGAGACTGAGAGTGGAGAGGAGGAAGAGATCCCTGAGAGTGAGGCTGGGGAGACTCTGGCACAGGCTGCCCAGGGAGGCTGTGGCTGCCTCCTGCCTGGAGGTGCTCAGGGCCAGGCTGGATGAGGCCCTGAGCCAGCTGGGGCTGGGGGGAGGTGTCCCTGCCCATGGCAGGGGGCTGGAACAGGCTGAGCTTTAAGGTCCCTTTGAAGGCAACCTATGCTGTGGCTCAGTCAGGCTGGGCAGGCTTTGTCAGGCTCCCTGCAGCGTGGATCCTGTCAGCTTCCTGCTGCCATCACTGTGATGCTTCCCTGTGCTGCTCCAGGGGCAGAAGCTCTGCCCTCAGCCTCCTCTTCTCCAGGCTGAAACACCAAGGCTGGAAAAGAGCTGCAGGCCACCCAGCCCAGCCCTCAGCCTGGCACCTCCAGGACCATCAGACCCTGCCAGGAGTGCCACAGCTGGCTGCTGGAACCTGAGCAAGCCCCTGGCTGCCGGCTGAGTGAGGACTTCTGCCTCAGCAGTTGTCTCTGCAGGTGTGCTCAGGGGAAGGAGCAGGAAGGTCTCCCCTGAGCCTCCTCTTCTGCAGGCTAAGCAACCCCAGCTCCCTCAGCCTCTCCTCACAGGGCTGTGCCCCAGACCCCTCCCCAGCTTTGTTGCCCTTCTCTGGACACCTTCCAGCAGCTCAACCTCTTTCCTACCCTCAGGAGCCCAGAGCTGGACACAGGACTCAAGCTGTGGCCTCAGCAGTGCTGAGCACAGGGCACAAGGACTTCCCTGCTCCTGCTGGCCACACTCTGCCTGACCCAGGCCAGGATGAGGAGGAGCACAAAGTGCAGAGTGGAAGGAGCACAGAGAGACTCAGGGGAGACCTTCTTGCTCTCTCCAACTCCCTCCAGGGAGGTTGGAGCCAGGGGGGGGTTGGTCTCTTCTGCCAGGCCCCCAGCAGCAGAACAAGAGGACACAGTCTCAAGCTGTGCCAGGGGAGGTCCTTGGTGCCATGGTTGAGTTGCTCAGCTGGTGCTGGGGGAGAGGTTGGCCCTTGGTGCCATGGTTGAGTTGCTCAGCTGGTGCTGGGGGAGAGGTTGGCCTGGATGAGCTCTGAGATCCTTTCAACCTGGTCTCTCCTCTCCTCTCCTCTCCTCAGCACAGGGTGCAGCTGCCCAGGCTGCTGCCTGCCCTTGCAGTCACTCAGCAGGAGGAGTGAATCAGAGACAAGTGTGGTGCAAAGCTCCAAACCTGGATATGTGCTGTCCTTGCTAATGGGAGAAAAATATAGTGGAGGATTGGCCTGAAGGCTGCAGCTGAGCTTCCTCTGGAGCTGGGAGTGCATTAAAAGAGCTTCAGTCAGCAAGATAAGTTAATTTTTTATGACCTTTAGAAACTGTTTCAGCCTGGAAGTTGGGAACAGCTCTTTAAGATTAAATGTTGAAATCCTTTTAGTGCAGGGCTGCTGAGCATCTGTGAGGAGCAGCTGAGGGAGCTGGGGGTGTGGAGCCTGGAGTAGAGGAGGCTGAGGGAGACCTCCTTGCTCTCTGCAGCTCCCTGAGAGGAGGCTGCAGCCAGGGGGGGTTGGGCTCTGCTCCCCAGGCTCAGGTGATAGAAGCAGAGGCAATGTCCTGAACTTGTGCCAGGGGAGGCTTAGGTTGGAGAGGAGGAAGAATCTCTCTGCTGCCAGAGTGGTCAGGGACTGGCAGAGGCTGCCCAGGGGGGTGGTGGAGTCTCCATCCCTGGAGGTGCTGCAGCAAGCTGTGGCCATGGCACTGGGGGCAGGGTCTGGTGGCCATGGGGGGGCTGGGTCGGACTGGGAGAGCTGAGGCTCTTTGTGACTGAAACCCTTCTGTGACTCAATGACCTTCAGGCCTTCTTTGTGCTCCAGAAGAGACCTCCCAGCTCTGCCTGCAACTCCTGCTGGTGACCACTGTTGGCTAAGGTGGAAGTCCAGGGGCTTCAGTGGTCTGTGTCACTGCAGAGCTGCCAGAGCAGAGCTGCTCCCTCTGCATGGAAGGAAGCTGCCCAGGGGCTGCCAGAGCAGAGCTGCTCCCTCTGCATGGAAGGAAGCTGCCCAGGGGCTGCCACAGCTGCTGTCCCTGCAGCACTTGGAGGAAGGGTCACAAGGATGAGCAGAGGGCTGCAGGCAAGAGAAGTGTGGCCAGCAGGGCCAGGGAGGGGATTCTGCCCCTCTGCTCCACTCTGCTGAGCCCACAGCTGCAGCTCTGGGGCCAGCTCTGCAGCCTCTGTGCCAGGAAGGCTGTGGAGGGGCTGGAAGGTGTCCAGAGCAGGGCCAGGAGGAGGAGCAGAGGGCTGGAGCTGCTCTGCTCTGAGCACAGGCTGAGAGAGTTGGGCTTGTGCAGGCTGCAGAGGAGAAGGCTCCCAGGAGAGCTTCTGGTGGCCTTGCAGGAGCTGCAGGGGGCTGCAAGCAAGCTGGGGAGGGACTTTGGAGGGGGTGAGGGAGGGCTAGGAGTGGGGGGGCTGGAGCAGAAGTAGAAGTGGGGAGCTGGAGCTTGGCTGTGAGGAAGAAGTTGTTGGGCAGGAGGGTGGTGAGAGCCTGGCCCAGGCTGCCCAGGGAGGTGGTGGAAGCCTCCTGGCTGGAGGTGTTTGCAGCCAGGCTGGAGGTGGCTGTGAGCAAGCTGCTGTGGGGTGAGGTGTCCCTGCCCATGGCAGGGGCTTGGGGCTGGCTGAGCCTGGAGCTCCCTTCCAGCCCTGCCAGCTCTGTGCTCCTGTGATCTCCAGCTGCAGCAGGCTGCCCAGGGCCACAGCCAGGCTGAGCTTGGATGGCTGCAGGGATGGAGCCTCCACCCCCTGCCTGGGCAGCCTGTGCCAGAGTCTCTCCAGCCTCCCTCTGCAGAGCTTCCTCCTCAGCTCCAACCTACCTCTGCCCTGCTCCAGCTCCAGACCCTTGCTCCTCCTCCTGTCCCCACAGCCCCTCCTGAGCAGCCCCTGCCCAGCCTGCCTGCAGCTGCCCTGCAGACACTGAACTGCAGCTCTGAGCTCTGCCTGCAGCCTTCTCTCCTCCAGGCTGAGCAGCCCCAGCTCTCCCAGCCTCGTCCCACAGGGGAGGTTCTGCAGCCTCTGCTCATCTCTGTGACCTCCTCTGGAGCCTCTCCCTCAGCTCCAGGTCCCTCCTGTGCTGAGGGCTCCAGCTCTGGCCCCAGCCCTGCAGGTGAGGTCTCCCCAGAGCAGAGCAGAGGGGCAGGATCCCTCTCTCCTGCTCTGGCCCCAGCCCTGCAGGTGAGGTCTCCCCAGAGCAGAGTAGAGGAGCAGGATCCCTCTCTCCAGCTCTGGCCAGGCTGCTTTGGGTGCAGCCCAGGCTGCCCTTGGCCTCCTGTGCTGCAGTCTCTCCCTGCCTGCTCCTGTTCAGCTTCTCCTCCCCAGCCCCCCAGGTGAGCTCCTGCAGGGCACACTGCAGTGGGGATGCTCTGCTTTGCTCTCAGTCCTTCTCAGATGATCTCAGTGCTCCCTGGGGAGCAGCAGGAGGTTCTGAAGGCAGCTGGGGAGGCACTGCCTGGCTTGTGGCACCTTGGTGTTCTCTGTCCTGGGTATCAAAGCTGCTCACGTGTTTGGCTGTCTGGATGCAGACAGAGTGAGAGGCACTGGCCTGAACTTGTGCCAGGGGAGGGTCAGGTTGGAGAGGAGGAAGAATCTCTCTGCTGCCAGAGTGGTCAGGGAGTGGCAGAGGCTGCCCAGGGGGGTGGTGGAGTCCCCAGCCCTGGAGGTGTTGCAGGCATGGGGACCCCAAGCCTGCTGGGTGTCCCAGGCCATTTGACCTGTGTGATCCCCCCAGGCACCTGAGTGGCAGTGCCTGGACCTGTGGTTGATGAGCTCAGAGGTCTCTTCCAAGCCAACCCCTCCCCTGGTTCCATGGAGGAGCCTTCTCCTGCCCAGCCCAGAGCACACTGCCTGGCACAGGGTGAGGAGCAGCTCCTCTCAGCAGCTCCCAGGGCACTTTCAGAGCCCATTGCAGCAGAGGTCCTGCAGCCTCTGAGCATCTTGGTGGCCGCCTCTGTGCCCTCTGCAGCAGCTCCAGGTCCTTCTTGTGCTGGAGGCTCACTTCCACCCCACATTTCCTGCAGCCAGGTCTCTGCTCTCCCAGCTGCAGCTCTCATCCATCTGCTCTCAATTAGCCCAAGGCCACAGCCCAGCAGAGAGGGAGGCCCGGGGCCGGGGGTGCCCAGGGGAGAGCCCCTGGCTGCCCAGGAGCTGCTCATTGCTATTCCAGGGGCAGGCAGCTTACTGTAATTCCAGAGCACTCTGCCGGCCCATTAGGGGCTGGGCCGGATCGATGCTGAGTGAATTAGAGCTCCACTGATCTGATTAACTCCCCATCATTGGCTGCCCTGCCTGCCTGGGGCTGCACAGCCCAGCTCCTCTCTCTGGGGCTGCAGAGCCCAGCTCCCTGCCTGGGGCTGCAGAGCCCAGCTCCTCTCTCTGGGGCTGCACAGCCCAGCTCCTCTCTCTGGGGCTGCAGAGCCCAGCTCCTCTCTCTGGGGCTGCACAGCCCAGCTCCCTGCCTGGGGCTGCACAGCCCAGCTCCTCTCTCTGGGGCTGCAGAGCCCAGCTCCTCTCTCTGGGGCTGCAGAGCCCAGCTCCTCTCTCTGGGGCTGCAGAGCCCAGCTCCTCTCTCTGGGGCTGCAGAGCCCAGCTCCTCTCTCTGGGGCTGCAGAGCCCAGCTCCTCTCTCTGGGGCTGCAGAGCCCAGCTCCTCTCTCTGGGGCTGCACAGCCCAGCTCCTCTCTGGGGCTGCACAGCCCAGCTCCTGCCTGGGGCTGCCCAGCTCCTCTCTCTGGGGCTGCAGAGCCCAGCTCCTCTCTGGGGCTGCAGAGCCCAGCTCCTCTCTCTGGGGCTGCAGAGCCCAGCTCCTCTCCCTGGGGCTGCAGAGCCCAGCTCCTCTCTCTGGGGCTGCAGAGCCCAGCTCCTCTCTCTGGGGCTGCAGAGCCCAGCTCCTCTCTCTGGGGCTGGAAGCAGGAGCTGCCCCTGGGGAGGGAAGATGAGGCTGTGGTTGCTCAAGTCCATGGGGACCTGCTGGGATACAGCCAGGGGGCTGAGGCAGCCGGGGAGGACCCCAGGCTGGGGGCAGGGCAATGGAATGGGAAGGGGAGGGGAGGGGAGGGGAGGGGAGGGGAGGGAGGAAAGGAGGGGAGGGGAGGGGAGGGGAGGGGAGGGGAGGGAGGGAGGGGAGGGAGGGAAGGAAAGGGAGGGAGGGGGGGGGAGGGGAGGGGAGGAGGGGAGGGGGGGAGGGAGGGAGGGAGGGGAGGGGAGGGGAGGGGAGGGGAGGGGAGGGGAGGGGGGGGAGGGGGAGGGGGAGGGGAGGGAGGGGAGGGAAGGGAAGGGAAGGGAAGGGAAGGGAAGGGAAGGGAAGGAAGGGAAGGGAAGGGAAGGGGGAAGGGAAGGGAAGGGAAGGGAAGGGAAGGGAAGGGAAGGGAAGGGAAGGGAAGGAGGGGAGGGAGGGGAGGGGAGGGGAGGGGAGGGAGGGAGGGAGGGAAGGGAAGGGAAGGGAAGGAAGGGAAAGGGAAGGGAAGGGAAGGGAAGGGAAGGGAAGGGAAGGGAAGGGAAGGGAAGGGAAGGGAAGGGAAGGGAAGGAAGGGAAGGGAAAAGAGAAGAGAAGGGAAAAGAGAAGAGAAGGGAGAAGAGAAGAGAAGAGAAGAGAAGAGAAGAGAAGAGAAGAGAAGAGAAGAGAAGAGAAGAGAAGAGAAGAGAAGAGAAGAGAAGAGAAGAGAAGAGAAGAGAAGAGAAGAGAAGAGAAGAGAAGAGAAGAGAAGAGAAGAGAAGAGAAGAGAAGAGAGCAAGAAGGTCTCCCCTGAGCCTCTCTGCTGCCAGAGTGGTCAGGGCCTGGCAGAGGCTGCCCAGGGAGGTGGTGGAGTCCCCATACCTGGAGGTGTTGCAGCAAACTGTGCCCATGGCACTGGGGCCAGGGTCTGGTGGCCATGCTGGGGCTGGGTTGGTGTGGACTGGGTGCCCTTGGAGACCTTTTCCAACCCAAATGGTTCTGTGCCTGCCTGAGACCAGAGCAGAAGTTGCAATGCAGCAGGGGACTGAATCTGCCTAAATCCTGCAGCAGGCAGAGCAGGGCCTGGGGGAGGCCTGCAGCTGGCTTCAGGAGGTGAAAACCTCTCTGTGCATTCCCCTTGGAGCTGTGGCAGAGGCCTGGCCCCTTGCAATGCACTGCAGGGCATCAGACCCTGAGCAGTGCTGCACTGCTGGGGTGCCAATAGGCAGGAGATGGCTCGAGGCTGCTTCAGCTCTGCTCTCAGTCTATTAATATTAATTGCTGGCTCCCAGAGAGGAGCAGAGATCTGCTGAGTGGTCTGGGGGGGAGACAGAAACTCCTGCAGGAGAGGTTAATGAGGAGCTGCTCCTCTCCCCCCTGCCAGGAGCTGCTGACAGCATTTCCTCACTGCTGCTCCACAGCCATTCCCAAGGGCAGCCTCTGGCTTGGGTTTTGCTTCTTTTCCTTCCTGCAAATGAGAAAAGGAAATAGGAGAGAGAAAAACTTCCAAGTGATGAGGCCCTGGGCAGGGCAGGTGGCAGCAGGGACTGCAGGCTGCAGCTTCTCCCTGGGCTCAGCTGGGGGCCTGGGGCAGTCCCCTCTGCCAGCCCCCTCTGGAACACCCCCGGGGGTGGGGACTCCACCACCTCCCTGGGCAGCTCATCCCAGTGGCCAATTCCTCTTGCTGGCAAGAACTTTCTCCTCCCCTCCAGCCTCAACCTCCCCTGCCACAGCTTGAGACTGTGTCCTCTTGTTCTGGGGCTGGGGGCCTGGCAGAAGAGACCAACCCCCAGCTGGCTCCAACCTCCCTGCAGGGAGTTGGAGAGAGCAAGAAGGTCTCCCCTGAGCCTCCTCTTCTGCAGGCTAAGCAACCCCAGCTCCCTCAGCCTCTCCTCACAGGGCTGTGCCCCAGACCCCTCCCCAGCCTTGTGCCCCAGACCCCTCCCCAGCTTTGTTGCCCTTCTCTGGACACCTTCCAGCAGCTCAACCTCTTTCCTACCCTCAGGAGCCCAGAGCTGGACACAGGACTCAAGTACAGAAGGGGCTGTGGGGACAGGAGGAGGAGCAAGGGTCTGGAGCTGGAGCAGGGCAGAGGTAGGTTGGAGCTGAGGAGGAAGCTCTGCAGAGGGAGGCTGGAGAGACTCTGGCACAGGCTGCCCAGGCAGGGGGTGGAGGCTGCATCCCTGCAGCCATCCAAGCTCAGCCTGGCTGTGGCCCTGGGCAGCCTGCTGCAGCTGGAGCTGTCCCTGCTGCCTGCAGGGGCTTGCACAGGATGCCCTGGGAGGTTCCCTTCCCTCCTGATGCAAGCTGTGAGTGTGCAGCTGAGGGAGGCTGCACCCCCAGGCACAGCACCACTGAGCTGCTCACTGCCAGGCTCTGCCAGCTGTGGCTCTGTGGCATCCAAGCTGGCCTGGGTGGGATGGGGAAGCTCTGGAGGTAACCCACCAGAGGGTGGCAGAGCCTCATGGTAGGAGCATGGAGGGGAGAGCTGCCTTGGGCATCTGGGCTCCAAACCCCTTGGCATCCTCCCTGCCTGCCTGGGGAGCAGCCCTGGGGCCACTGGAACGCCCATGGGCCATGGGCATGAAGCACCTCTGCCTGGGAAGCACTGCCTGCAGCTCCTGGCTGTGAGCACCTCCCAGCTGCTGGCATGGACAACAGCTCATGGGTGAGAGCTGAGGGGGTGGAGAGAAGCAGAGACCCAGGGGCCAGGGGGCCTGCTCCAGACCCAAGTGGTGACCCAGGGGCCAGGGGGCCTGCTCCAGACCCAAGTGGTGACCCAGGGGCCAGGGGGCCTGCTCCAGACCCAAGTGGTGACCCAGGGGCCAGGGGGCCTGCTCCAGACCCAAGTGGTGACCCAGGGGCCAGGGGGCCTGCTCCAGACCCAAGTGGTGACCCAGTGGCCAAGGGGCCTCTTCCAGACCCAAGTGGTGACCCAATGGCCTGTCCCAGACCCAAGTGGTGACCCAATGGCCTGGTCCAGACCCAAGTGGTGACCCAGTGGCCAAGGGGCCTCTTCCAGACCCAAGTGGTGACCCAATGGCCTGGTCCAGACCCAAGTGGTGACCCAGTGGCCAAGGGGCCTGATCCAGACCCAAGTGGTGACCCAATGGCCTGGTCCAGACCCAAGTGGTGACCCAATGGCCAAGGGGCCTGCTCCAGACCCAAGTGGTGACCCAATGGCCTGCTCCAGACCCAAGTGGTGACCCAATGGCCTGCTCCAGACCCAAGTGGTGACCCAATGGCCTGTCCCAGCCCTCAGCAGTGAGCTGAAGCCTGTTCCAATCCATGGAGGTGACCCAAGGGCCAAGAGGCCTATTGCAGCCCCACTGAAGTGTTGCCCTGGGCAAGGTTTCAGCCCTGGCCACAGCAGCAGGGCCCAGCACAGTGTCCTGCTGAGCCTGCTTGGCCACTGGGTTGGGCTAAGCCTTCCCCTGGGCTTTGGCTGCAGTGCTCTGCAGCATGCTGGCTCTGCAGGGCCCTGCAGGGTGCCAGCAGGAGCACTGAGAGCCCTGGGCAGAGATCTTGCTCTGCAAAGTGCCTCTTACAGCAGAGAACTGCCCACAGGGGTGGCCATGAACCCCCCCTGCCACCATCAGACTCAGTGCAGGGGGTTGGCATTGCCTGAGGCTCAGAGGTGGAAGCTCCAACCCCTGCAGAGCAGCAGGGCAGCAGGGGCTGAGCTCAGCCAGGCCTGGCAGCTGCCATGCATGGAGGGGAGCACAGCACACTGCTCTGGGGACACTGGCAGTGCAGGTCTCTGCTGGGTGTGGGGTGGAGGCAAGCACCATGGCGAGCTGGCAACCCCCCAGGAAGCAAGGGCTGAAGGGAAGCTTGAGCCCTGAGTCCAGCTCTGGGCTCCCCAGGGTAGGAAAGAGGTTGAGCTGCTGGAAGGTGTCCAGAGAAGGGCAACAAAGCTGGGGAGGGGTCTGGGGCACAGGGCTGGGGAGGGGTCTGGGGCACAGCCCTGGGAGGAGAGGCTGAGGGAGCTGGGGTTGCTTAGCCTGCAGAAGAGGAGGCTCAGGGGAGACCTTCTTGCTCTCTCCAGCTCCCTGCAGGGAGGTTGGAGCCAGGGGGGGGTTGGTCTCTTCTGCCAGGCCCCCAGCAGCAGAACAAGAGGACACAGTCTGAAGCTGTGCCAGGGGAGGTTGAGGCTGGAGGGGAGGAGAAAGTTCTTCCCAGCAAGAGGAATTGGGCACTGGGATGAGCTGCCCAGGGAGGTGGTGGAGTCCCCATGCCTGGAGGGGTTCAGGAAGAGCCTGGCTGAGGCCCTTGGTGCCATGGTTGAGTTGCTCAGCTGGTGCTGGGGGAGAGGTTGGCCTGGATGAGCTCTGAGGCCTTTTCCAGCCTGATCTGGTCTGGTCTATTCTATTCTATTCTATTCTATTCTATTCATTGTATTCTATTCCATCCTATCCTATCCTAGGATACTTCCCTGCAAGGGCTCTGCAAGCCTGGCCCAGGCTGCCCAGGGAGGGGGTTGGATGCTCATCCCTGGAGGTGTTCCAGAGAGGCAGAGCTGTGGTGCTGAGGCCATGGCTCAGCCCCAGCCTGGGCAGAGCCAGAGCCTGGTTGGACTGAGTGATCTTGAAGGCTTCTCCCATCCATCCCCAGTCTCCTGAGTGCTCTGCAGCTGCACCTGAGCAGAGGCAGGGGCAGGGCTGCATGTGGGGCAGTGTGGGGCTCTGCTCTCTGCCTCTGCCCTGCTGTGTGCTCAGTGCCTGTGCTGCAGTGCTGGGCTCACCCTGGGGGGCTGTGGAGAGGCTGCTGTGGAGTCCCCCTCCTGTGCAGGGAGCTGATCAGCGCTGGGTAGCAGCTGAGGAGGAGTCCTCCTGCCCTGCTCCAGTAATGAGAAGTCCTCTATCAGCCAACAAATTAGAGGGAAAGGTTTTTTATTGCCCGAGGAGGCCAGGCCAGCCCTCTGCAGCAGGGGGCAGGAACCACCTCTTGATCCCAGGGAGGGAGGCTCAGCCCTGGGAATGTAATGAAAAGGAGAAACCCTCCCCCCCCAGCCTGGGGCAGAGCCTGCAGCAGAAGCAATAAACTCTGATTACATCTCAATACTTCCCTATCAGAGCCTCCTCGGGCTGGCTGGAGGTGAGAGCAGGGGAGGAGGTGATAGCTGCAGACTGATGGGGGAGCAGATGAAGCCTAAAGGCCTCTCCAGGGCTGGGATTGTTTAGGAAATTAAAATAATCAAGCAAGTCTTCAGTCACTGTCCCCTGCCTGCCCACTCCCTGCCTCTGCCCATCACTCATCCTCCCCTCCCGAGCCTGTCCCTGCCTGGGCATGTGGGGCAGGCTGTGGATGGAGTCTGCCTGGACTGCAGCAAGGACTTTGCCACCATCCCCCCCAGCAAGCTCCTGTCCAAGCTGTCAGCCCCTGGCTGGGACAGCAGCTCTGAGCTGGGTTAGGAACTGGCTGGAGGCTGAGCCCAGAGAGTGGTGGTGAATGGTGCCACAGCCAGCTGGCAGCCAGGCACCAGTGCTGTGCCCCAGGGAGCAGTGCTGGGCCCCAGCCTGATCAATAGCTTCATTGATGATCTGGAGGAGGGGATGGAGTCCATCAGCAGTGAATGTGCAGCTGGCAGCAAGCTGGGGGCAGGAGCTGAGCTGTTAGAGGGGAGCAGAGCTCTGCAGAGGGACCTTGCCAGGCTGGGCAGATGGGCAGAGGCCAAGGGCAGGAGATTGAACACATCCAAGTGCCAGGGGCTGCACATTGGCCACAGCAACCCCAGGCAGTGCCACAGGCTGGGGGCAGAGTGGCTGAGAGCAGCCAGGCAGAGAGGGAGCTGGGGGTGCTGGGGGAGAGCAGCTGAACAGGAGCCAGCAGTGTGCCCAGGGGGCCAAGAAGGCCAAGGGCATCCTGGCCTGGGGCAGGCAGAGTGTGGCCAGCAGGAGCAGGGAAGTCCTTGTGCCCTGTGCTCAGCACTGCTGAGGCCACAGCTTGAGTCCTGTGTCCAGCTCTGGGCTCCTGAGGGTAGGAAAGAGGTTGAGCTGCTGGAAGGTGTCCAGAGAAGGGCAACAAAGCTGGGGAGGGGTCTGGGGCCCAAGGCTGGGGAGGGGTCTGGGGCACAAGGCTGGGGAGGGGTCTGGGGCACAGCCCTGTGAGGAGAGGCTGAGGGAGCTGGGGTTGCTTAGCCTGCAGAAGAGGAGGCTCAGGGGAGACCTTCTTGCTCTCTGCAGCTCCCTGCAGGGAGGTTGGAGCCAGGGGGGGGTTGGTCTCTTCTGCCAGGCCCCCAGCAGCAGAACAAGAGGACACAGTCTCAAGCTGTGCCAGGGGAGGTTGAGGCTGGAGGGGAGTATCACAGGATCAGCAAGGTTGGAAGAGACCTCAAAGATCACCAAGTCCAACTTGTCACCACAGACCTCATGACTAGACCATGGCACCAAGTGCCACGTCCAGTCCCCTCTTGAACACCTCCAGGGATGGGGACTTCACCACTGGAGGCATCTCCAGGGCATATCCAGCCCAACCCCCTGCCAGAGCAGGGCTGGGCAGGGCAGGGCATGCAGGAACACATCCAGGTGAGGCTGGAAAGGCTCCAGAGCAGGAGACTCCACAGAGTCCCAGCTCAAGAGAGACAGGGAGATACTCGAGGGAGTCCAAGGGAGGCTGTGAGGATGATAAAGGACCTGGAACATGTCTGGGAGAGGAAGGGCTGAGAGCCCTGGGGGTGGTTAGCCTGGAGAGGAGAAGGCCGAGAGGGATCTGATCAATGCCTATCAATAGCTGAGGGCTGGGGGGCAAGCAGCAGGGGCCAGGCTCTGCTCAGGGGTGCCCTGGGCCAGGCCAAGGAGCAATGGACACAGATTGGAAGCCAGGAGGTTCCACCTCAGCAGGAGGAGAACTTCTTTGGGGTGAGGCTGCTGGAGCCTGGAGCAGGCTGCCAGAGAGGTTGTGGAGTCTCCTGCTCTGGAGAGCTTCCAACCCCCCCTGGATGTGCTCTGGGTGCCCTGCTCTGGGTGCCCTGCCCTGGGTGCCCTGCCCTGGCAGGGGTTGGGCTGGGTGAGCTCTGGAGGTCCCTTCCAACCCCTTCATGCTCTGGTGCTATGATTCCCAAGTCAAGACAAGCAGCACAGCTTCCCTGGGACCTGTGAGCCTCACACCTCAGGGAATTCCTGCTACAAATCCCCACTGAGCTCAGGGAATTCAGTGGGTACAGAGCTGCCCTGAGGGCTGCACCCACAGGCTGGCTGGCAATGGTCCATGGCCCAGAGGAGGCTGGAGCTGCACTTCCCTGCCCGGCCAACAGTCTCACAGTCTCACAGAATCACCAAGGTTGGAAGAGACCTCGAGGATCATTGAGTCCAACCTGTCACCACAGACCTCATTACATGGCACCAAGTGCCACATCCAATCCCCTCTTGAACCCCTCCAGGGATGGGGACTCCACCACCTCCCTGGGCACCACATTCCACTGATGAATGACTCGCTCGGTGAAGAATTTTCTCCTCCCCTCCAGCCTCAACCTCCCCTGGCACAGCTTCAGACTGTGTCCTCTTGTTCTGCTGCTGGGGGCCTGGCAGAAGAGACCAACCCCCCCCGGCTACAACCTCCCTGCAGGGAGTTGTAGAGGGCAATGAGGTCTCCCCTGAGCCTCCTCGTCTCCAGGCTAAGCAACCCCAGCTCCCTCAGCCTCTCCTCACAGGGCTGTGCCCCAGACCCCTCCCAGCCTCATTGCCCTTCTCTGGACACCTTCAAGTCTCTCAATGTCCTTCTTCAACTGAGGAGCCCAGAGCTGGACACAGGACTCAAGCTGTGGCCTCAGCAGTGCTGAGCACAGGGCACAAGGACTTCCCTGCTCCTGCTGGCCACACTCTTCCTGACCCAGGCCAGGATGCCCTTGGCCTTCTTGGCCCCCTGGGCACACTGCTGGCTCATGTTCAGGCGGCTGTCAATCAGCATCCCCAGCTCCCTCTCTGCCTGGCTGCTCTCAGCCACTCTGCCCCCAGCCTGTAGCTCTGCATGGGGTTGCTGTGGCCAAAGTGCAGCCCCTGGCACTTGGACTTGTTGAATGCCATCCTGTTGGCCTCTGCCCATCTGCCCAGCCTGGCAAGGTCCCTCTGCAGAGCCCTTCAGCCCTCTAACTGACCAACATCTGCTCCCAGCTTGCTGTCATCTGCAGGTTTACTGATGACTGACTCCATCCCCTCCTCCAGATCATCAATGAAGATGTTAAAGAGGCTGGGGCCCAGCATTGATCCCTGGGGCACACCACTGGTGCCTGGCCGCCAGCCAGGCTCAGAGCCCCCTGGGGCAGCACTCCCGAGGAGCTGATGGCAGAAGGAGCTCCAGTCCCTGCCCCGCTCTGCCTCCCAGCTGCCACT
Organism: Melanerpes aurifrons; assembly: GCA_011125475.1. Taxonomy (NCBI): domain Eukaryota; kingdom Metazoa; phylum Chordata; class Aves; order Piciformes; family Picidae; genus Melanerpes; species Melanerpes aurifrons. Next base: position 628,329 of record WWNC01000163.1, on the reverse strand, counting down.
CAGCATTTCCTTAGGCTGCACTTGGAGCTTTAGCGTTTTTTTATTAATGGAACCTTTTTTACCCTTTTACATTTCCCTTTCCCCCTTTTTCCTCTCTTCTTTTTTTCCCTTCTTTCTTCTTTTCTCTCTTTTTCCTCCCTCTTAAATTTTCCCTTTCCCCTTTTTCTCTTTTTGCTTCTTTTTTCCCCACTTTTATTTCCTTTTTCCTCTTCCCCCCTTTTATTTTTTTCCCTTTTCCCCACTTTTGTCTCCTTTTTTTATTTCTCTTTTCTCTTCTCTTTTTTATCTTTTTTTTTCTCTTTCCTCCTTTTTGGTTTTTTTTTTCTCCTTTTCTTTTCTTTCTCTTTTTACTTTTTTCTTTCTACTTTTTCTTTTTCTCTTTTTTTTTCCTTCTTTTTTCCTTTTTTACATTTAAATTTCCTTTTTTCTTTCCCCCTTTTTTTCTCTTTTCCCTTTTTTCCACTTTTTTCTTCCCCCTCGTTTTTCCTTTTTACTTTTCACCTTTCCTCCTTTTCCTTTTTTCCCCCTTTTTTCTTTTTTCCTTTTTAAAATATTTTCCTTTTTTTCTTCCTTTTCTTCTTCATTTTCCCTTTTTTCACTTTTTTTTTTCTTTTTCCCTTTTTTCTCCTTTCTCTTTTTCCATTTTTTTCTCTTTTCTCTTCCCTCATTTTTTCTTTTTTACTCCTCTCCTTTTCCTTTTCCTTCCTTTTCCCTTTTATTCCTTTATTAATGTTTTCCCTTTCTTTCTTTCTTTTTTCTCTTTTTTTCCCCTTTTAATCTTTTTTCCTTTTTCTTTATATTCTTTCCCTTTTCTTTCTCGTTCTTCTTTTCCCTTTTTTCATCTTTTCCCTTTTTCCCTCTCTTTTTTCTTCCCCCTGTTTTTCCTTTTTCCTTTTCACCTTTCCTCCTTTTCCTTTTTTTCCTCTTTTTTCTTTTTTCCTTTTTCCTTTTTTAATATTTTCCTTTTTTCTTCCTTTTTTCTTTTTTCCCCTTTTTTCTCCTTTCTCTTTTTCCTTTTTTTCCTCTTTTCTCTTCCCCTCCTTTATTCTTTTTTTACTTCTCTCCTTTTCCTTTTTATTCCTTTTCCCTTTTTCCTTTTTTTTCTTTATTGGTATTTTCCCTTTCTTTCTTTTTTCTCTTTTTTCCCTTTTAATATTTTTTTCTTTCTCTTTTTTCCTTTCTTTCTCTTTTTTTCCTTTTACTTTCTCTTTTGTCCTTTTTCTTTATCTTTTTTTCTTTCCCCCCGTTTTTCCTTTTTACTTTTCACCTTTCTTCCTTTTCATTTTTTCCCCTTTTTTCTCTTTTCCTTTTTTAATATTTTCCTTTTTCTTTCCTTTTTTCCCCCCTTTTTTCCCCTTTCTCTTTTACCTTTTTATTTCTCTTTTTTCTTCCCCCCTTTTTGCTTTTTTACTTTTCTTCTTTTCCTTTTTCTTCCTTTTCCCTTTTCCCTTTTCCCTTTTTTCCTTTATTAATATTTTCCCTTTCTTTCTTTTTCTCTTTTTTCCCCCTTTTCATCTTTTTTCTTTCTCTTTTTTTCCTTTTTCTTTCTCTTTTTCCTTTTTCTTTCTCTTTTTTTCTTTTCCCCTTTTTTCCTCTTTTCTCTTTTTCCCTCTCTTTTATCTTTCCCCCCATTTTTCTTTTTTACTTTTCACCTTTCCTCCTTTTCCTTTTTTCCCCTTTTTTTCTTTTTTAATATTTTCCTGTTTTTCTTCCTTTTTTCTTTTCCCCCCCTTTTTTCTCCTTTCTCTTTTTCCTTTTTTTCTCTTTTCTCTTCCTCTTTTTTTTCTTTTCTACTTCTCTCCTTTTCCTTTTTCTTTCTTTTCCCTTTTCCTTTTTTTCCTTTATTAATATTTTTCCTTTCTTTTTTCTCTTTCTTTTCCCTTTTAATATTTTTTCCTTTTTCTTTCTCTTTTTTTTTCCTTTTTCTTTATCTTTTGTCCTTTTTTTCTCTTTTTTCTTTTTTCTCCTTTTTCTATTTTCCCTTTATTAATATTTTCCCTTTCTTAGTTTCTTTTATCTCTATTTTCCCCTTTTCATCTTTTTTCTTCTTTCTTTCTCTTTTTTCCTGTTTCTTTCTCTTTTTTCCTGTTTCTTTCTCTTTTGTCCTTTTTCTTTCTCTTTTGTCCTTTTTCTTTCTCTTTTTTCTTTTCCCCCTTTTTCCTTTTTTCCTCCTTTTCCTTTTTCTTCCTTTTCCTTTTTCCTCTCCTTTTTTCCTTCTATTTTTCCCCCCATTTCTTCTCCATTTTGGCTAAATCTCTTTCTCTACCACAAAATGCCCCTGGCCAACTTCACACAGAGGAGGCTGCAAGTCCTTCCCAGGCAGATCAATCAGCTGCATCCTCCTCTGCCTGCAGGAAAATGTCTTCAGGTTACTCCTTTGAGGCCTTTCCCAAACTCATTGGTTCTGTGCTTTGCTTCCTCTGGTTTGCAAGGGGAGCACCAGGCTGACTGCCACCCCAGGAAGGTTTCATCAGGGCCAGAACCCCAGGGGAACAGAGGGGGAAGAAACCAATAACAAATTCCTCAAGTGGTTGATTTTTTTTTTCTCTTCTTGCCCCAAATTTATTTTTCCTTTGGATGGAAAAAAAATAACAAAAATACTTTAAAAAAATGAACAATTTTTTTGTTGTTGTTGTTCCTATGGCAGAGACCTCAAAGTGCCTGAAAATGGCTCCCCCAGAGCCTGGCTTATTGGCTTACCTCCTGAGAGAGGGAGGGAGGGAGAGAGAGGAAGAGAGGGAGAGAAGGAGGGAGGGAGAGAGGGAGGGAGGGAGGAAGAGAGGGAGGGAGGGAGGAAGAGAGGAAGAGAGGGAGAAAGGAAGAGAGGGAGGGAGGAAGATAGGGAGAGGAAAGGGAGGGAAAGAGGAAGGAAGGGAGAGAGGAAGAGAGGAAGATAGGGAGAGGAAAGGGAGGGAAAGAGGAAGGAAGGGAGAGAGGAAGAGAGGAAGGGAGGGAGAGAGGAAGGGAGGGAGAGAGGAAGGGAGGGAGAGAGGAAGGGAGGAAGGGAGGAAGGGAGGAAGGGAAGAAGAGAGGAAGGGAGGGAGAGAGGGAGAGAGGAAGAAAGGGTGGGAGAGGGGAAGGGAGGGAGAGTGAAAGGGAGGGAGAGAGGAAAGGAGGGAGAGAGGGAGAGAGGAAGGGAGGAAGGGAGGGAGAGATGAAGGGAGGAAGGGAGGAAGGGAGGGAGAGAGGAAGGGAGGGAGAGAGGAAGGGAGGAAGGGAGGAAGGGAGGGAGAGAGGAAGGGAAGGAGAGAGGAAGGGAAGGAGAGAGGAAGGGAAGGAGAGAGGAAGGGAGGGACAGAGAAAGGGAAGAAGAGAGGAGGGAGAGAGGGAAGATGCTGAAGCTGAGTTGGGAAGTTGAGCAGGGGCAGAGGCAGCTCGGGGGAGCTGTGTGTGGTAATGTAGGGAGACACTTAATTAACTTGGGCTTCATTTACAGCCTGGAGTGTAAATCTTTTCCAGATGAATCAAAGTCCCTGCTGAATTATATCCTGGCCCAGTTTTACAGTCAGGAGCCTCTTAAATCAGTAGGAGCTGTCACTGGCAGAGCTGCCCTGGGCTGATCATATTCTCTGCCACTTCAGCTGCCCCTAGACCCCCCAGGGCTCTTTCCTGGGGTCCCTTCAGCTCTAGCTACAGGCTGCTTGCTCAGGCTCAGCTCACAGGGTCAGAGGATATCAGGGCTTGGAAGGGACCCCTAGAGAGCTCCCAGTGGCAGCCCCCTGGCAGAGCAGGAGTAGAGGATCCAGCCCAGGGCACACAGAACACATCACAGGATCACAGAATCACCAAGGTTGGAAGAGACCTCAGAGCTCATTCAGTCCAACCTGGCACCACAGACCTCATGGCTAAACCATGGCTCCAAGAGCCACATCCAATCCCCTCTTGAACCCCTCCAGGGCTGGGGACTCCACCACCTCCCTGGGCAGCTCATCCCAGTGCCCAATTCCTCTTCCTGGCAAGAACTTTCTCCTCCCCTCCAGCCTCAACCTCCCCTGGCACAGCTTCAGACTGTGTCCTCTTGTTCTGCTGCTGGGGGCCTGGCAGAAGAGACCAACCCCCCCTGGCTCCAACCTCCCTGCAGGGAGCTGCAGAGAGCAAGAAGGTCTCCCCTGAGCCTCCTCTTCTGCAGGCTAAGCAACCCCAGCTCCCTCAGCCTCTCCTCCCAGGGCTGTGCCCCAGACCCCTCCCCAGCCCTGTGCCCCAGACCCCTCCCCAGCCTTGTGCCCCAGACCCCTCCCCAGCTTTGTTGCCCTTCTCTGGACACCTTCTCTGGCCCCAGTGGCAGCCCCCTGGCCGAGCAGCAGCAGAGGATCCAGCCCAGGGCACACAGAACACATCCAGCCAGGGCTGCAAAGGCTCCACAGAAGGAGACTCCACAACCTCTCTGGGCAGCCTGCTCCAGGCCTCTGGCAGCCTCCCAGCCAAGAAGTTCCTCCTGAGGCTGAGCTGCAACCTCCTGGGCTGCACTTTCCCTCCCTTGCCCCTTGGCCTGTGCCAGGGCCCAGTGAGCAGAGGCTGTCCCTGTGCCTCCCTTCCTGCCCCCCAGCCCTCAGCTCTTGAGAGCCATTGCTCAGCTCCCTCTCAGCCTTCTCCTCTCCACACTCAGCACCCCCAGGGCTCTCAGCCTCTCCTCCCCAGGCACTGCTGCAGTCCCTTCAGCAGCCTTGCAGCCTGCCTTGGCCTCTCTGCAGCAGCTCCCTGTCCCTCCTGAGCTGGGCAGCCCAGGGCTGGATGCAATCCTCCAGGGGAGGTCTCAGCAGGGCAGAGCAGAGCAGAGGGGGAGCAGAAGCTCCCTGGCCCTGCTGGATGCCCCCCAGGACCCCCTTGGCCTTCTTGGCCCCCAGGGCCCCTTGCTGCCCCATGCAGAGCTTGCTGCCCAGCAGCACTGCCAGCTGCTCCTCCTTGGGGCTGCTCTCACCTGAGCACAGGTAGATGAAGGATGTGAGTTTGCTCCCTCCCAGCCCCTGTTCAGCTTCAGAAGCAGTTCCTGGGCCTGGGACAGCTCTTGGCAGAGGAGGCTGCCGGGGCCCTCTCCTCACCGAGGAGCTCTTCTCCCAGCTCAGGGAGGCAAAAGCAGAGAGCCAGAGCCCAGGAGCGCTGCAGCTGTGCAGGGGTGAGCTGGGGGAGCAGTGCCAGGGCAGGAGCATCTGGGCACCCATAAATCTGGGCAGCAGTGCCAGCCTCTGCTGCTCCCCGGGAAGAGTAACTGCGCTGTCTGCAGAGAGCTAAATCTCCTCTCGCCTCCCCTGCCCTGCCCGGGGCTGGGGCTGCAGCAGGGCTCCTCCATCATCCACCCTGGGGAGGGAGGGAGGATTTATAGGCAGCTGGGTGACAATGGGCCTGAGGAAACTGGCAGGCAAGGCAGGAGGGAGCAGGAACATCTGGACAGATGTGTGCCCCTGGAGGAACCTGCAGCACCCCACCGAGGACAATGCAGCTGAGGCTCTGTCCCAGGGGCAGGGCAGCTCTGCCAGGCCTTGCACAGTGGGGGGCAGGGAGCAGCCTGGGTGGCTCTGCCCCAGCTTGAGTGCTGTGGGGAAGGTTGAGGCTGTGCCAGCAGTGCTGGGTGACCTGGGGGGGACCCTGGGGCTCCACTTCAGTGTACTTGCAGGGGCAGCCCTGGGCGTGCTGGGTGGCAGCAGCTGGAGAGGAGGCAGGGGGTGGGCAGGGGGGCAAGGAGGGCAGCAGCAGCCTGGGCTGGAGCAGCAATGGTTGGGCAGCAGGAGCAGGACAGGGCTTGTGCCCCTGGGCTCAGCACTGGGGAGGCCACAGCTTGAGGGCTGGCTTGAGCTTTGGGCTCCTGGCTGCAAGAAGGAGCTGGAGGAGCTGGAGCAGGGCCAGGGAAGGGCAAGAAAGGTGGGGAAGGGTGTGGAGAAGAGGGCTGGGGAGGAGCAGCTGAGGGAGCTGGGGGTGGGCAGTGTGGAGCAGAGGAGGCTGAGGGAGACCTCCTTGCTCTCTGCAGCTCCCTGAGAGGAGGCTGCAGCCAGGGGGGGTTGGGCTCTGCTGCCTAGGACCAAGGGCCAGGAGGAGAGGCAATGGCCTCAGGCTGCCCCAGGGGAGGCTTAGCTTGGATGTGTGAAGCCTTTCCCCCTCCTGGGGAGCAGAGCCCAACCCCTGAGCACAATCCCTGCCCTGCTCCTGCTGCCCAACCATTGCTGCTCCAGCCCAGGCTGCTGCTGCCCTTCTTGTCCCCCTGCCCACCCCCTGCCTCCTCTCCAGCTGCTGCCACCCAGCACCCCCAGGCCTTGCTCTGCTGGGCACTTGCCAGCCCCTCTGTCCCCAGCCTGGAGCCTTCCTGGGGTGGCTGTGCCCCAGGCTCAGGACCCAGCCCTTGGCCTTGTTGAGCCTCCTGTAGCTGAGCTCAGCCCTGGCTGCAGCCTGCCCAGGAGCCTCTGCAGAGCCTGGAGCTGTTTTGGCTGTGGAGCACTGCCCCCCAGGCAGCTTTCCTCCTCCTGAGTCCTTTTCTCTCCATCCCCTGCTGCTGAGGGGCCCCTGGCAGGGCCCTGCCTGCAGCTCCCATTGGCAGAAATAACTTCATGAGGAGGGAACTAGGATGCAAGGGCAGCAGCTTGTCAGGAGCACAGGCTGTCCTTGTGGCTGCCACAGCCAATGCTGGCAGCTCCTCTGTAAGCCCTGAGCCAGAGCTCTGTGCTGAACAGGAATGGGGAGGCCTCAGCAGCAGCTGGGTGAGGCTGCTGGAGGGGGAGGCAGCACTTCATCCACAGCAAAGATAACTGAAAGGCTTCCTGGCAATCAGCTGCTGAAAGAGAGGGCTCTGGGTCTGGAGAGCTGGGGAGCTGGGAACCTATCCAGCAGCCCTGCAGGGCACAGCAGCTCCTGCAGCCAGCCTGCCACCAGGGCCTGGCCTCTGCTGCTGCCCTGCCACACACCCTTGCTCCCTGCCCTGCCTAAGGAGCTGCACTCAAAGAGGTTCAGGAGTGGGAGCTGGCCCTGCTCAGAGCCTGGCAGTGAGCAGCTCAGTGGTGCTGTGCCTGGGGGTGCAGCCCCCCTCAGCTGCACACTCACAGCTTGCATCAGGAGGGAAGGGAACCTCCCAGGGCATCCTGTGCAAGCCCCTGCAGGCAGCAGGGACAGCTCCAGCTGCAGCAGGCTGCCCAGGGCCACAGCCAGGCTGAGCTTGGATGGCTGCAGGGATGGAGCCTCCACCCCCTGCCTGGGCAGCCTGTGCCAGAGTCTCTCCAGCCTCCCTCTGCAGAGCTTCCTCCTCAGCTCCAACCTACCTCTGCCCTGCTCCAGCTCCAGACCCTTGCTCCTCCTCCTGTCCCCATAGCCCCTTCTGAACACAGCAACCCCAGGCAGTGCCACAGGCTGGGGGCAGAGGGGCTGAGAGCAGCCAGGCAGAGAGGGAGCTGGGGGTGCTGGGGGAGAGCAGCTGAACACGAGCCAGCAGTGTGCCCAGGGGGCCAAGAAGGCCAAGGGCATCCTGGCCTGGGGCAGGCAGAGTGTGGCCAGCAGGAGCAGGGAAGTCCTTGTGCCCTGTGCTCAGCACTGCTGAGGCCACAGCTTGAGTCCTGTGTCCAGCTCTGGGCTCCTGAGGGTAGGAAAGAGGTTGAGCTGCTGGAAGGTGTCCAGAGAAGGGCAACAAAGCTGGGGAGGGGTCTGGGGCACAAGGCTGGGGAGGGGTCTGGGGCACAGCCCTGTGAGGAGAGGCTGAGGGAGCTGGGGTTGCTTAGCCTGCAGAAGAGGAGGCTCAGGGGAGACCTTCTTGCTCTCTCCAGCTCCCTGCAGGGAGGTTGGAGCCAGGGGGGGGTTGGTCTCTTCTGCCAGGCCCCCAGCAGCAGAACAAGAGGACACAGTCTGAAGCTGTGCCAGGGGAGGCTCAGGCTGGAGGGGAGGAGAAAGTTCTTGCCAGGAAGAGGAATTGGGCACTGGGATGAGCTGCCCAGGGAGGTGGTGGAGTCCCCATGCCTGGAGGGGTTCAGGAAGAGCCTGGCTGAGGCCCTTGGTGCCATGGCTGAGTTGCTCAGATGGTGCTGGGGGAGAGGTTGGCCTGGATGAGCTCTGAGGTCTTTTCCAGCCTGGTTAATTCTCTTCTCTTCTCTTCTCTTCTCTTCTCTTCTCTTCTCTTCTCTTCTCTTCTCTTCTCTTCTCTTCTCTTCTCTTCTCTTCTCTTCTCTTCTCTTCTCTTCTCTTCTCTTCTCTTCTCTTCTCTTCTCTCCTCTCCTCTCCTCTCCTCTCCTCTCCTCTCCTCTCCTCTCCCTCCCTCTCCTCTCCTCTCCTCTCCTCTCCTCTCCCTCTCCTCTCCTCTCCTCCTCTCCTCTCCTCTCCTCTCCTCTCCTCTCCTCCCTCTCCTCTCCTCCTCCCTCTCCTCTCCTCTCCCTCTCCTCTCTCCCTCCTCTCCCTCTCCTCTCCTCTCCTCTCCTCTCTCTCCTCTCCCTCCCTCTCCTCTCCTCTCCTCTCCTCTCCTCTCCTCTCCTCTCCTCTCCTCTCCTCTCCTCTCTCTTCCATCCCATCCTCTCTTCCATCCCATGCCATCCCATCCCACTCCCTGCCTGCCTCCCTTCTCCCCAGCCCATCCTAATCCCCTGGCTGTGCCCAAAGTGCTTCCCAGCAGGAGGCAAAGTGCACTCAGGCCGGGAGGGGCAGGGGGGGCCCCAGGCCAGCAGCTGCCTCCCCCCCAGCCGCAGGGCAGTGAATCCGGGGGGCTGCTGCGCACAGCTCCTGTGCCGGGAGGGAGCCCCATGGCAAAGGAGCTGCGGGGCGGCAGGCAGCTGCTGTCCAGCCCAGGGTGCTGCAGCCTGCCCCGGGGGGAAGGCAGCACAGGCTGCCAGGCTGCCAGGTTGCGCAGGGAGCCTCTGCCCCAGCCCCTGGGGGGCACAGCAGCCTCAGTAGGAGCTGGTACAGGCCATGGGAGCCCTCCCCTCTGTGCCCAGACCTGCCAGCACCCATCCCCTGGCTGCCCCCACCCCAGCCAGAACCCACCCCAGGCTCCAACCACCCCCAGACAGCACCCACCCCAGGCTATGCCAGAGGCAGCCTCCAGAGCCAGCCTGCAGCTGAGGGGAAGCTGCTGTGCCAGAGGCAGCCTGCAGCTGAGGGGAAGCTGCTGTGCCAGAGGCAGCCTGCAGCTGAGGGGAAGCTGCTGTGCCTCCAGAGGCAGCCTGCAGCTGAGGGGAAGCTGCTGTGCCAGAGGCAGCCTGCAGCTGAGGGGAAGCTGCTGTGCCAGAGCCAGCCTGCAGCTGAGGGGAAGCTGCTGTGCCAGAGCCAGCCTGCAGCTGAGGGGAAGCTGCTGTGCCTCCAGAGGCAGCCTGCAGCTGAGGGGAAGCTGCTGTGCCAGAGGCAGCCTGCAGCTGAGGGGAAGCTGCTGTGCCAGAGGCAGCCTGCAGCTGAGGGGAAGCTGCTGTGCCAGAGGCAGCCTGCAGCTGAGGGGAAGCTGCTGTGCCAGAGGCAGCCTGCAGCTGCTGGGGAAGCTGCTGTGCCTCCAGAGCCAGCCTGCAGCTGAGGGGAAGCTGCTGTGCCAGAGCCAGCCTGCAGCTGAGGGGAAGCTGCTGTGCCTCCAGAGGCAGCCTGCAGCTGCTGGGGAAGCTGCTGTGCCTCCAGAGCCAGCCTGCAGCTGAGGGGAAGCTGCTGTGCCAGAGGCAGCCTGCAGCTGAGGGGAAGCTGCTGTGCCAGAGGCAGCCTGCAGCTGAGGGGAAGCTGCTGTGCCAGAGGCAGCCTGCAGCTGAGGGGAAGCTCCTGTGCCTCCAGAGCCAGCCTGCAGCTGAGGGGAAGCTGCTGTGCCAGAGCCAGCCTGCAGCTGAGGGGAAGCTGCTGTGCCAGAGCCAGCCTGCAGCTGAGGGGAAGCTGCTGTGCCAGAGGCAGCCTGCAGCTGAGGGGAAGCTGCTGTGCCAGAGGCAGCCTGCAGCTGCTGGGGAAGCTGCTGTGCCTCCAGAGGCAGCCTGCAGCTGAGGGGAAGCTGCTGTGCCTCCAGAGCCAGCCTGCAGCTGCTGGGGAAGCTGCTGTGCCAGAGGCAGCCTGCAGCTGAGGGGAAGCTGCTGTGCCAGAGGCAGCCTGCAGCTGAGGGGAAGCTGCTGTGCCAGAGGCAGCCTGCAGCTGAGGGGAAGCTGCTGTGCCTCCAGAGGCAGGCTGCAGCTGAGGGGAAGCTGCTGTGCCTCCAGAGGCAGCCTGCAGCTGAGGGGAAGCTGCTGTGCCAGAGCCAGCCTGCAGCTGAGGGGAAGCTGCTGTGCCAGAGCCAGCCTGCAGCTGAGGGGAAGCTGCTGTGCCAGAGGCAGCCTGCAGCTGAGGGGAAGCTGCTGTGCCAGAGCCAGCCTGCAGCTGAGGGGAAGCTGCTGTGCCTCCAGAGGCAGCCTGCAGCTGAGGGGAAGCTGCTGTGCCAGAGCCAGCCTGCAGCTGAGGGGAAGCTGCTGTGCCAGAGGCAGGCTGCAGCTGAGGGGAAGCTGCTGTGCCAGAGGCAGCCTGCAGCTGAGGGGAAGCTGCTGTGCCAGAGGCAGCCTGCAGCAGAGGGGAAGCTGCTGTGCCTCCAGAGCCAGCCTGCAGCTGAGGGGAAGCTGCTGTGCCTCCAGAGCCAGCCTGCAGCTGAGGGGAAGCTGCTGTGCCTCCAGAGGCAGCCTGCAGCTGCTGGGGAAGCTGCTGTGCCAGAGCCAGCCTGCAGCTGAGGGGAAGCTGCTGTGCCAGAGGCAGCCTGCAGCTGAGGGGAAGCTGCTGTGCCTCCAGAGGCAGCCTGCAGCTGAGGGGAAGCTGCTGTGCCAGAGGCAGCCTGCAGCTGAGGGGAAGCTGCTGTGCCAGAGGCAGCCTGCAGCAGAGGGGAAGCTGCTGTGCCTCCAGAGCCAGCCTGCAGCTGAGGGGAAGCTGCTGTGCCTCCAGAGGCAGCCTGCAGCTGAGGGGAAGCTGCTGTGCCTCCAGAGGCAGGCTGCAGCTGAGGGGAAGCTGCTGTGCCAGAGGCAGCCTGCAGCTGAGGGGAAGCTGCTGTGCCAGAGGCAGCCTGCAGCAGAGGGGAAGCTGCTGTGCCAGAGCCAGCCTGCAGCTGAGGGGAAGCTGCTGTGCCTCCAGAGGCAGCCTGCAGCTGAGGGGAAGCTGCTGTGCCAGAGGCAGCCTGCAGCTGAGGGGAAGCTGCTGTGCCTCCAGAGCCAGCCTGCAGCTGAGGGGAAGCTGCTGTGCCAGAGGCAGCCTGCAGCTGAGGGGTGCCTCCTGCTGCTGCTGTGCCTCCAGAGGCAGCCTGCAGCTGAGGGGAAGCTGCTGTGCCTCCAGAGGCAGGCTGCAGCTGAGGGGAAGCTGCTGTGCCTCCAGAGGCAGCCTGCAGCTGAGGGGAAGCTGCTGTGCCAGAGGCAGCCTGCAGCTGAGGGGAAGCTGCTGTGCCAGAGGCAGCCTGCAGCTGAGGGGAAGCTGCTGTGCCAGAGGCAGCCTGCAGCAGAGGGGAAGCTGCTGTGCCTCCAGAGCCAGCCTGCAGCTGAGGGGAAGCTGCTGTGCCAGAGGCAGGCTGCAGCTGAGGGGAAGCTGCTGTGCCAGAGGCAGCCTGCAGCAGAGGGGAAGCTGCTGCAGAGGGCAGAGCCAGCTGCTGTGCCAGAGCCAGCCTGCAGCTGAGGGAAGCTGCTGTGCCTCCAGAGCCAGCCTGCAGCTGAGGGGAAGCTGCTGTGCCTCCAGAGCCAGCCTGCAGCTGAGGGGAAGCTGCTGTGCCAGAGGCAGCCTGCAGCTGAGGGGAAGCTGCTGTGCCTCCAGAGGCAGGCTGCAGCTGAGGGGAAGCTGCTGTGCCAGAGGCAGCCTGCAGCTGAGGGGAAGCTGCTGTGCCAGAGGCAGCCTGCAGCTGAGGGGAAGCTGCTGTGCCTCCAGAGGCAGGCTGCAGCTGAGGGGAAGCTGCTGTGCCTCCAGAGGCAGGCTGCAGCTGAGGGGAAGCTGCTGTGCCTCCAGAGGCAGCCTGCAGCTGAGGGGAAGCTGCTGTGCCAGAGCCAGCCTGCAGCTGAGGGGAAGCTGCTGTGCCAGAGGCAGCCTGCAGCTGAGGGGAAGCTGCTGTGCCAGAGCCAGCCTGCAGCTGAGGGGAAGCTGCTGTGCCTCCAGAGCCAGCCTGCAGCTGAGGGGAAGCTGCTGTGCCAGAGGCAGCCTGCAGCTGAGGGGAAGCTGCTGTGCCAGAGGCAGCCTGCAGCTGAGGGGAAGCTGCTGTGCCAGAGGCAGGCTGCAGCTGAGGGGAAGCTGCTGTGCCAGAGGCAGCCTGCAGCTGAGGGGAAGCTGCTGTGCCAGAGGCAGCCTGCAGCTGAGGGGAAGCTGCTGTGCCAGAGGCAGCCTGCAGCTGAGGGGAAGCTGCTGTGCCTCCAGAGCCAGCCTGCAGCTGAGGGGAAGCTGCTGTGCCAGAGGCAGCCTGCAGCAGAGGGGAAGCTGCTGTGCCTCCAGAGCCAGCCTGCAGCTGAGGGGAAGCTGCTGTGCCTCCAGAGGCAGCCTGCAGCTGAGGGGAAGCTGCTGTGCCTCCAGAGGCAGCCTGCAGCTGAGGGGAAGCTGCTGTGCCAGAGGCAGCCTGCAGCTGAGGGGAAGCTGCTGTGCCAGAGCCTGCCTCCAGGGCTGGCCTGCAGCTGCTGCAGGCCTTGCAGCACTCCATGGCAGCTGTGCCACCCTTTGCTGCCACTCCAAGTCCCTCAGGCTGTGCTCCCCTCCATCCATCACATTGCTCAGGGCTGCCTGAGCCTTGCTGATCTCCCTGCACAGACTCACAGCCTGCTGCTGCTGCTGCTGCTGCTGCAATCCACTCCTGCAGCAGGGTGGAACCAACTCTGCTCTACCAGCAAGAGCCAGGCCTGGGGGCAGGGGGTATGCCATCCCCCTTTCCTGAGGGCTGCCCTTGCAGAGACCAGGAGCAGCCCCCAGTCGTGCTGCAGAGCTCCCCTTGCAGCCAGGGTGATCTTAGAGACCCTGCAGAGGACCAGGGCATGCAAAGCCCCCACCCCCCATACCTTCCTAGCCCCCCACCCCCCATACCTTCCCAGCCCCCACCCCCCATACCTTCCTAGCCCCCTCACCCACCCCCCAGCCCCCTTTGTCTTGTGTGCTCTTCTCTTCTCTCCTGTCTGGAAGCTTGGGGTTGAGAAGAGACCTTTTGGCTCCCCCTCCCCCTTCCCCTGCTTGTCCAAAGCCAGGCTGTGGCCTGGCAGCAGTCTGGGTATTGCTTCAGCTTCCTGTCCAGATGACTAATTAATGGCTTCTCAAATGGCCATTCATCATCCCCTAATGAGATGGGCTCCTTGCTCAGCCCAGCCCAGCTGCCCTGCCAGCTCTCTCTCTCCCTGGTGCCCCAAGCAAGCCCCAGGCCAGCACAGCTCCATTAATCTCGCTGCCCCCCCGGGGGGCTGGGACCTGCTCACCAGCACAGCAGCAGCAGCAGCACAGAGCTGGCAGCCTTCAGCTGTCCCCTGCCTCCCTCTGGCACTTCAGCAGCCCTCCAGGCACTGCTCTTGGTGCCATGCCCTGGGCCAGGAGCAACAGATGTCCCAGGCCCCTGCTCTGACCCTCAGCACCCTCAAGTTGTTGGGCAGGAGGGTGGTGAGAGCCTGGCCCAGGCTGCCCAGGGAGGTGGTGGAAGCCTCCTGGCTGGAGGTGTTTGCAGCCAGGCTGGAGGTGGCTGTGAGCAAGCTGCTGTGGTGTGAGGTGTCCCTGCCCATGGCAGGGGCTGGGGCTGGCTGAGCCTGGAGCTCCCTTCCAGCCCTGCCAGCTCTGTGGTTCTGTGCTCTGAGGACATTCAGGGGCTGGGAGGTGCAGGGAAGGGAACCCCAGGTCCTGCTCTGGTCACCTGGAGCTCCAGGATCCCCAGCAGTGATGTCTGCAGGGGGCTGGGTGTGGGTGAGACAGGAGGGGGAGGGGAGGTGCTGGGCTGCTTGCTGGGAGGCTGCCACAGGCTCTCTGTGCTGCCTGCCCCAGGGGCTCTGCACTTGCAGCCCTGCAAGCCCCTTCCTGCTGAGCTCTGCTGCTGCAGCTGCTGCAGCCTCCTGTGCACACCGGGGAGAGGACTGAGCAGGGGGAGAAGGTGACCCTGGGCAGCCTGCTGCAGGGGGAGGCTGGCTGTGGCACCATTCACCACCACTCTCTGGGCTCAGCCTGCAGCCAGTTCCTAACCCAGCTCAGAGCTGCTGTCCCAGCCAGGGGCTGACAGCTTGGCCAGGAGCTTGCTGGGGGGGATGGTGGCCAAGGCCTTGCTGCAGCCCAGGCAGACTCCATCCACAGCCTGCCCCACATCCCCCAGGCAGTGCCCTGGGCATGGAAGGAGCTCAGGTTGGTGAGGCAGGCCCTGCCCTGCCTGAATCCCTGCTGGCTGGGCCTGAGCCCTTGGCCATGCTGTGAGTGCTGTGTGATTGCCCTCAGGATGTCCTGTGCCATCACCCTGCCTGGCACTGAGGGCAGGCTGCCAGCTCTGGAACTCCCTGGCTCCTCCTTCCAGCCCTGCTTGTGGATGGGCATCACCTTGGCAGCTTCCAGTCCTCTGGGACCTCTCCAGTGAGCCAGGGCTGCTGGTAAATGATAGAGAGAGGCTTGGAGCTCATCTGCCAGCTCCCTCAGCACCCCAGGATGGATCCTGTCTGGTCCCAGGGACTTGTGGGGATCCAAGCAGCTAAGGAGGTCTCTAACTACCTCCTCCTGGATCACAGGGAAGCTATCCTGCTCCTACTGCTGCCTAAATCCATGCTGGATTGAACACATCCAAGTGCCAGGGGCTGCCCTTTGGCCACAGCAGCCCCAGGCAGTGCTGCAGGCTGGGGGCAGAGGGGCTGAGAGCAGCCAGGCAGGGAGGGACCTGCCAGAGTCAGGATCCCTGCCCCCAGCCTCCCCTGGTTAGCTCCAGAGGCAAACTGCAGTGGCTGAGGGGGAGGCCTGGGCCCAGGCACAGCTGGCAGCTGGAGCTGGCTGCCCAGCTGATGGGAGGTTAATTGACTGTGCCCTGTCCTCTGCAGAGCCTTCCCTGCCCGCCCCAGGCTCCCCTGGGGAGATGTTTGCTCTGCAGAGGGCACCACACCTCTGTCCTCCTTTGGCAACAGGCTGATGAAAACCATCAATTATTCAGCCCAAGGAGATGTGGAAGGCTGCCTCTGCTGCTGCCTGCTCTTTGAGGCCCTGTTTTCATTAACTTGGACATTCACAGCCCCAAAGTGCAGCTGGATGGAAATGGCCTCTGAAAGTGCCCTGGGAGCTGCTGAGAGGAGCTGCTCCTCACCCTGTGCCAGGCAGTGTGCTCTGGGCTGGGCAGGAGAAGGCTCCTCCATGGAACCAGGGGAGGGGTTGGCCTGGAAGAGACCTCTGAGCTCATCAACCACAGGTCCAGGCACTGCCACTCAGGTGCATTGAGGGATCCCACAGGCCACATGGCCTGGGACACCCAGCAGGCTTGGATGGGGCTTGGATGTGGCACTTGGAGCCATGGTTTAGCTGCCAGGAGGTCCTGGCTGACAGCTTGGACTTGATGCTCCTTGGGGTCTTTGCCAGCCTGATTGACTCTGTGATTCTGTGATCACCTCCCAATGTTCTCTCAGCTCTGCCCAGGGCAGAGAGCTCCATCCCTTACCATGCCTCAGAGGGCACTTGGCACCGGGGCTGAGGGCACTCAGCCCGCAGGGACTCACCTGGAGCACTGCTGAGCACAGGAGCCCTCAGCACAGGAGGGACCTGGAGCTGAGGGAGAGGCTCCAGAGGAGGCCAGCAAGGTGCTGAGGGGCTTGGAGCAGCTCTGCTGTGGGGCCAGGCTGAGGGAGCTGGGGGTGTTGAGCCTGCAGAAGAGAAGGCTGCAGGCAGAGCTGAGAGCAGCTGCCAGGCCCTGCAGGGGCTGCAAGCAGGCTGCAGAGGGACTGCTGCCAAAGGGCTGCAGGGACAGCCCCAGGGGCAATGGTTGGAGATGAGAGCAGAGCAGTGGAGATTGGATGTGAGGAACAAGTTCTGCCCCAGGAGGCTGCTGGCAGCCTGCAAGAGGTTGTCCAGGGAGGTGGTTGTGGCCCCCTGGCTGGAGAGCTTGGAGGGGAGGCTGGAGAGGGCTGTGGGCAAGCTGCTGCAGTGGAGGATGTCCCTGCTGAGGGCAGGGGCTTGGCCTGGAGGGGCTCTGCAGCTCCCTCCCAGCCCCTGCTGTGTCTCAGTGATTCTGTGTAAACCACATCCCTCAGCACCACAGCTCTGACCCCTTGGAAACTCCTCCAGGGACGTGGATCCAAGCAGCTCCCTGGGCAGCCTGTCCCAGAGGCTGACACAGCTCAGCCTGCTCCTTCCTCTGGGTTCCACCACTCCTTCCCTGAGGCACAGCCAGCTCCACACAGCTGGGGCCTGGCCCTGCTGCCCTGGGCAGAGCCAGCTCCACACCCCACAGAGGCCCTGTGCTGTGAGGCTGCCTGCTCAGCTTTAAGGACTGCTCTCTTCTCCCAGGCACCCAGCCCCAGGACCTGGGATCCTGTGAGCAGCCTCTCTGCTCCACAGTCTCACAGAATCACCAAGGTTGGAAGAGACCTCAAAGATCACTGAGTCCAACCTGGCACCACAGCCCTCATGACCAGACCATGGCTCCAAGTGCCACATCCAATCCCCTCTTGAACCCCTCCAGGGCTGGGGACTCCACCACCTCCCTGGGCAGCACATTCCAGTGGCCAATTCCTCTTGCTGGGAAGAACTTTCTCCTCACCTCCAGCCTCAACCTCCCCTGGCACAGCTTCAGACTGTGTCCTCTTGTTCTGCTGCTGGGGGCCTGGCAGAAGAGACCAACCCTCCCCTGGCTCCAACCTCCCTGCAGGGAGTTGGAGAGAGCAAGAAGGTCTCCCCTGAGCCTCCTCTTCTGCAGGCTAAGCAACCCCAGCTCCCTCAGCCTCTCCTCACAGGGCTGTGCCCCAGACCCCTCCCCAGTCCTGTGCCCCAGACCCCTCCCCAGCTTTGTTGCCCTTCTCTGGACACCTTCCAGCAGCTCAACCTCTTTCCTACCCTCAGGAGCCCAGAGCTGGACACAGGACTCAAGCTGTGGCCTCAGCAGTGCTGAGCACAGGGCACAAGGACTTCCCTGCTCCTGCTGGCCACACTCTGCCTGATGCAGGCCAGGATGCCCTTGGCCTTCTTGGCCCCCTGGGCACACTGCTGGCTCCTGTTCAGCTGCTCTCCCCCAGCACCCCCAGCTCCCTCTCTGCCTGGCAGCTCTCAGCCACTCTGCCCCCAGCCTGTGGCACTGCCTGGGGTTGCTGTGGCCAATGTGCAGCCCCTGGCACTTGGTCTTGTTGAATGCCATCCTCTTGGCCTCTGCCCATCTGCCCAGCCTGGCAAGGTCCCTCTGCAGAGCCCTTCTGCCCTCTAACTGACCAACAATTGAAGGATGGCCAAGGGCTCAGGCCCAGCCAACATGGATTTAGGAGGGGCAGGACCTGCCTCTCCAACCTGATCTCCTTCTATGATCAGGTGACTGACTGGTGGGTGTGGGGCAGGCTGTGGATGTGGTCTGCCTGGACTGCAGCAAGGCCTTTGCCACTGTCCCCCACAGCAAACTGATGTCCAAGCTGTCAGCCCCTGGCTGGGACAGCAGCTCTGAGCTGGGTTAGGAACTGGCTGGAGGCTGAGCCCAGAGAGTGGTGGTGAATGGTGCCACAGCCAGCTGGCAGCCAGACACCAGTGCTGTGCCCCAGGGATCAATGCTGGGCCCCAGCCTGATCAATATCTTCATTGATGATCTGGAGGAGGGGATGGAGTCAGTCATCAGCAAATCTGCAGATGACAGCAAGCTGGGAGCAGATGTTGGTCAGTTAGAGGGCTGAAGGGCTCTGCAGAGGGACCTTGCCAGGCTGGGCAGATGGGCAGAGGCCAACAGGATGGCATTCAACAAGTGCCAGGGGCTGCACTTTGGCCACAGCAACCCCATGCAGAGCTACAGGCTGGGGTCAGAGTGGCTGAGAGCAGCCAGGCAGAGAGGGAACTGGGTGTGCTGATTGACAGCTGCCTGAACATGAGCCAGCAGTGTGCCCAGGTGGCCAAGAGGGCCAAGGGCATCCTGGTCTGCATTAGGAATAGTGCAGCCAGCAGGAACAGGGAGGTCATTGTGCCCTGTGCTCAGCATTGGTTAGGCCACACCTTCAGTCCTGTGTCCAGCTCTGGACCCCTCAGTTTAAGAAGGACATCGAAACACTTGAAGGTCTGTGTTGATAGGTTGGACTCGATGATCCTCGAGGTCCTTTCCAACCTAAGTGATACTGTGAGACTGTGATACTGCAACATCTGCTCCCAGCTTGCTGTCATCTGCAGATTTGCTGATGACTGACTCCATCCCCTCCTCCAGATCATCAATGAAGCTATTGATCAGGCTGGGGCCCAGCACTGCTCCCTGGGGCACAGCACTGGTGCCTGGCTGCCAGCTGGCTGTGGCACCATTCACCACCACTCTCTGGGCTCAGCCTCCAGCCAGTTCCTAACCCAGCTCAGAGCTGCTGTCCCAGCCAGGGGTGCTGTACAGCCTGTGTGTGGCTCTGGCACCCCCAGCCCCAGCCCTGCTCTGCAGGCAGCATCCTGGCAGCGCCTCCCGGCCGGGCAGGGAGGCAGCAGCGCCCTGGGGCTGCCCAGCTCAGGCTTTGCCTTTGCCTTCCTCCCCTCCCCCCTGCTCCCCGCGGCGGGGGGGTGGGGGAGGGGCAGCCTGACGCCCGGGGGTCAAACACATAACTGTGCAGCCCTCAGCCGTCTCTCTCCTTTCCTCCTGCAATTCCTCTCCCTGATTACACTGCCAGATGAGTCTGGGCACTGCTGCCCAGCCCTTCACATGCAATGATCTGATGCATCACTTGCTGCAGCGCTGCTGGGGGCTCCACTGCTGCCCCCCACCCCCTGCTCCCTCTGCCTGACAGCCTCCCGTCCCTCCTCTGCCCCCAGCTGCCTCTTCCCCCCAACCCTCTTTCCTTTGTGACTCCTGGACACTGCTGGACCACACTGGGACACCTTCCCTCCTGCCCCAGGATTGGCTTTCCTGGCTGCCCCATGGCAGGCAATTCTTCCATCCCTCCCTCCCTGAGGATTTCTTTCTGTTGATGTCTTTGATAAGATAAAAGGCAAACCATAGACTCAACCAGGCTGGGAAAGACCTCAGAGCTCATCCAGTCCAACCCAACACCTCCTGACAGCCAAGAGCCACATCCAGTCCCCTCTGGAACCCCTCCAGGGATGGGGACTCCACCACCTCCCTGGGCAGCACATCCCAAGAGCCAATCTCTCTTGCTGGGAAGAACTGGTGAGGGGCCTGGAACACAGCCTAATGAGGAAAGACTGAGGGAGATGGGATTGCTCAGCCTGGAGAAGAGGAGGCTCAGGGGTGACCTTATCACTCTCTACAACTACCTGAAGGGAGGTTGTAGACAGGCAGAGGTTGGTCTCTTCTCCCAGGCAGCCAGTACCAGAACAAGAGGACACAGTCTCAGGCTGTGCCAGGGGAGGTTTAGGTTGGATGTTAGGAAGAAGTTCTACACAGAGAGAGTGATTGCCCATTGGGATGTGCTGCCTGGGGAGGTGGTGGAGTCACCGTCCCTGGAGGTGTTCAGGAGGAGACTTGATGGGGTGCTTGGTGCCATGGGTTAGCTGCTTGGGTGGGTTGGATTGGTTGATGGGTTGGACACAATGATCTTGAAGGTCTCTTCCAACCTGGTTTGGTTTATTCTAAATAAAGTTTATTCTAAACTTTCTCCTCCCCTCCAGCCTCAACCTCCCCTGGCACAGCTTGAGACTGTGTCCTCTTGTTCTGCTGCTGGGGGCCTGGCAGAAGAGACCAACCCCCAGCTGGCTCCAACCTCCCTGCAGGGAGCTGGAGAGAGCAAGAAGGTCTCCCCTGAGCCTCCTCTTCTGCAGGCTGAACTCAAACTAAGCCAATCCAGCCCCAAAGCAGTCAGCAGCTGAGCAGCAATCCTGAGCCTGAGCAAACCCTCCCTGGATACCTTCCCTGCTCTGTAGTTGCTCAGATGGTGCTGGGGGAGAGGTTGGACTGGATGAGCTCTGAGGTCTGTTCCAGCCTGGTTCATTCTATTCTATTCTATTCTATTCTATTCTATTCTATTCTATTCTATTCTATTCTATTCTATTCTATTCTATTCTATTCTATTCCGTTCCATTCCATTCCATCCTATCCCATCCTACCCTACCCTTTCCTATCCTATCCCATCCCATCCTATCCTCCTATCCTCCTATCCTATCCTATCCTATCCTATCCTATCCTATCCTATCCCATCCCATCCTATCCTATCCTACCCTACCCTATCCTATCCTATCCTATCCTATCCTATCCCATCCCATCCCATCCTATCCTATCCTACCCTACCCTATCCTATCCTATCCTATCCTATCCTATCCTATCCTATCCCATCCCATCCTATCCTATCCCATCCTATCCTATCCTATCCTATCCTATCCTATCCTATCCTATCCTATCCCATCCCATCCTATCCTATCCTACCCTACCCTATCCTATCCTATCCCATCCTATCCTATCCTACCCTACCCTATCCTATCCTATCCTATCCTATCCTATCCTATCCTATCCCATCCCATCCTATCCCATCCCATCCTATCCTATCCCATCCTACCCTATCCTATCCTATCCTATCCTATCAAAGCCTTCGACACTGTCCCGCACCACAGCCTGGGCTCCAGGCTGGTGACACATGGGTGTGATGGGTGACCACTGGATGGATAAGGAACTGGCTTGATGGCTGCACCCAAAGAGTGGCTGTCAATGGCTCCATGGCCTAGGGGAGGCCAGGGACAAGCAGAGTCCCTCAGGGATCACTCCTGGGACCTGTCTTGTTCAACATCCCTGTGGGTGCCATGGACAGTGGCATTGAGTGCACCCTCAGCAGGTTTGCTGATGACACCAAGCTGTGTGGTGCAGCAGACAGCTGGAGGGAAGGGATCCATCCAGAGGGAGCTGGACAGGCTGGAGAGGTGGGCACAAGCCAACCTCAGGAGGTTCAACAAGAGCAAGGGCAGCGTCCTGCATCTGGGTCGAGGCAATCCCAGGCACAAATCCAGGCTGGGCAGGGACTGGCTGGAAAGCAGCCCTGAGGAGAGAGCCTTGGGGGTGCTGGGGGAGGAGAAGCTCACCAGGAGCTCTCAGTGTGCACTTGCAGCCCAGAAAGCCAAGCAGAGCCTGGGCTGCAGCAGGAGAAGTGTGGCCAGCAGGGCAAGGGAGGTGATCCTCCCCCTCTGCTCAGCTCTGGGGAGACCCCACCTGGAGTACTGCCTCCAGTTCTGGAGCCCCTATGACAAGAGGGATGTGGAGGTGCTGGAAGGTGTCCAGAGCAGGGCCAGGAGGATGATCAGAGGGCTGGAGCTGCTCTGCTGTGAGCACAGACTGAAGGAGTTGGGGTTGTTCAGTCTGGAGAAGAGAAGGCTCCCAGGTGACCTCATTGTGGCCTTCCAGGATCTGAAGGGGGCTCCAGGAAGGCTGGGGAGGGACTGCTCAGGATCTCAGGTAGTGATAGGACTAGGGGGAATGGAATGAAGCTGGAGGTGGGGAGATTCAGGCTGGAGGGGAGGAGGAAGTTCTTCCCCATGAGAGTGGTGAAGCCCTGGAATGGGTTGTCCAGGGAGGTGGTTGGGGCCCTGTCCCTGGAGGTGTTTAAGGCCAGGCTGGATGAGGCTCTGGGCAGCCTGATCTAGTGTGGGGTGTCCCTGCCCATGGCAGGGGGGTTGGAACTGGCTGATCCTTGTGGTCCCTTCCAACCCTGACTGATACTATGATACTGTGATACTATGATACTATGATACTATCCTATCCTATCCTATTCCCAAGTGGGGGTTGGGGCTTTCTGCACTGTCAGCTGGGGCAGCAGGCAGGCCCAGAGCTGCCCTGGGTGGCACTGGAGGGCAGGCAGAGGCCTCTGTGCTGGGCAGCCTCTGGAAGTTCAGCTCCTGTGGGCAAAGGCAGCAGGCAGGTGGCAGGAGATGAGCCTTAGGGACAGGTCAGCAGCCAGGCCCAAGGAGAAGCTCTGTGGCTGCAGGCAGGGCACTGGGATGGGCACAGCAGAGGGACTGAGCTGGCCCCTGGAGAGCTGCACACTGCCTCAGCCAGCCTGGGGCCTCTCTCTTCCCAGAACTTTGACCTGGTCCCTGTTGTACCTCAAATGCCCCAAAGGAGCTCTGGGTCTGTGCTCCTCATTGCTGGTGCTCCAAAGTGAGCTCTGCAGAGGGAGGCTCTGTCCCCAGGGCAGCAGGCAGTGCCCTGCAAAGCAGGCAGCTGGGGGGCTGTGGATGCTGGGGGGATCTGCAGGGGGCTGCAAGCAAGCTGGGGAGGGACTTTGGAGGGGGTGAGGGAGGGACAGGAGTGGGGGGGCTGGAGCAGAAGTAGAAGTGGGGAGCTGGAGCTTGGCTGTGAGGAAGAAGTTGTTGGGCAGGAGGGTGGTGAGAGCCTGGCCCAGGCTGCCCAGGGAGGTGGTGGAAGCCTCCTGGCTGGAGGTGTTTGCAGCCAGGCTGGAGGTGGCTGTGAGCAAGCTGCTGTGGGGTGAGGTGTCCCTGCCCATGGCAGGGGGCTGGGGCTGGCTGAGCCTGGAGCTCCCTCCCAGCCCTGGCAGCTCTGTGCTTCCGTGGCAGAGCTGAGGCTCTGCTGGTTTCCTTTGTCAGAGCAAGGAGGTTTGTGCTGTGGATTGCTGCTGCAGGCAGCCCCTGGGGTTGGCTCTGCAGGGATCCCAGCCTGGACTTCCAAGGCTTTTTCTGGCTGTGACTGAAGAAGTAAGGGGGAAGTGAAGGCCAAGAGCTCTGCCTGCTCCCAGCTTGGGCCGGGGGGGCTCAGAGAGGCTCCTGAGAGGCTGCCGGCTCTCCCCCGCTGGAGTCAGGTTGCTGCCTCACTAATGCCATTCCGAAATGCACGCCGGGGGGCCGGAGCGGCACTCAGACCCCCGAGCATCAAAAGCTGTCGGTGTGTTTGAGCAGCTTGAAAGAGAAACTGAAGCAAATGCCAGGGGAGAGCAGAATAAAGTTGGAGCTTTGCTTTGGAAGCCGGCAGGAGGCTGTCTCCAGCCCGGGGTCAGGCAGGGGGTGCAGCATGGGGGCTGTGCTGGGGGGGAGGAGAGCTCTGCGGTGCCAGCAGGGAAACTGGCTGCACCACAAGCACTGCACTGCAGAGGGCAGGGTCCCAGGGCAGCATCCACAGCTATCTGCTGCCTGTGAGGACCTGGACAGGCCCAGGGCAACCTCCTGAAGCTCAGCAAAGCCAAGGGCAAGGTCCTGCAGTTGGCTGAGGGCAGTGCCAAGGACAGAGCCAGGCTGGGTGGGGAAGGGGCAGAGAGCAGTGGTGAGGAGAAGGCCCTGGGGGTGCTGGGGGAGGAGCAGCTCCCCAGGAGGCAGCAAGGGGAGCTGGCAGCCCAGAAAGCAAGGCTGTGCTGGGCTGAGCCCCAGCAGTGTGGGCAGCAGGGGCAGGGAGGGGATTCTGCCCCTCTGCTCTGCTCAGCCCTCCCCTGCAGGGCTGGGGCAGCTCTGCAGCCCCCAGCACAAGGAGCTGGAGCTGCTGGAGAGGCTCCAGAGGAGGCCACAGAGAGGAGCAGAGGCTGCAGAGCCTCCCCTGTGGGGCCAGGCTGGGAGAGCTGGGGCTGATGGAGAGGAGAAGACTGCAGGGAGACCTCAGAGCAGCTTCCAGTGCCTGAAGTGCTCCAGGAGGACTGGGGAGGGACTCTGGGCAAGGACTGGGAGTGCCAGGCTGAGGAACAATGGCTTGGAGCTGGGAGAGGAGAGACTGAGAGTGGAGAGGAGGAAGAGATCCTTGAGAGTGAGGCTGGGGAGACTCTGGCCCAGGCTGCCCAGGGAGGCTGTGGCTGCCTCCTGCCTGCAGGTGATGAAGGTCAGAGCTGCTGTGGCTCTGGGCAGTCTGGCTGGCTGAGGCTGACCCTCAGCTGGAAGGAGGCAGGGTTGGAGCAAATGAGCTCTAGAGGTCCCTTCCAACCCAGGACACTGTGATTCAGATTCAGGTCTAGGAGGGATCAAGGGGGGAACTCCTCCCTGGGCACCAGACCATGGCCCAGGCTGCCAGGGCTGCTAAGTATTTATAACCCCTCCAGGGGTGGGGACTCCACCACCTCCCTGGGCAGCCTGTGCCAGCCCCTCACCACTCTTGCAGGAAGGAATTTGTTGCTAATGTTCCTGACCTAGCAAAAGAAGCTCCTGGAAAGTTCTGCCTGATGCTTCCATGGCCACAATGAGCTGAGCTGAGCCTTGCTGGGGCCTCTGCTGCCTCTGTAAGGTTTCACAGAGCCACAGAGAGCTCTGGGCTGGCAGGGAGCTGCAGAGCCCCTCCAGGCCAAGCCCCTGCCCTCAGCAGGGACATCCTCCACTGCAGCAGCTTGCCCACAGCCCTCTCCAGCCTCCCCTGCAAGCTCTCCAGCCAGGGGGCCACAACCACCTCCCTGGGCAACCTCTTGCAGGCTGCCAGCAGCCTCCTGGGGCACAACTTGTTCCTCACATCCAATCTCCCTCTGCTCTGCTCTCATCTCCAACCATTGCCCCTGGGGCTGTCCCTGCAGCCCTTTGGCAGCAGTCCCTCTGCAGCCTGCTTGCAGCCCCTGCAGGGCCTGGGAGCTGCTCTCAGCTCTGCCTGCAGCCTTCTCTTCTGCAGGCTCAACACCCCCAGCTCCCTCAGCCTGGCCCCACAGCAGAGCTGCTCCAACCCCCTCAGCATCTTGCTGGCCTCCTCTGGAGCCTCTCCCTCAGCTCCAGGTCCCTCCTGTGCTGAGGGCTCCAGAGCTGGACATAGTGCTTCAGGTGAGTCCCTTGAGGACTGAGTGCCCTCAGCAAGTCCAGATGCCAAGTGCAGAGGAGGCTCAGGGGAGACCTTCTTGTTCTCTCCAACTCCCTGCAGGGAGGTTGGAGCCAGGGGGGGTTGGTCTCTTCTCCCAGGCCCCCAGCAGCAGAACAAGAGGACACAGTCTGAAGCTGTGCCAGGGGAGGTTGAGGCTGGAGGGGAGGAGAAAGTTCTTCCCAGCAAGAGGAATTGGCCACTGGGATGAGCTACCCAGGGAGGTGGTGGAGTCCCCATCCCTGGAGGGGTTCAGGAAGAGCCTGGATGAGGCCCTTGGAGCCATGGTTGAGTTGCTCAGATGGTGCTGGGGGAGAGGTTGGACTGGATGACTCTGAGGCCTTTTCCAACCTGGTTACTTCCATTCCATTCCATTCCATTCCATCCATCCCATCCCATCCTATCCCATCCTATCCTATCCTATCCTATCCTATCCTATCCTATCCTATCCTATCCTATCCTATCCCATCCCATCCCATCCTATCCTATCCTATCCTATCCTATCCTATCCTATCCTATCCTATCCCATCCTATCCTATCCTATCCTATCCTATCCCATCCTATCCTATCCTATCCTATCCTATCCTATCCTATCCTATCCCATCCTATCCTATCCTATCCTATCCTATCCTATCCTATCCTATCCTATCCTATCCCATCCTATCCTATCCTATCCTACCCTATCCTATCCCATCCTATCCTATCCTACCCTATCCTATCCTATCCTATCCTATCCTATCCTCCTATCCTACCCTATCCTATCCTATCCTATCCTATCCTATCCTATCCTATCCTATCCTATCCTATTGCTCTGGGCTGTGGAGAGCTCTAAGCAGCCCTGGAGCCCCTCCTGAGCAGAGCAGCACTGGGAGCTGGTGGTGGCCCCTGGCTGGTGCAGCAGAGCAGGAGCTGCCCAGAGGGCTGTGTGGTGCTCAGGGGGTGGCTCCCTCCCTGCTGCTCCTGGGGGTGCTGCGGCCTGGGGCTTGTGCAGGTTTGCCTCTCCTGTGCCCTCCAGAGAGAAGGCTGTGGGAGCTGAGCTGTCTGTCAGGGCTGCTGCTCCTCACTGCAGGGCAGAACTTTTTCATGACAGAGGAGTTTTGAGAGAAAGAAATCAACCCCAGAGAGAGAGAGAGAGAGAGGCAGCAAATCACTTGGGTTCAGAGAAGAGAGGTGGAGGTGGGGGGCTGGAGGGGGGTGGAGATTGCACCTAAAGAATAGATATTTGAGTAGAAAGTGTTGCAGCTCCTTCTGACAAAGAGCCCCCAGGGGATCCCAGTGCAGTCAGTGTTGCTTTAATTAAATTTAATGCTGTGTGAAATGCACTCTGAGGAACTTTGATGAATGACTGGGGCAATTCATGTGGCTCAGCAAAGGGCACCCAGCCCTTGCAGGGGTGTCAAGGCAGGATGAATTGGTTAGTACAGCCTTGTTTATAGACTGCCCTCAGGAACCTTGTGCCTGTGTGGTAATGTCAGGGATAATGTTATGATTCCCTGGACCTTGGGGGGCTTTGGTGACATGGTTAATGGGATAGCCCAGGGAGGGTCCCAGTAGGTTCCTCGCAGACCTCCCACATCAAAAGGAGCAGCTCTGCCCCTTCAGAGCCTGCACTCCTCCAGCTCTCCCAGCTGGCCCTCTCCTTCCACGGGGCCACTTTCTTCCCTTCCCTACCTCCTCCCCCCTCTGCCTTTTTTTTTCTCCCCCCTTTCCTTTTCAAGGTTCTTAGTCAACATCAGCTCTGGCTGCTGAAATCCAGCAGCCCTCCTCCTTCCTTTGCTTTCCCTTTGCCCATCCCACGCAATGGCTCTCAGAGCTTTTACAGCCACAGACACCTACCTCCCAAAGCACAGCAACAAAACACAGGCTGAGGAGAAAGTGGGGAGGGAAGAAAACCTTCACCCTCCCCCCCTTGCCCCCCTCCCCCCAAGAAGAAGAAATGTCTCTCCCATGCAGAGTTTGGTTACAAAGCAATGAGGCTGTGACAGCACAAATGGCTCTGGACCTGCTGCCCCCAAAGAAGTGGAAGGGGGAAAGAGGGCAATAAAGCCCCAACCATCCACCAAAACACTGCAGCAACTGAGGAGTGAAAAGGCTGATGCTCAGCTGGGGTTTAAAGGGTTTGGGTTTAAAGGGTTTGGTTTAAAGGGATTTTGAATGATTAAAAGGGTTTGGGTTTGAAGAGTTTGGGTTTAAATGGTTTGGCTTTAAAGGGTTTGGCTCAAAGGGCTTGGGTTTAAAGGGTTTGGGTTTAAAGGGTTTGGTTTAAAGGGTTTGGATTAAAAGGTTTGGGTTTAAAGGGTTTGGCTTGAAGGGTTTGGTTTAAAGGGTTTGGTTTAAAGGGTTTGGTTTAAAGGGCTTGGGTTTAAAGGGTTTGGGATTAAAGGGTTTGGTTTAAAGGGTTTGGTTTAAAGGGTTTGGGATTAAAGGGTTTGGTTTAAAAGGTTTGGGTTTAAAGGGTTTGGGTTTAAAGGGTTTGGTTTTAAGGGTTTGGATTTAAAGGGTTTGGTTTGAAGGGTTTGGGTTAAAGGGTTTGGGTTTAAAGGATTTGGATTTAAAGGGTTTGGGTTTAAAGGGTTTGGTTTGAAGGGTTTGAGTTTAAAGGGTTTGGCTTAAAGGGTTTGGCTTAAAGGGTTTGGGTTAAAGGGTTTGGGTTTAAAGGGTTTGGTTTGAAGGGTTTGAGTTTAAAGGGTTTGGGTTAAAGGGTTTGGTTTAAAGGGTTTGGGTTTAAAGGGTTTGGATTAAAGGGTTTGGTTTGAAGGGTTTGAGTTTAAAGGGTTTGGCTTAAAGGGTTTGGGTTAAAGGGTTTGGGTTAAAGGGTTTGGTTTAAAGGGTTTGGGTTTAAAGGGTTTGGATTAAAGGGTTTGGGTTAAAGGGTTTGGGTTAAAGGGTTTGGGTTTAAAGGGTTTGGGTTAAAGGGTTTGGGTTTAAAGGGTTTGGGTTAAAGGGTTTGGGTTTAAAGGGTTTGGGTTAAAGGGTTTGGTTTAAAGGGTTTTGTTTGAAGGAGTTTTGATTGATTTAAAGGGTTGGGGTTTGAAGGGTTGGGTTTAAAGGGTTTGGGTTAAAGGGTTTGGGTTTAAAGGGTTTGGGTTAAAGGGTTTGGTTTAAAGGGTTTGGGTTAAAGGGTTTGGTTTAAAGGGTTTTGTTTGAAGGAGTTTTGATTGATTT
The DNA here is from genome assembly GCA_011125475.1 of Melanerpes aurifrons. NCBI lineage: Eukaryota > Metazoa > Chordata > Aves > Piciformes > Picidae > Melanerpes > Melanerpes aurifrons. The sequence goes on along the minus strand of WWNC01000163.1, from coordinate 600,464 downwards.
AAAGGGTTGGGGTTTGAAGGGTTGGGTTTAAAGGGTTTGGGTTTAAAGTCACAGTCTGACAGTATCACCAAGGTTGGAAGAGACTTCAAAGATCATTGAGCCCAACCTGTCACCACAGACCTCATGACTAGACCATGGCACCAAGTGCCACATCCAATCCCCTCCTCAACACCTCCAGGGATGGGGACTCCACCACCTCCCTGGGCAACTCATCCCAATGGTGAATGACTCTCTCGGTGAAGAACTTTCTCTTCCCCTCCAGCCTAGACTTCCCCTGGCACAGCTTCAGACTGTGTCCTCTTGTTCTGCTGCTGGGGGCCTGGCAGAAGAGACCAACCCCCAGCTGGCTCCAACCTCCCTGCAGGGAGTTGGAGAGAGCAAGAAGGTCTCCCCTGAGCCTCCTCTTCTGCAGGCTAAGCAACCCCAGCTCCCTCAGCCTCTCCTCACAGGGCTGTGCCCCAGACCCCTCCCCAGCTTTGTTGCCCTTCTCTGGACACCTTCCAGCAGCTCAACCTCTTTCCTGACCTCAGGAGCCCAGAATTGGACACAGGACTCTGCTCCCCCTGTGCCCTCCCCTGTGGCACCAGGGCCAGGGTGGCCTCTCCAGATGCCCAGGCTGTGGTCAGCAGCATGTCCCAGGGCTGCAGAATCAGAGTGGCCTGGTTGGGAAAGGTCTTCAGTGATGTCCAAGCACATCCCAGCAGCTCCCTGCACACAGCTGTCAGAGCCTGGCCCCAGGTGCCATGGGCACAGCTTGCTGCACCGCTCCAGGTGTGGGGACTGCAGCACCTCCCTGGGCAGCCTCTGCCAGTGCCTGAGGAGCCTTGGGGTGAAGAAATTCTCCTTAGTCTTTTTTTCCTCACCTACTGTGCTTGAGAGAGAGTCACAGAATCATTCTGGTTGGAGAAGCCCTTTCAGAGCACTCAGCCCAACCATCCTCTGCCTCTGCCCAGGCTGGGGCTGAGCCATGGCCTCAGCACCACAGCTCTGGAACCCCTCCAGGGATCAGCATCCAACCCCCTCCCTGGGCAGCCTGGGCCAGGCTTGCAGAGCCCTTGCAGCCAAGAAGTTTCTTCTCCTCTCCAAGCTAAGCCTCCCCTGGGGCAGCCTGAGGCCATTGCCTCTCCTCCTGGCCCTTGTTCCTAGGCAGCAGAGCCCAACCCCCCCTGGCTGCAGCCTCCTCTCAGGGAGCTGCAGAGAGCAAGGAGGTCTCCCTCAGCCTCCTCTGCTCCACACTGCCCACCCCCAGCTCCCTCAGCTGCTCCTCCCCAGCCCTCTTCTCCACACCCTTCCCCACCTTTCTTGCCCTTCCCTGGCCCTGCTCCAGCTCCTCCAGCTCCTTCTTGCAGCCAGGAGCCCAAAGCTCAGCCAGCCCTCAAGCTGTGGCCTGCCCAGTGCTGAGCCCAGGGGCACAATCCCTGCCCTGCTCCTGCTGCCCAACCATTGCTGCTCCAGCCCAGGCTGCTGCTGCCCTTCTTGCCCCCCTGCCCACCCCCTGCCTCCTCTCCAGCTTCTGCACTCTGCACTGCTGGGGCCAGCTCTGGAGCCCCCAGCACAAGGCCATGGGCCTGCTGGAGTGGATCCAAGGGAGGCCATGAGGATGATGCAGGTCAGCTTCTCAGAGGGCTGGAGCTGCTCTGCTCTTGGGGTTGCTCAGGCTGGAGAGAAGGCTCCCAGCCCTGCTCCTGCTGCCCACAGCATTGCTGCTGCAGGCCAGGTTGCTGCTGGGTCCTGAGCATCCCCTGCAGCAGGATGCATCCCCTGCAGCAGGGGCTGCCCTCCAGAGCTGGTTTGGGTCAGCAGTTTCTCCAGCTGGCTGTGGCAGAGAGCTGCACAGAAGCCTCAGGAGGAGCCAGGGGCTGTGGGTGGTGCTGGGCTGCACTGGTGCTGAGTGCTGCCCCTGGCCTGGGAGGTGCTCAGCAGAGGACTTCCCCGTGCAGGAAGCCTTCCTCTGGGCACAGTCAGTCTGGAGAACTCCTCTGGGGGTTCCACACCTTGGGGCCAGGGGCTGGGGGAGAGCTCCTGGCAGCACTGAGCAATGGCAGTGAGGAGCTGCTGGCACTGCCCAGGAGAGCTCTGCTGGGCGCTCAGGCTGCTGGGCAGCTTCTCACCCCCTTGGAGGGGCTGTGAGGAAGAGGAGGGCTCCTGCCTGGGGCTGTGGGGCTGTGGGGCTGTGGAGCTGTGGGGTGAGCTCCCTGGGGGAGGGCTCCAAGCCTGCTGGCTGCTGTCCTGTGCAGCCTGCTCAGGGTGAGGCTGCCCTGGCACTCAGTGACCTCCAGAGCACACTTCCAGCCCCTCTGCTCCTGAGAGCCTTGACTGGGGCCAGGGGGCACAGGCAGGGAAGGGCAGAGGGCAGCACAGGGCAGCTGCCAGGGGGCACAGGCAGGGAGGGAAGGGCAGAGGGCAGCACAGGGCAGCTGCCAGGGGGCACAGGCAGGGAAGGGCAGAGGGCAGCACAGGGCAGGTGCCAGGGGGCACAGGCAGGGAGGGAAGGGCAGAGGGCAGCACAGGGCAGCTGCCAGGGGGCACAGGCAGGGAAGGGCAGAGGGCAGCACAGGGCAGGTGCCAGGGGGCACAGGCAGGGAGGGAAGGGCAGAGGGCAGCACAGGGCAGCTGCCAGGGGGCACAGGCAGGGAGGGAAGGGCAGAGGGCAGCACAGGGCAGGTGCCAGGGGGCACAGGCAGGGAAGGGCAGAGGGCAGCACAGAGCAGGTGCCAGGGGGCACAGGCAGGGAAGGGCAGAGGGCAGCACAGAGCAGGTGCCAGGGGGCACAGGCAGGGAGGGAAGGGCAGAGGGCAGCACAGGGCAGCTGCCAGGGGGCACAGGCAGGGAAGGGCAGAGGGCAGCACAGAGCAGGTGCCAGGGGGCAGAGGCAGGGAGGGAAGGGCAGAGGGCAGCACAGGGCAGGTGCCAGGGGGCAGAGGCAGTGCTGCAGGGTCACAGTGGATCCTGTTCCAGAGGCAGCTGCACCTCCAGAGGGGGCTCTGGGCCCTGCCTGCTGGGGCTGCACTCCCCCCGTGCCAGCAGCCAGCTGGGCTGCACTGGGGGTTGCAGTGGCAGGCTGGCACAGGGTGGCACAAGGTGGCACAGGGTGGCACAGGGTGGAACAGGGTGGCACTGACCAGCACAGGCTGTCACAGGCTGTCACAGGGTGGCACAGGCTGGCACAGGCTGGCACAGGCCAGCACAGTCTGGCACAGGGTGGCACAGGGTGGCACAGACAAGCACAGGCTGGCACAGGCTGGCACAGGCTGGCACAGGGTGGCACAGGGTGGCACAGACCAGCACAGGGTGGCACAGGGTGGCACAGGCTGACACAGGCTGGCACAAGCTGGTACAGGGTGGCACAGACCAGCACAGGCTGTCACAGGCTGGTACAGGGTGGCACAGGCTGGCACAGACCAGTACAGGTTGGCACAGGGTGGCACAGGCTGGCACAGGGTGGCACAGGGTGGCACAGACCAGCACAGGGTGGCACAGGGTGGCACAGGCTGACACAGGCTGGCACAAGCTGGTACAGGGTGGCACAGACCAGCACAGGCTGTCACAGGCTGGTACAGGGTGGCACAGGCTGGCACAGACCAGTACAGGTTGGCACAGGGTGGCACAGGCTGGCACAGACCAGTACAGGTGGCACAGGGTGGCACAGGCTGGCACAGGCCGGCACAGGCTGGCACAGACCAGCACAGGCTGGCACAGGCTGGCACAGGGTGGCACAGGCTGGCACAGGCCGGCACAGGCTAGTACAGGCTGGCACAGGCTGGCACAGGCCAGCACAGGCCGGCACAGGGTGGCACAGGGTGGCACAGGCTGGCACAGACAAGCACAGGCCGGCACAGGGTGGCACAGGGTGGCACAGGCTGGCACAGGCCAGCACAGGCTGGCACAGGCTGGTCTGGAGCTGAGGCCTGCTGGCTGTAGCACCTTCTGGGCAGGCACTGGAGGCGGCTTTGGCCCTGGGGGGCTGTGCCCAGTGCCATGGCAGGCTGGGGGCTCCTGGCAGGAGTTTGCCCAGCAGGGCTGCCAGGGCAGGGTTTGGGCTTCCAGCCCAGGCAAAGCCTCCCAGGGCCCAAGGCCAACCTCTCCCTTTGCAGTGTGCCCATCAGGCCCTGGAGCCCCGAGGGGCACGCTTGGGGTGAGGGCAGGAAGGGCAGGGAGCAGCAAAGCCAAGGCCTCAGGGGCTGGTGGTGCAGGGGCTGGCTGCCAGCTGCCAGCTCTCCTTGCTGGGGGGGCACAGAGGGGCTGCCAGCAGCTGGCACTTTGCTGGCTCCTCCTGCTGGTGCTCTGCAGGGCCTGGGGGCACTTTGCCTGGCACTGGCAAGGAGGGGCAAGGCAGAGGCAGAAGGCTGCCTGCAGGAGCTGCCTGCATGCAGCTGGCAGGAGCAGCTCAGGCTGCCAGCTGCAGCAATCCCTGTGCCCAGCTGGCACTGGGGCGATGCCAGGCTGCGGGCAGCAGATCCCTGGCACGAGCAGCTGAGGACAGAGCTGTGGCAGGGCAGAGAAGCATCTCCCTTCCTCCTGCTGAATGCCCCTGGGGCAAGCCCAAAGGGCACAGCCTGGCCACACAGGGCTGCCCCAGGGCACAGGCAGGCAGGCAGACGGGGAGGCAGACAGACAGACAGGCAGGCAGGTAGGAGGAGAGGCTGGCAAGATAGCAGGGAGGCAGGCAGGGAGGCTGGCAGGCAGGCAGGGTGGCAGGGCGGCAGGTTGGCAGGGTGGCAGACAGGCAGGCAGGGTGGCAGGCAGGGTGGCAGACAGGCAGGGTGGCAGGTAAGCAGGGTGGCAGGCAGGGTGGCAGGGTGGCAGGCAGGGTGGCAGGCAGGGTGGCAGAGGTGCCAGCCCCAGGCCACCCCTCAGCTCAGGCTCTGCAGCAGCTGAGTTCTGTTCCCCAGCTGTGTTCCCCTGCTCCCTGTGTGACCTCCTCTCCACAGGCAGCCCGGGCTGGAGCTGCTTCCCGCAGCAGCTGGGGAGCCCTGCAGCCTTTCTGTGCCAGCAACAGCGCCAGGCTGCAGCAGGCAGCAGGAGGGCTCAGCCCTGCCTCCGCTCCTGTGTTTACACTGAGCCGAGGGGGATTGAAAGCACCTTCCATATTTGGGCTCTGCTCAGAGCTGAGTGACCTGAGGGCAACCTGCTGGAGCTCCATCTCCTGAGTCTGCAGAGAGGCCCTTTGGAGCCCTGCACAAGCCAAGCACAGCCAGGACTTGCTGGCTCCTACCTCAGCTCAGCCAGGCTGGGACTGTCCCCTGCTCTGCCAGCCCTGGGAGGGATCTCCCTTCCCCTCCACGGAGCAATGGGATGGTTTGGGTTGGAGAAGCCCAGGGAGCTCACCCACCACAACCATCCTCTGCCTCTGCCCAGGCTGGGGCTGAGCCACGGCCTCAGCACCACAGCTCTGCCTCTGCCCAGGCTGGGGCTGAGCCACGGCCTCAGCACCACAGCTCTGCCTCCTGGGTCTTTGTAGATGTTTTACACATTGGCCAATTTGTATCCTGGCCTCAGTCTGCCCCAGGGGAGGTTCAGGTTGGGCATTTGAGGAAACTTCTTCCCTGCAAGGGTTCTGCCAGCCTGGCCCAGGCTGCCCAGGGAGGGGGTTGGATGCTCATCCCTGGAGGGGTTTGAGAGAGGCAGAGCTGTGGTGTTGAGGTCATGGCTCAGCCCCAGACTGGGCAGAAGCAGAGGATGGTTGGAGTGGAGGAGCTCCAAGGGCTTTGCCATCCTGAGCCATTCTGTGATCCTTAGGGTGTGAGGAAGAGCTAGGAGTGGGGGGGCTGGAGCAGAAGTAGAAGTGGGGAGCTGGAGCTTGGCTGTGAGGAAGAAGTTGTTGGGCAGGAGGGTGGTGAGAGCCTGGCCCAGGCTGCCCAGGGAGGTGGTGGAAGCCTCCTGGCTGGAGGTGTTTGCAGCCAGGCTGGAGGTGGCTGTGAGCAAGCTGCTGTGGTGTGAGGTGTCCCTGCCCATGGCAGGGGGCTGGGGCTGGCTGAGCCTGGAGCTCCCTTCCAGCTCTGCCAGCTCTGTGACTGTGTGAGCATTAGCAGTGTGCTGGCTGTGACACTAAGCTCCTGCAGCAAACTCTCTGCACTCAGAGGTGGCTTGGCCTGGAGAGACAACAAAAGGGGAAGGGAAGGGAAGGGAAGGGAAGGGAAGGGAAGGAAGGAAGGAAGGGAAGGGAAGGGAAGGGAAGGAAGGGAAGGGAAGGGAAGGAAGGGAAGGGAAGGAAGGGAAGGGAAGGGAAGGAAGGGAAGGGAAGGAAGGGAAGGGAAGGGAAGGGAAGGGAAGGGAAGGAAGGGAAGGGAAGGGAAGGGAAGGAAGGGAAGGGAAGGGAAGGGAAGGGAAGGAAGGGAAGGGAAGGGAAGAAGTCCTTAAGCACAGAAATCTCTGCCCAGAGCAGCTGCAGCTGCACCACCCTGGGCCAGTGATTCCCTGGGTGGGAAATGTGTTCCCCAAGCTGTGAGCTTGCTGCTGCTGAGCCTTGCACTTGGTTCAGGCCCAGCCCTGGCAGGCAGGGGGTGGTTGGGGTGGGTTGGGTGACCTTGAAGGGAGACAATTCTGTGGCTCTGTTGTGTAGTTCTGTGTGCAGGCAAAGGCTGAGCTGCATGCAGTGAGCTGCAGCTGCCCCCAGAGCAGGAGGAGCTCTGGGTCTGGAGGCCAGGAGATGCAGGTTGCAGGTCTGGGCTTTGTTTCTTTGGGCACTGCTGAAGCAGTTCAAGGCTGGCAGCTGCTTGCTGTGCTAACCTTGTGGGCTTCACCTCCCCCTGCTCCCCAGCAGCCTGCAGCAGCTGTCTCTTGGAGGCTCCAGGCTGCCTGTTGCAAACTGCCTCAGGTTCCTGAGGGAAGGGCAGCAGGCAGGGCAGCTCCACAGCTGTCAGGGCTGCTTTCCTCCCAGAGCCTCAGGTGTGACAGCAGCTGGGCAGCAGTTTGCCAGGCAGGTGGCAGCCGCCGGCAGAGTCCTGCCTCGGGCAGGCAGTGCAGGAAGGTTCCCTCCCCTGCCAGGGCTCACCTTGCAAAGCCTTCTGCTGGGACGTCCTGCCCAGGGGCTGTCCCCAGGAAGGGGTGAGCCTGGGTGCTGGGACACCTCCCAGCTAGGCTCAGCTGCTCAGGGCCTCATCCAGCCTGGCCTTCAACACCCCCAGGCAGGAGGCAGCCACAGCCTCCCTGGGCAGCCTGTGCCAGAGTCTCAGCTCCCTCCTGCTCAAGAGCTTCTTCCTCAGCTCCACTCTAACCCTGCTCTGCCTCAGCTCCAAACCCTTCCCCCTGGGCCTGGCTCAGACCCCCTCAGGAGCAGTTCCTCTGCAGCCTTCCTGCAGGATCCCTTCAGACCTGCAGCCACTCCATTTAGCAGGCACAGGCAGTTGCTTGCTTGCAGCTCTTTCAGTGCAATGAATCTCCTGCTGCCTTCATGAACTGTGTTCAATTATCCCTCCTCTGCCCTGTCTCCACCAGCCAGCCTGGACACCTTGCTTTCCATCTTGCATCTTAAGTGGAAGAGGAAACAATAGCAGCAATCACTGATACATCTTTATGGTGCAGGAGGTGGCCCAAATGGATCAATAAAAGTTTCAGCTGCCAAAGGGTGCTGCTGGAGTTTGTCTGACACAGCTGCTGAGCTGCACCAGCCAGCACTGGGCACTGGCGGCACAGGAGGCCAAGGGCAGCCTGGGCTGCAGCCAAAGCAGCCTGGCCAGAGCTGGAGAGAGGGATCCTGCCCCTCTGCTCTGCTCTGGGGAGACCTCACCTGCAGGGCTGGGGCCAGAGCTGGAGCCCCCAGCACAGGAGGGACCTGGAGCTGAGGGAGAGGCTCCAGAGGAGGCCAGCAAGATGCTGAGGGGGTTGGAGCAGCTCTGCTGTGGGGCCAGGCTGAGGGAGCTGGGGGTGTTGAGCCTGCAGAAGAGAAGGCTGCAGGCAGAGCTGAGAGCAGCTCCCAGGCCCTGCAGGGGCTGCAAGCAGGCTGCAGAGGGACTGCTGCCAAAGGGCTGCAGGAACAGCCCCAGGGGCAATGGTTGGAGATGAGAGCAGAGCAGCTGGAGATTGGATGTGAGGAACAAGTTGTGCCCCAGGAGGCTGCTGGAAGCCTGCAAGAGGTTGCCCAGGGAGGTGGTTGTGGCCCCCTGGCTGGAGAGCTTGGAGGGGAGGCTGGAGAGGGCTGTGGGCAAGCTGCTGCAGTGGAGGATGTCCCTGCTGAGGGCAGGGGCTTGGCCTGGAGGGGCTCTGCAGCTCCCTTCCAGCCCAGAGCTCTCTGTCACTCCATGAGATGCCCTGAACCCCACCTGATGTTATCTCAGATTCACAGAAGGGTTTGGTTTGGAGAGGACCTTAAAGATCATCCAGATCCAACCTGCTGCCATGGGCAGGGACACTTCCTCTGCTGCAGGCAGCTCAAGGTCCTGTGCTACCAATCCATGGCTGGGCTGGGGAGCTGCAGGGGGACAGGCAGCTTGTCCCAGCATTTGTCATCTCTTATTCTATTCCCTTGTCCTCTGTCTCTGTCTCACAGAGGCACAGAGCTGTCAGGGCTCTGGACTCAAGGTTCAGCCAGCCCCAGCCCCCTGCCATGGGCAGGGACACCTCACCCCACAGCAGCTTGCTCACAGCCACCTCCAGCCTGGCTGCAAACACCTCCAGCCAGGAGGCTTCCACCACCTCCCTGGGCAGCCTGGGCCAGGCTCTCACCACCCTCCTGCCCAACAACTTCTTCCTCAAAGCCAAGCTCCAGCTCCCCACTTCTACTTCTGCTCCAGCCCCCCCACTCCTAGCCCTCCCTCACCCCCTCCAAAGTCCCTCCCCAGCTTGCTTGCAGCCCCCTGCAGACCCTGGAAGTTCACCAGAAGCTCTCCTGGGAGCCTTCTCCTCTCCAGCCTGCACAACCCCAACTCTCTCAGGCTGTGCTCATAGAAGAGGTGCTCTACAGTGGCTGAGAGCAGCCAGTCAAAGAAGGACCTGGGGGTACTGGCTGACAGTAGGCTGAACAGGAGCCATCAGTGTGCCTAAGCTCAGGAGCCCAGAGCTGGACACAGGACTCAAGCTGTGGCCTCAGCAGTGCTGAGCACAGGGCACAAGGACTTCCCTGCTCCTGCTGGCCACACTCTTCCTGACCCAGGCCAGGATGCCCTTGGCCTTCTTGGCCCCCTGGGCACACTGCTGCCTCCTCTTCAGCTGCTCTCCCCCAGCACCCCCAGCTCCCTCTCTGCCTGGCTGCTCTCAGCCACTCTGCCCCCAGCCTGTGGCACTGCCTGGGGTTGCTGTGGCCAATGTGCAGCCCCTGGCACTTGGATGTCTTCAATCTCCTGCCCTTGGCCTCTGCCCATCTGCCCAGCCTGGCAAGGTCCCTCTGCAGAGCTCTGCTCCCCTCCAACAGCTCAGCTCCTGCCCCCAGCTTGCTGCCAGCTGCACATTCACTGCTGATGGACTCCATCCCCTCCTCCAGATCATCAATGAAGCTATTGATCAGGCTGGGGCCCAGCACTGCTCCCTGGGGCACAGCACTGGTGCCTGGCTGCCAGCTGGCTGTGGCACCATTCACCACCACTCTCTGGGCTCAGCCTCCAGCCAGTTCCTAACCCAGCTCAGAGCTGCTGTCCCAGCCAGGGGCTGACAGCTTGGCCAGGAGCTTGCTGAGGGGGATGGTGGCAAAGTCTTGTGCACGCACCCCACAGATTTCCACCCCAGACCCAAGCCCCGGGGTGCGCTGGGGCTGGGTCCTTCTCTCCCGGAGCCTTCCCGGAGCTGCAGTTCCCTCCTGGCGTCAGCTGGTGGCTGCTGAGCTCTTCCGCAGCTGGGAAGGGGCTCAGGGCTGCGGGGAGCAGCGCAGGGCTCGGCGGTGCCGGCAGAAGGGGGGGTGAGGAGGGGGGTGGAGGCAGGGCGCTCACGGTCGGGGGTTTAAAGTTCCTAACTATGGAGTCTGGCAGCAGAGGCTTGCTGTGAGCAGCAGAGGCAAGGAGCCAGCGCTGCCTGTGGGAGAGCAGGAGAAGCAGGGAGAGCCATTGCAGCTTGGAGGGGGCTCCTGCTGCCTGCACATCAACCCTCTGCATGCAGCCATGGCAGCACAGCTTGGTAGGGCTTGGAAGGCAGCTCTGGAGACCACCCAGTCCAACCCTCCCCCGAGCAAGCAGAGCCAGAGCAAGCCTCACAGGAAAGCTCCCCGGGGGGGATGGAAAGGAAGGAGAAGGAGACTCCAGAAGCTAAGGTTTGGGCCATGGCTTGGGGGCCATGGTGGGGCTGGGTGGCTGGCCAGGGGCATCCCAGAGGGCTGGGCCAGCCAAAACACTTCTGTCAGACAATGACACTCTGGATGGCTTGGGGTGACAATCAGGGCTTTGGGTGTGGAGAACAGAATAGAATAGAATAGAATAGAATAGAATATAGAATAGACTAGAATAGACCAGACCAGACCAGGTTGGAAAAGACCTCAGAGCTCATCCAGTCCAACCTCTCCCCAGCACCAGCTGAGCAACTCAACCATGGCACCAAGGGCCTCATCCAGGCTCTTCCTGAACCCCTCCAGGGCTGGGGACTCCACCACCTCCCTGGGCAGCTCATCCCAGTGGTCAATTCCTCTTGCTGGGAAGAACTTTCTCTTCCCCTCCAGCCTCAACCTCCTCTGGCACAGCTTGAGACTGTGTCCTCTTGTTCTGGTGTTGGGGGCCTGGGAGAAAAGACCAAGCCCTCCCTGCTACAACCTCAACCTCCTGCTAAGCAACCCCAGCTCCCTCAGCCTCTCCTCCCAGGGCTGTGCCCCAGACCCCTCCCCAGCTTTGTTGCCCTTCTCTGGACACCTTCCAGCAGCTAAACATAATGCTTGGGGCTTCTTCACCATCCCCTGCCTCACTGTTGCATCCATGAGTGAGTTGCTTGGATCCAGGAAAGGAAGGTGATTGCTTTTTGCAGTGTTCATCCTGCTCTTCACTGCAAACTGGAGGCAGTTCAAAGGATGCTGAGCAAAGCACATGGAGCAGTAGAGGCAGCAGCGATTGCTTCCTTTCCTTTCAGAGTGTGGTGTGGGGACACCACCCCACAGGGAATCATTTTTCCCCTGTGATAAAGAGGGATCTGGACTCACAGAACCATGAAACCCTCAGGCTGGGACAGAGCCTGGGGGTCCCCAGGTCCAGCCCCTGCCCCTGCCCTGCAAGGCTCAGCCCTGAGCCACAGCCCCAAGCACCACAGCCCAACAACCCCTCCAAGGCCTGGGGACTCCACCAGCTCCCTGGGCAGCCTCTGCCACTGCCTGACCACTCTGGCTGGGCAAAGCTTCTCCCTCCTGCCCAGCCTGAGCCTGCCCTGCTGCAGCTGGAGGCTGTGCCCTCTCCTTCTGCCACTCCTTCCCTGGGAGCAGAGAGCAGCAGCAGCCTCTGCACAGCCTCCTCTCAGGGAGCTGCAGGCAGCCAGGAGGTCTCCCTCAGCCTCCTCTTCCTCGAACTAAGCAGCCCCAGCTCCTGCAGTTGCTGTTGGGCCCTACAGGGCTGTTGGGAGAGGCTCTTGTTCAGCAGGTGGTTTTCAGCCTTGCCTGCTGTCAGCCCGGGCTGACAGCCTGGTTTACAATGAGAGGTGTGAGAAAGCCTCTGCTCCCACAGGGCAAGCACAGCCTTGGGGGAAGGTTGGTATTCAAAGGGCAGGTCGTGGAGGGCTGCAAAGAGTCCCTGCCTCTAAACATGGCCAGCTGATGGCCTTCACTTGGACAAGTGCTGCCAGGGGAAAAGCTGGTACCAAGGGAAAAAGGAAGGAATGGGGGGGAGGGGGGGAAGGAAAAAGAAGAGAGAAAGAAGAGAGAAGAGGGGGGAAAGGAAAGAAAGAAGGAAAAGAAAAGGAAAGAACAAAAAGAAAGAAAAGAAGAAGGAATAAATAAAAGAGAAGGAAAGGAAAAGGAAAAGGAAGAGGAAAGGAATAGAAAAAGAAAGAGAAAGAATAAATAAAAATAGAAAAGAAAGAAGGAAAAAGAAAAAAGAAATAAAAAGAAAAAAGTAAAAAGGAAAGAAAAAGAAAAATCAAAAAATAAAGAAAAAGAAGAAACAGAAAGAAGAGAGAAAGAGGAAATTAAAAGGAAGGAAATAAAATGGAAAGAAAAAGAAGAAATAGGGGAAAAAAGAAAAGATAAAGAAAAATATTTTGAAAAGAAGGAAGGAAAAAAAAAAGAAAGGAAAAAAATATAAAAAAAAGAAAAAAGAAACAAGAAAAACTAAAAAATGAAAGAAGAAAAGAAAGAAGAGAAAGAAAAAAGAAAGAAGAAAAAAAAGGGGAAAAAAGAAAGAGAAAGAAGAAACAGAAAAAGAGAGAAAGAAAATTGTAAAAGGGAAAGAAGAAGAGAAACAAAAAAGAACGAGAAAGAAAAAGGAAACAAAAAAAAAAACCAGAAAAAAAAGAAAGAAAATAAAAAGGAAGAAGAAAAGAAAAAAAAAATAAGGAAAAAGAACAGAGAAAAAAGGAAGAAAAATAATGAAGAAGAAAAAAAGAAAACAGAAAAAGAAAAAGAACAACAGAAAAAAAGAAAGAAGAAAAAAACTAAAGAAAAACAACAAAGAAGAAAGAAAAATAATAAAGAAGAAAAAATGAAAAAATAAGAAAAAGAAAAAAGAAAAAAGAAAGAAAAATAAAAAGAAAGCAAAAGAAAAATAAATAGAAAGAGAAAGAGAAAAAGAAAGAAAAAGAGAAAAGAAAGAGGGAAAGAAAACTGTAGAAAAAGAACAGAGAAAGAAGAAAGAAAAAGTAAAAAAGATGGGAAAAAAAGAAAGAGGAAAGAAAGAAAGAGAGAAAGAAAGAGAGAAAGAAAGAGAGAGAGAAAGAAGGAAGGAAGGAAGGAAGGAAAGAGAAAGAAAGAAAGAAAGAAAGAAAGAAAGAAAGAAAGAAAGAAAGAAAGAAAGAAAGAAAGAAAGAAAGAAAGAAAGAAAGAAAGAAAGGAAGAAAGAAAGGAAGAAAGAAAGAAAGAAAAAGAAAGAGAAAGAGAAAAGAAGAAAGAGCAAAAAGAAGAGAGAAAAAATGTGGGAAGGGGAGAAAAGGAGAAAAGAGAAAAATGGAAAAGGGGGAAACAGGAAAAGAGAGAAACCTGCTGAGGGAGGGAGGTGCAGAGCCCTGCTCAGCACCAGCAGGGCTCCTCCTCTGCTCTCCTTCCGCTGCCAGGTTGGAAGAGACCTTCAAGATAATCGTGTCCAACCCATCAACCAATCCAACCCACACAAGCAGCTAACCCATGGCACCAAGCACCCCATCAAGTCTCCTCCTGAACACCTCCAGTGATGGTGACTCCACCACCTCCCCAGGCAGCCCATTCCAATGGGCAATCACTCTCTCTGTGTAGAACTTCTTCCTAACATCCAACCTAAACCTCCCCTGGCACAGCCTGAGACTGTGTCCTCTTGTTCTGGTGCTGGCTGCCTGGCAGAAAAGAAACAGGCTCTTGGTCTCTCCTGAGACACCAGATCCTGCAGGGCATGGCCTGGTGGCAGCAGGCCAGGGGGGCACAGCCTGCCACAGAGCTGTGGAGGGGGTGCAGGTAACCTCCTCTCCATGGGCAGGGTGCTGCAGGACCCTCCAGAAGCAGAGACCCCAACCAGGGCAGAGGCACTGCGAGTGGCTCCATCCATGGGGTGCCTCTGGCTGGCAGTCTGGGCACAGGAGTGCCAGGCAAGAGCAGGTCTGGGCCTGCATCAAGAACCTGGATTCAGGGCCTGCTTTCAACGCCCCTTGCCCTGGCACTGCCAGCCCTTGTCCAGAGTCCCTCCCCAGCTCTCCTGGAGCCCTTCAGGTGCTGCAAGGTTGCTCTGAGGTCTGCCTGGAGCCTTCTCCTCTCCATGCTGCCCAGCCCCAGCTCTCCCAGCCTGGCCCCACAGGGGAGGCTCTGCAGCCTCTGCTACTCTCTGTGGCCTCCTCTGGAGCCCTTCCAGCAGCTCCAGGTTGTCTTGCTTTGAGGACTCCGTATCTGCCCCAGCACTGCAGGAGGGGTCTCAGCAGAGCAGGGTGGCAGGGAAGCAGGAGCATGTGGTAAGCATTGCAGGAGCAGCAAAGGCTGAGCAGATCCTCTCAAGCTGACTGGGAAAGGTTTTGCCCTCTGGGCTGGAGCAGGATGCACCCAGTCTGGGTCTGCAGCAGTCTCATCCTGCTGGCTTTGGGCATGCTGCAGGGCTTACACCATGGGAGGCCCAGAGGGCTGGAGCACCTCTGCTATGAGGACAGACTGAGGGAGCTGGGGTTCCCCCCTCTGCTCCACTCTGCTGAGCCCACAGCTGCAGCTCTGGGGCCAGCTCTGCAGCCTCTGTGCCAGGAAGGCTCTGGAGGGGCTGGAAGGTGTCCAGAGCAGGGCCAGGAGGAGGAGCAGAGGGCTGGAGCTGCTCTGCTGTGAGCACAGCCTGAGAGAGTTGGGCTTGTGCAGGCTGCAGAGGAGAAGGCTCCCAGGAGAGCTTCTGGTGGCCTTGCAGGAGCTGCAGGGGGCTGCAAGCAAGCTGGGGAGGGACTTTGGAGGGGGTGAGGGAGGGCTAGGAGTGGGGGGGCTGGAGCAGAAGTAGAAGTGGGGAGCTGGAGCTTGGCTGTGAGGAAGAAGTTGTTGGGCAGGAGGGTGGTGAGAGCCTGGCCCAGGCTGCCCAGGGAGGTGGTGGAAGCCTCCTGGCTGGAGGTGTTTGCAGCCAGGCTGGAGGTGGCTGTGAGCAAGCTGCTGTGGGGTGAGGTGTCCCTGCCCATGGCAGGGGGCTGGGGCTGGCTGAGCCTGGAGCTCCCTTCCAGCCCTGCCAGCTCTGTGCTTCCATGGCAGAGCAGAGGCTCTGCTGGCTTCCTTAGTCAGGGCAAGGAGGTTTGTGCTGTGGATTGCTGCTGCAGGCAGCCCCTGGGGTTGGAGCTGGCTGAGCCTTGGGGTCCCTTCCAGCCCTGACCATTCTGTGAGTCTGTGATTTAGCCTTTGGAGTCCAACAGCCTTCCTTAGGCTGAATAATTCCTTTGTCCTTCTGCATCATGACTTCAGCAATAGGCACTAAGTTGTGTGTTGGTTTTGGTTCCAGTGAGGCAGCTTCCAGCAGCCTTGTGTGAGGGAGCCTTGTTACAACTGCACCTCTGAGCTGAAGAGAAAGCTCCTTCAGCCCTCCAGAAACACTTCTCCTTCTTGGGCAGGCTTCAAGCTGGGGAAATGTCAGCCTGAGGAGGTGAAACTGAAGGGAACTCGCCGGAGGAGAGGTACTAGTGAAAGCCCTTAGCCAGGGCTGCCAGCGGCCTGAGCAACAGCCTGCTGCCTGAGTCACACAGCTGAAGGGAAATGCTCCTTGAACCAGCTGCTAAAATCTGCTCTGGGATGAGCTGCAGGAGCTCCAGGGCTGCAGAAGGGCAGGGGAGGCTCTGCCCTGTGCAGTGTACACTGGTTAGAGACAAGGCAGCCCTCCCTGGCCATGGGCTTTGCACGTGTGGGCTTCAGAAGATGTTTTCAGGGTCCATGCTTGAGGAGCTGTGGCCAAGGAGCTTGAAATGATTAATCTGGAGGGGAACAAGGTGCTGGGACTGGTGCAAGCACATCACTGAGGGGCTCAGCAGCTCTGGGTGCTGCCTCTGCTGGGGGCTGAGCCCCACTGGGGTAAGCATCTGCCTGAGCTGCAGCACTTCAGGAGGGGCAGACAAGGAGCCCTTTGTGGTGAGGACAAGTCCCTGGGCAGCCTCAGGAGAGCTGTGGGTAAGGTGATCAAAGCACAGCCAGGCAGAGAGAGATGAGGGAACAGCAGCTGAGGGGCCCAGGTGCCTCTAATCCTTCTCTCCTCTGAGGGGACATGGAGTTGCCTGAAGCGAGCTGGATCTTCTCTGCTGCTGCTCTTGCTGTGCTTCCTTTGGCCCCATCCTGCACCTTGCCCAGCACAGGTCAGTCCTTGCTGCTTCTACAAGGGTTACCACATGGTCCTGCTCCTCCAGGGGCTTCTGATAAGGCACAGAGGGTGAGAAGAGCACACAAGTGCTGGAAAGCTCAAAGCTCTCCAGCAGCCAGGATCTGCCTGGTCTCTGGGCTGGGTGATTTCCCAGCAAGACTTTTAATCCCAGGTTCACAGGATGTAGGGGTTGGAAGGGACCTCTGGAGACCTTTAGGTGGCAGGAGGTGTTAGGGTCTGGGGCACAAGGCTGGGGGAGGGGTCTGGGGCACAGCCCTGTGAGGAGAGGCTGAGGGAGCTGGGGTTGCTTAGCCTGCAGAAGAGGAGGCTCAGAGGAGACCTTCTTGCTCTCTCCAACTCCCTGCAGGGAGGTTGGAGCCAGTTGGGGGTTGGTCTCTTCTGCCAGGCCCCCAGCAGCAGAACAAGAGGACACAGTTTCAAGCTGTGCCAGGGGAGGTTGAGGCTGGAGGGGAGGAGAAAATTCTTCCCAGCAAGAAGAATTATCCACTGGGATGAGCTGCCCAGGGAGGTGGTGGAGTCCCCATTCCTGGAGGGGTGCAAGAGGGGATTGGATGTGGCTCTTGGAGCCATGGTTTAGTTGTCAGGAGGGGTTGGGGATTAGGTCACAGGTTGGACCTGATGAGGTCTGAGCTCTTTTCCAACCTCACTGATTCTATGTTTCTGTGAACTGCACTCAAGGTGTAGTCCTTTTGCTCATGAAGTGCAGTAACAACCAGGGGCAGGGAGACAGGAAGGGATAGTGTTGGTGTGGCTGTGTTTTATGGACCCAAAGGTAAACTGAAGGTAGAAGCTGGGTAAAGTATGTGGGAAGAGAAGCAGCATTTTACTGCAGTACTGCAGGCTGTGGCAGGTGACTGTGGCAGGCCAGGGAGATGTTTCAGCTGCCATGGTGATGGTGTTCAAAGCAACACAGCTCCCAGAGCGTCAGGAGTTGGAAGGGACCCCTAGAGAGCTTCCAGTGGCAGTCCCCTGGCAGAGCAGCAGCAGAGGATCCAGCCCAGGGCACACAGAACACATCCAGCCAGGGCTGCAAAGGCTCCACAGAAGGAGACTCCACAACCTCTCTGGGCAGCCTGCTCCAGGCCTCTGGCAGCCTCCCAGCCAAGAAGTTCCTCCTGAGGCTGAGCTGCAACCTCCTGGGCTGCACTTGCCATCCCTTGCCCCTTGGCCTGTGCCAGGGCCCAGTGAGCAGAGGCTGTCCCTGTGCCTCCCTTCCTGCCCCCCAGCCCTCAGCTCTTGAGAGACATTGCTCAGCTCCCTCTCAGCCTTCTCCTCTCCACACTCAGCACCCCCAGGGCTCTCAGCCTCTCCTCCCCAGGCAGTGTTGCAGTCCCTGCAGCAGCCTTGGAGCTTGCCTTGGCCTCTCTGCAGCAGCTCCCTGTCCCTCCTGAGCTGGGCAGCCCAAAGCTGGATGCAATCCTCCAGGGGAGGTCTCAGCAGGGCAGAGCAGAAGGGGAGCAGAACCTCCCTGGCCCTGCTGAATTCCCTCCAGGACCCCTCTCTGCAGGCAAGCCTGGCTGGATTTGTCCCCTCTCAGTGCACACATTGGGGGTTGAGATACCTTCCTCAGCTTCCAACCCAGAAGTCCAGCAGGAAAGAGCTGGGCAGGTAGGGCATGGGGAGGGATCTGATTAGACTTGAAAAGCAGGAGCAAGCAGCTGGGAAGGGCAGAGCTGCCCAGGGCGTTCTGGGGGCTCTCTGTGCGGCTGAGGCCTAAAGGATTGTTCCTGTGCCAGGGTAAATAGATCCATGTTAAAAGAGATGTCAAAGGGTGCTCAGCATCCAGCACAGAGAGAGGGCTTCACGCAGCTGCCCTCAGAGTGCCTCAGCCTCTTTGTATCCCACTTAGTTATGCATTCGCCCTGGGTTTATTTATCAGCCCCGTGCCCAGCCGCGGCCCCCCGGCTGCAGGAGGCTCTGGCTGCTGCTCAGCAGAGCACTCTGATGGCCCAGCCGGTGCTGCGGCACCGGCTCTGGCACCTCCCACCCCAGCCGCCGGCAGAGGCTGCCCCGGAGCACAGCATCAAAGCTGCCTTTGTAGTGCCAGCGCCGCACGGCGGGGAGCAGCTGCGTGCCGTGCTGCTCACCCTGCTGCCCAGTGCTGCTGCAGGAAGGGTGCTGGCCCTCAGCACCACGCTGCCAGCCTGCCCAGCCCTGCTGCCGTGCTGCTCATCCTGCTGCCCAGCGCTGCTGCAGGAAGGGTGCTGGCCCTCAGCACCACGCTGCCAGCCTGCCCAGCCCTGCTGCAGTGCTGCTCACCCTGCTGCCCAGCACTGCTGCAGGAAGGGTGCTGGCCCTCAGCACCACGCTGCCAGCCTGCCCAGCCCTGCTGCAGTGCTCCTCACCATGCTGCCCAGCGCTGCTGCAGGAAGGGTGCTGTCCTCAGCACCACGCTGCCAGCCTGCCCAGCCCTGCTGCAGTGCTGCTCACCATGCTGCCAGCACCGCTGTGCCAGCCCTGCTGCAGGCTGCAGGGAGAGGGACAGTAACTGCAGTCAGGGTGCAATAACTGCACCCAAGCTGTAGTAAATGCACCCAAGGTGCTATAACTGCACTCAGGATGTAATAACTGCAGCCAAAGTGCAAGAAGTGCACCAAAGTTGTAGTAACTGCTTAACCACCATCAGTAAATGTGCAGCTGAGAACAACTGGGGGCAGGAGTTGAGCTGTTAGAGGGAAGGAGAGCTCTGCAGAGGGACCTTGCCAGGCTGGGCAGATGGGCAGAGGCCAAGGGCAGGAGATTGAAGACATCCAAGTGCCAGGGGCTGCACATTGGCCACAGCAACCCCAGGCAGTGCCACAGGCTGGGGGCAGAGGGGCTGAGAGCAGCCAGGCAGAGAGGGAGCTGGGGGTGCTGGGGGAGAGCAGCTGAACACGAGCCAGCAGTGTGCCCAGGGGGCCAAGAAGGCCAAGGGCATCCTGGCCTGGGTCAGGCAGAGTGTGGGCAGCAGGAGCAGGGAAGTCCTTGTGCCCTGTGCTCAGCACTGCTGAGGCCACAGCTTGAGTCCTGTGTCCAGCTCTGGGCTGCTGAGGGTAGGAAAGAGGTTGAGCTGCTGGAAGGTGTCCAGAGAAGGGCAACAAAGCTGGGGAGGGGTCTGGGGCACAGCCCTGTGAGGAGAGGCTGAGGGAGCTGGGGTTGCTTCGCCTGGAGAAGAGGAGGCTCAGGGGAGACCTTCTTGCTCTCTCCAACTCCCTGCAGGGAGGTTGGAGCCAGGGAGCTTGGCACTCAGTTCTTGACCATGAGAGTGTGAGAGCCTGGCACAGGCTATCCAGGGAGGTGGTGGAAGCCTCATGCCTGGAGGTGTTGAAGGTGAGGCTGGAGGTGGCTGTGAGCAACCTGCTGTGGTGTGAGGTGTCCCTGCCCATGGCAGGGGATTGGGACTGGCTGAGCCTTGAGGTCCCTTCCAGCCCTGGCAGCTCTGTGATTCTATGATTCTTGCAGGTGCCCAGCAGTGGCTGTTGTAATAGAGCAGGCAGAGCATAAGCATTTGGGAGCAGAGCATTCAGGTCCTGAATGCAGGCCCTGAATGCTAGATCAGCATGGAAGGAATCTAAAGCCCTGGAATGCAAAAGGGCCTGAGGGGAAAGCAGGTAGGAAGGAAGAGACCTGATGCTTCTATTTGCACTTGGATTTAATGGCAAACTCCCCACGAGGCACCACGAGGAAAGGGCAGGTTGGGAGCTCAGTGCCAATAATGCAGAGAGGTCTGCAGCAGTGCAAAGAGATCTGCAGCAGTGCAAAGAGGCCTGCAGCAGTGCAGAGAGATCTGCAGCATTGCAGAGACATCTGCAGCATTGCAGAGAGGTCTGCAGCAGTGCAGAGAGGTCTGCAGCAGAGCAAAGAGGTCTGCAGCAGAGCAGAGAGGTCTGCAGCAGTGCAGAGAGGTCTGCAGCAGTGCAGAGAGATCTGCATCAGAGCAGAGAGGTCTGCAGCAGAGCAGAGAAGTCTGCAGGAGAGCAGAGAAGTCTGCAGCAGAGCAGAGAAGTCTGCAGGAGAGCAGAGAGGTCTACAGCTGTACAAAGAGGTCTGCAGCTGTACAAAGAGGTCTACAGCAGTGCAAAGAGGTCTACAACAGGGCAAATAGGGTTACAAAAGTACAAAGAGGCCTGCAGCAGTGCAAATAGATCTGCAGCAGTGCACAGAGATCTACAATAGCACTAATAGATTCTACAGCTCCCTGAAAGGAGGTTGCAGTGAGGTGAGGGTTGGTCATTTCTCCCTAGCATCAGAACAAGAAGAAATGGACTGAAATTGTGCCAGGGAGGCTTAGGTTGTAGAGGAGGAAAAACTTTCTTTGCTGCCAGAGTGGTCAGGGATAGGCACAGACTGCCCAGGGAGGTGGTGGAGTCCCCATGCCTGGAGGTGTTGCAGCAAGCTGTGCCCATGGCACCTGGGGCCAGGGTCTGGTGGCCATGGTGGGGTTGGGTTGAAGGTTGGTCTGGGTGCTCTTAGAGGGCTTTTCCAACCCAAACAGTTCTGTTGTTCTAAGATCAATTACCTGCTACACCAGACCCAAGGAAAGATTCCCCTTTTGTTGGAAGCTGAGCGCAGGAACCCTGCAGATTCTGTACCCCAGAGAGCAAAGCCAAGCCCTGCCTGCTCAGCACTGCAAACTGCTTTAGCCAGAGCTGTATTGCTTTCTGTGGCCCTCCTCTTCCAGCAGCCTCACTTCAAAGGTGCTTAGCTAGAAGCAGACGAATGGTTTTCCCAACTGTCAGTAGCACAGAGCCTCCCTGCAAGCTGGAAGTCAAACTGTGTTGCTTTTGGCTTGCACATCAGCAACAATAAAGCTCGGACTGTTCGAAGCTGCAGCATGATCTATGAGTCTGCCCAGGGACTTCAGAGGGGATTGCCTCAGTCTGCTCTCATTTCAGAGCTGGGCATTCTGCAGCAGCTGTTGCTGCTGGTGTTGTTTGGTATGTTTCATCATTGGACCCGTTGAGTGTGGGCTTCCCAAGCCCTTTTCTCTGCGGTGATTAAAGTCAGAGAACAAAGTTTTAACCATTTCCAGCGATGGAAAACCAGCCCCAGACAAAGCAAAGCAGAGCAGGAGAGCTGAATGTGCTCAGCACTGAAGACCAGTAGGGGCTGCAGGTGCCCAGGATTTCATCAGCCCTCATAAGAGAGACCTGGGATGGCTTAGGAAAACCACAGAAGGGTCTGGATTTGAAGGCAGAAAGGATCAGAGCCAGGGCCTGCACTCAGGGCCTCCATAAAGGACTTGCATTCAGAGCCTGCATTCAGAGCCTGCATTCAGGATTTGCATTCAGAGCCTGCATTCAGAGCCTGCATTCAGGATTTGCATTAAGAGCCTGCATTCAGGACTTGCATTCAGAGCCTGCGTTCAGAGCCTGCATTCAGAGCCTGCATTCAGAGCCTGCATTCAGGATTTGCATTCAGGACCCAATTGTAGGGCCTGCATTCAGGGTTTGCCTTCAGAGCTGGCAGTGGGGGCTGCATTTAGAGCCTGCATTCAGGGCCTGTGTTCCAAGCCTGCAGTCAGGAGCTGCATTCAAGGCCTGCATTCAGATCCTGCATTCAGGTCTTGCATTCAGAGCCTGCATTCAGAGCCTCATTCAGGGCCTGCATTCAGGGCCTGCATTCAGCGCCTGCATTCAGCGCCTGCATTCAGAGCCTGCATTCAGGACTTGCATTCAGGGCCTGCATTCAGGACTTGCATTCAGGGCCTGCATTCAGGACTTGCATTCAGGGCCTGCATTCAGAGCCTGCGTTCAGAGCCTGCGTTCAGGACTTGCATTCAGAGCCTGCGTTCATGGCCTGCGTTCAGAGCCTGCATTCAGGACTTGCATTCAGGACCTGCATTCAAGGCCTGTGTTCCGAGGCTGCATTCATGAGCTGCATTCAAGGCCTGCATTCAGAGCCTGCATTCAGGACACAAATTTAGGGCTTTCATTCAAAGCCTGCATTCAGGACTTGTGTCAAGGGCCTACATTCAGGTCCTGCATTTAGGTCCTTCACTGAAGCCCTGCTGTCAGAGTGTGAGGCACCAGCTCACTGTTGAATTTGAACTACAACCAGTTTATCATCAAATAAAGGCAACATAGCGCTGGGGGCAGAGCAGGTTTGCTAGAGGCACCATAACAACATGAGTTGAGCTTATGTAGACATCAAACACACATATTCGTACATGTTTATACATGTTCATACCTTCCCCAGTGTGTTCCCACCCCTCTCCATCAGGGCTGGGACAAAACCTACACTTTTGACCTGGCCAGGCTTCAGACATGTCGGCATCTCACCTTTCTCTCCCACCACCCCAGACAATAAAGATCATGACCCAAAGATGGAACCCCACAGTCCCCAGCAATTCCCCTTGCCAAAGCCAAATATTAAAAACAACTTCTCACAAGAGCGCGCATTGAGGACCTGCATTCAGAGCCTGCATTCAGAGCTTTCATTCAGGAGCTGCATGCAGAGCTTTTATTCAGAGCCCACATTCAGGGCCTGAATTCATATCCTGTATTCAGGACATGCATTAAGGCCTTGCATTCAGATCCTGGGTTCAGGACCTGCATTCCAGCTGGCCCTGGATATAGCAGAACGGGAGAACTGGCCAGTGCTGTACCTCTACACTGACTCCTGGATGGTAGCCAATGCTTTGTGGGGGTGGCCGAAGGAATAGAGGAGGAACGGGTGGCAGAGAAAAGGGAAGTGTAATGGTTTGGGGCAAACCCCCTCCCCACCACGGGCAGAAACAGCGACTCAGACAAAGAGATTGCAAAAGTGATGGAGAGTTTAAATAGAAAAACAATTAAAAAACAAACAACAATGAAAGCTTTACAGAGAACCACAAGCACCGTGACAAAGAGAGAGATCCCAGAACATGCCCAAGAACATCCCATCCCCACCTGGGGGTACACCCAAACCCCCCCAGGGCTCTTTCCTCCCCCCCAACCCGGCCTTGGGCCTGGGCAGGCCCAAGGGAGGTGGCTCACACCATTTTACCTAGGCTGCAGCTGGGGACGAAAGAGGAAGTGAAGACCCCGCATGGACATTTTATAGGGGAGCAGGGCATTATGGGAAATGGAATACCTGCCTGTGACCACCCCCTGGGCTGGGCCCACCCCTTGGGACCTCCCAGGTGTGTTCTGTGCAGTGGCATCCGGGCCAGCACCCAGCCTAAACCACCACAGAAGCCTGTTTGGGCCACTGACCTGTGGCAAGACATTGCTGCCCACCTGGACAGGCTGCCAACAAAGGTATGGCACATGGATGCACACATCCCCAAGAGCAGAGCCACAGAGGAGCACAAGCACAACCACCAAGCAGACCTGGCTGCTAAGATCTCCCAAATAGACTTGGACTGGGAACACAAGGGTGCGCTGTTCTTAGCTCGCTGGGCCCATGACACTTCTGGCCACCAAGGGAGAGATGCCACATCCCAGTGGGCTCGGGACAGATCCGTGGACATCTCTATGGAGGCCATCTCACAGGTCATCCATGAGTGTGACATCTGTGCTGCCATCAAGCAGGCCAAGCGCATGAAGCCTCTGTGGTATGGGGGGAGATGGTCAAAATATAAATATGGAGAGGCCTGGCAGATAGAGTACATTACCCTTCCTTGGTCTCACAGTGGCAAGCAGTACATACTGACCATGGTGGAGGCAAGTACAGGGTGGCTGGAGACCTATCCAGTTCCTCATGCCACTGCTCGCAACACCAAGGGCAACAAGGCTGGTGAGAGGCCTTGAACACAAGCCCTATGAGGAGAGGCTGAGGGAGCTGGGATTGTTTAGCCTGGAGAAGAGGAGGCTCAGGGGTGACCTCATTGCCCTCTACAACTACCTGAAGGGTGGTTGTAGCCAGGAAGGGGTTGGCCTCTTCTCCCAGGCAACCAGCACCAGAACAAGGGGACACAGTCTCAAGCTGCGCCAGGGGAGGTTTAGACTCGAGGTGAGGAGGAAGTTCTTCACTGAGCAAGTAATTCGTCATTTGAACGGGTTGCCCAGGGAGGTGGTTGAGTCATCGACCCTGGAGGCGTTCAAGGGGAGATGGGATGTGGCACTTGGTGCCATGGTCTAGTCATGGGGTCTGTGTTGATAGGTTGGACTCGATGATCCTTGAGGTCCTTTCCAACCTAAGTGATACTGTGATACTGTGATACCATCCTGGGCCTAGAGAGACATGTCCTGTGGAGACACGACACCCCAGGGAGGATTGAATCAGACAATGGAACCCACTTCAGGAACCATCTCCTAAGGGACTGGGCAAAGGAACATGGGATTGAGTGGATTTACCACATCCCATACCATGTACCAGCTGCAGGGAAGGTCGAGTGCTACAATGGCTTGCTAAAGACCACCCTAAAAGCCATGGGGGGTGGAACCTTCAGGAACTGGGAAAAGCACTGTCATAGTTTGGGCTGGGTGTCCTCTGCTACAGGGGTGTTTCCTGTGTCCAGAAGTCCAGCCTAGTGGGTGGACACAGGAAATTAGGTTATTTCCTACCATGATCCCTTGCACCACTATAAGTTTCACGGCGGGGTCTGGCACTTCCTCTTTCCTTCCTCCTCGCCGCCTGGTAACTGGGGAGAAGATCTCCCGGCCATGGGCCTGGTTAGGCCCAAGGCCACGGGGGGATGGGCAGTCTCAGATCTGGCCAGCTGAGACTAGCCTAGCAGTGGGGGGGGGAAGGAGGAGCCCTGGGGGTTTGGGTGCACCCTCAGGTGGGGGATGGGATTTCTCTGGGTCTGTTTTGGGTTTCTCTCTTGTCACTGTGTTTCTAGCTCTCTGCACGCACTCACTGTTCTATTTAAACTTTTCATCACTTTTTGCAATCCGTTTGTCTGAGTTGTTATTTCTGCACGTGGTGGGGAGGGGGTCTGCCCCAACCCATTACAAGCACCTAGCTCAAGCCACTTGGTTAGTGAACAGCAGAGGATCTCTGAACAGAGCTGGTCCTGCCCAGTCCCACCTGCTGCAAACAGTGGAGGGAGATGGAGTTCCTGTGATTGCTGAGAAGAACCTGCTGGGGAAGTCAGTGTGGGTTTTCCCTGCTGCTGGTGGGGGCAAACCAACCCGAGGGGTGGTCTCGGCTGAGGGGCCTGGTCACACGTATTGGGTCATGTTAGAAACTGGGGACATTCAGTGTATCCCACAGCAGAATGTGACTCTGGCTGAGAGAGGATGAACTCAGAGGAGGCAACACTCATCAATGTAATTATGTGAATAGTTATAAGTTGTTCTAAGTTTCTCGCTCCTAGCTTAATACCAGCCTAGCATCCAGGACTCAACGTACCCACTGCACACCAACCCAGAGCGCTCCTGGGTCATCTCACCTGCACCCGTTCCTGCTTCCCTACAGCAACAGACTGTTCCTGATGTCCCCGCAGCAACAAACTGTTCCCGATTTTCTTCTTTGCCTTTCAAAGACAGACTGATTCCTGATTCTTCTCTACATGCCTGCCCAGTTCAAGCACCACCTACACTGACCATCACTGGAGAGAGAGAGAGACTGCCCTGGGAGAGAGCGAGCTGGGATAACAAGGGATTTGCATTGAGGATTCAAATACCAGGGGCCAAGATTACATGAAGGGGCTGTGGCAGGAGAGAGGAAGTGGAGCAGAAGGGTGGACTGTGGTGGGTTAACGCCCATTCTGGGAACAAAAAAAACAAAGCAGGGGGGAGGGCTTGCAGGTACTTTGACCTCCCTGCAGGGCTTCCCCCCGCCCTCCACCCTGGGAAGCTGAGTCTGTTCCACTCCCCCCTCCCTGCCTGGCTGGGGTATCAAAAGCAGGACATTGCAGGTATTAGATCTCCTTTTGGCTCCTGCCTCTCCTGGATGAGTGTTACTGCAGCTAACCTCGTGCTCCTCTGCCACGTGGTCAGGCCTGATCCTTCTCCTTGCTGCCTCTGTGCCTCTTCAGAGAGAGAGACTGGTTTTGTATTATTCTCTTTTTTTTTGTCCCACTCCCATCCATCCCTGATCCTTGCCCTTGTGAACCTTTCTTGTTATTCTTATATATATATTGTTTAAAGACAACACTTCACATCTCTACTTCCAAGCCAATTCCTAATGATTGCTTGGTGGATTTGCTCCTACCTTTTTTTTTCCTCTCTGCTGGGAGGGAGGAGGAGGGAGAGGGGGAAAAGATTTTCAGCCTTGCCCCCATCTGAGCTCTAAACTAGCAATTAAGGCTCAAACTCCTGCATTCAGAGCCTGAATTCAGGGCCTGCATTTAGGACTTGCATTCAGAGCCTGCTTTCAGGGCCTGCATTCAGAGCCTGCGTTCAGAGCATGCATTCAGGAATTTAATTCAGAGCCTTCATTCAGAGCCTGCATTCAGGACTCGCATTCAGAGCCTGCTTTCAGGATCTGCATTCAGAGCCTGCATTCTGGGCCTGCATTCAGGATATGCATTCAGAGCCGGCATTCAGGGCCTGCATTCAGGACCAGCATTCAGAGCCTGCATTCAGAGCCTGCATGCAGGATTTCCATTAAGAGCCTGCATTCAGACCCTTCATTCAGGGCTTGCATTCAGGGCCTGCATTCAGGACCTGCATTCAGAGCCTGTATTCAGAGCTTGCATTCAGGACTTGCATTCAGAGCCTGCATTGAGACCCTGCATTCAGAGCCTGCATTCAGAGCCTGCATTCAGGACCCGCATTCAGAGCCTTCATTGAGAGCCTGCGTTCAGGACCTGCATTCAGACCCAGCATTCAGAGCCTGCATTCAGACCCTGCATGCAGGATTTGCATTCAGACCCTGCATCCAGCACCTGCGTTCAGAGCCTGCATGCAGGACTAGCATTCAGAGCCTGCATTCAGGTCCTGCATTCAGGACTTGCATTCAGGGCCTGCATTCAGGGCCCGCATTCAGGACCAGCATTCAGAGCCTGAATTCAGACCCTGCATGCAGGATTTGCATTCAGAGCCTGCATTCAGGTCCTGCATTCACAGCCGGCATTCAGAGCCCGCATTCAAGATTTGCATTCAGAGCCTGCATTCAGGACCCGAATTCAGAGCCTGCATTCAGGGCCTGCATTCAGGACGTGCATTCAGAGCCTGCATTCAGAGCCTGCATTCAGGACGTGCATTCACAGCCTGCATTCAGGGCCTGCATTCAGGACATGCATTCAGGACCTTCATTCAGCATTCAGAGCCTGCATTCAGGGCCTGCATTCAGGACATTCAGAACCTTCATTCAGAGCCTGCATTCAGGACGTGCATTCAGAGCCTGCATTCAGAGCCTGCATTCAGGACGTGCATTCACAGCCTGCATTCAGGGCCTGCATTCAGGACATGCATTCAGGACCTTCATTCAGAGCCTGCATCAGGGCCTGCATTCAGAGCCTGCATTCAGAGCCTGCATTCAGGACCTGCATTCAGTCAGAGCCTTCATTCAGATCCTGCATCCAGACCCAGCATTCAGAGCCTGCATCAAGAGCCTGCATTCAGGGCCTGCATTCAGAGCCTGCATTCAGAGCCTTCATTGAGAGCCTGCGTTCAGGACCTGCATTCAGACCCAGCATTCAGAGCCTGCATTCAGGGCCTGCAATCAGGATTTGCATTCAGAGCCTGCATCCAGGACCTGCGTTCAGAGCCTGCATACAGGACTAGCATTCAGAGCCTGCATTGAGAGCCTGCATTTAGGGTCTGCATTTAGGGCCTGCAGTTTGGACTTGCATTCAGAGTCTGCATTCAGAGTCTGCATTCAGAGCCTGCACTCAGAGCCTGCATTCAGGACCAGCGTTCAGAGCCTGCATTCAGACCCTGCATGCAGGATTTGCATTCAGAGCCCGCATTCAGGAGTTGCATTCAGAGTCTGCATTCAGAGCCTGTATTCAGAGCCTGCATTCAGGGCCTGCATTCAAGGCCTGCATTCAGGACCTGCATTCAGAGCCTACATTCAGGACTTGCATTAGGAACCTGCATGCAGAGCCTGCATTCAGAGCCTGTATTGAGGACCTGCATTCAGGACATGCATTCAGAGCCTGCATTCAGAGCCTGCATTCAGGGCCTGCATTCAGGACTTGCATTCAGAGCCTGCATGCAGAGCCTGCATTCAGGACTTGCATTCAGAGCCTGCATGCAGAGCCTGCATTCAGAGCCTGCATTCAGGACCTGCATTCAGGACCTGCAGTCAGAGCCTTCATTCAGATCCTGCATTCAGACCCAGCATTCAGAGCCTGCATCAAGAGCCTTCATTGAGAGCCTGCGTTCAGCACCTGCATTCAGACCCAGCATTCAGAGCCTGCATTGAGGGCCTGCATTCAGGATTTGCATTCAGAGCCTGCATCCAGGACCTGCGTTCAGAGCCTGCATGCAGGACTAGCATTCAGAGCCTGCATTGAGAGCCTGCATTTAGGGTCTGCATTTAGGGCCTGCAGTTTGGACTTGCATTCAGAGTCTGCATTCAGAGTCTGCATTCAGAGCCTGCACTCAGAGCCTGCATTCAGGACCAGCGTTCAGAGCCTGCATTCAGAGCCTGCATGCAGGATTTGCATTCAGTGCCTGCATCCAGGACCTGCATTCAGTGCCTGCATTCAGGACCTGCATTCAGGGCCTGCATTCAGGACCTGCATTCAGAGCCTCCATTCAGGACTTGCATTCAGAGCCTGCATCAGGACCTGCATTCAGAGCCTGCATTCAGGACCAGCATTCAGGACCTGCATTCAGGACCTGCATTCAGGACCTGCATTCAGAGCCTGCATTCAGAGCCTGCATTCAGGAGCCTGCATTCAGGACCTGCATTCAGAGACTTGCATTCAGGGCCTGCATTCAGAGCCTGCATTCAGAGCCTGCATTCAGACCTGCATTCAGAGCCTGCATTCAGAGCCTGCATTTAGAGGCCTTGCATTCAGAGCCTGCATTCAGACCTGCATTCAGAGCCTGCATTCAGAGCCTGCATTCAGAGCCTGCATTCAGAGCCTGCATTCAGGGCCTGCATTCAGAGCCTGCATTCAGAGGCCTGCATTCAGGACCTGCATTCAGAGCCTTCATTGAGCTCTTGCATTCAGAGCCTGCATTCAGGACCTGCATTCAGAGCCTGCATTCTGGACTTGCATTCAGAGCCTGCATTCAGGACTTGCATTCAGAGCCTGCATTCAGGGCCTGCATTCAGGACGAGCATTGAGAGCCTGCATTCACAGGCCTGCATTCAGAGCCTGCATTGAGAGCCTGCATTCAGAGCCTGCATTCAGAGCCTGCATTCAGACCCTGCATTCAGAGCCTGCATTCAGAGCCTGCATTCAGGGCCTGCATTCAGAGCCTGCATTCAGAGCCTGCATTCAGACCCTGCATTCAGGCCTGCATTCAGAGCCTTCATTCAGACCCTGCATTCAGGACCTGCATTCAGAGCCTGCATTCAGGACTAGCCAGCATTCAGAGCCTGCATTCAGGCCTGCATTCAGGACCTGCATTCAGGACCTGCATTCAGAGCCTGCATTCAGAGCCTTCATTCAGAGCCTGCATTCAGAGCCTGCATTCAGAGCCTGCATTCAGAGCCTGCATTCAGGATTTGCATTCAGAGCCTGCATTTAGGACCTGCATTCAGCAGGACCTGCATTCAGGACCTGCATTCAGAGCCTGCATTCAGACCTGCATTCAGAGCCTGCATTCAGGACCTGCATTCAGGACCTGCATTCAGACCCTGCATTCAGGGCATTCAGAGCCTGCATTCAGGACTTGCATTCAGAGCCTGCATTCAGGACGAGCATTGAGAGCCTGCATTCAGAGACTGCATTCATTCCCTGCATTCAGGACCTGCATTCAGGACCTGCATTCAGAGCCTGCATTCAGAGCCTGCATTCAGAGCCTGCATTCAGAGCCTGCATTCAGGACCTGCATTCAGAGCCTGCATTCAGAGCCTGCATTCAGAGCCTGCATTCAGGACCTGCATTCAGAGCCTGCATCCAGGATTTGCATTCAGTGCCTGCATTCAGGACCTGCATTCAGAGCCTGCATTCAGGACCTGCATTCAGGGCCTCAGAGCCAGAGCCTGCATTCCATTCAGGCCTGCATTCTTGCATTCAGAGCCTGCATTCAGGACCTGCATTCAGGGCCTGCATTCAGAGCATGCATTCAGGACCTGCATTCAGGGTCTGCATTCAGGATTTGCATTAAGGGCCTGCATTCAGGACTACCATTCTGAGCCTGCATTCAGAACCTGCATTCAGAGTCTGCAAGCAGAGCCTGCATTTAGGGCCTGCATTCAGGACTTCCATTCAGAGCCTGTATTCAGTACTTGCATTCAGAACCTGCATTCGGGATCTGCATTCAGAGCCTGCATTCAGAGGCTGCATTCTGAGCCTGCATTCAGGACCTGCATTCAGAGCCTGCATTGAGGACTTGCATTCAGAGCCTGCATTCTGGACTTGCATTCAGAGCCTGCATTGAGATCCTGCATTCAGAGCCTGCATTCATAGGCTGCATTCAGAGCCTGCATTGAGATCCTGCATTCAGAGCCTGCATTCAGAGCCTGCATTCAGGACCCGCATTCAGAGCCTTCATTGAGAGCCTGCGTTCAGGACCTGCATTCAGACCAGCATTCAGAGCCTGCATTCAGACCCTGCATGCAGGATTTGCATTCAGACCCTGCATCCAGCACCTGCGTTCAGAGCCTGCATGCAGGACTAGCATTCAGAGCCTGCATTCAGGTCCTGCATTCAGGACTTGCATTCAGAGCCTGCATTCAGGGCCCGCATTCAGGACCAGCATTCAGAGCCTGAATTCAGACCCTGCATGCAGGATTTGCATTCAGAGCCTGCATTCAGGTCCTGCATTCACAGCCGGCATTCAGAGCCCGCATTCAAGATTTGCATTCAGAGCCTGCATTCAGGACCCGAATTCAGAGCCTGCATTCAGGGCCTGCATTCAGGACGTGCATTCAGAGCCTGCATTCAGAGCCTGCATTCAGGACCTGCATTCAGAGCCCGCATTCAGAGCCTTCATTGAGAGCCTGCATTCAGGACGTGCATTCACAGCCTGCATTCAGGGCCTGCATTCAGGACATGCATTCAGGACCTTCATTCAGAGCCTGCATCAGGGCCTGCATTCAGAGCCTGCATTCAGAGCCTGCATTCAGGACCTGCAGTCAGAGCCTTCATTCAGATCCTGCATCCAGACCCAGCATTCAGAGCCTGCATCAAGAGCCTGCATTCAGGGCCTGCATTCAGAGCCTGCATTCAGAGCCTTCATTGAGAGCCTGCGTTCAGGACCTGCATTCAGACCCAGCATTCAGAGCCTGCATTCAGGGCCTGCAATCAGGATTTGCATTCAGAGCCTGCATCCAGGACCTGCGTTCAGAGCCTGCATACAGGACTAGCATTCAGAGCCTGCATTGAGAGCCTGCATTTAGGGTCTGCATTTAGGGCCTGCAGTTTGGACTTGCATTCAGAGTCTGCATTCAGAGTCTGCATTCAGAGCCTGCACTCAGAGCCTGCATTCAGGACCAGCGTTCAGAGCCTGCATTCAGACCCTGCATGCAGGATTTGCATTCAGAGCCTGCATCCAGGACCTGCATTCAGAGCCTGCATTCAGAGCCTGCATTTAGGGCCTGCATTCAGGAGTTGCATTCAGAGTCTGCATTCAGAGCCTGCATTCAGAGCCTGCATTCAGGGCCTGCATTCAGGGCCTGCATTCAGGACCTGCATTCAGAGCCTACATTCAGGACTTGCATTAGGAACCTGCATGCAGAGCCTGCATTCAGAGCCTGTATTGAGGACCTGCATTCAGGACATGCATTCAGAGCCTGCATGCAGAGCCTGCATTCAGAGCCTGCATTCAGGACCTGCATTCAGGCCATGCATTCAGAGCCTGCATTCAGGGCCTGCATTCAGGACTTGCATTCAGAGCCTGCATGCAGAGCCTGCATTCAGAGCCTGCATTCAGGACCTGCATTCAGGACCTGCTGTCAGAGCCTTCATTCAGATCCTGCATTCAGACCCAGCATTCAGAGCCTGCATCAAGAGCCTTCATTGAGAGCCTGCGTTCAGCACCTGCATTCAGACCCAGCATTCAGAGCCTGTATTGAGGGCCTGCATTCAGGATTTGCATTCAGAGCCTGCATCCAGGACCTGCGTTCAGAGCCTGCATGCAGGACTAGCATTCAGAGCCTGCATTGAGAGCCTGCATTCAGAGCCCGCATTCAGGGTTTTCATTCAGAGCCTGCATTCAGAGTCTGCATTCAGAGCCTGCATTTAGGGCCTGCAGTTTGGACTTGCATTCAGAGT
Source organism: Melanerpes aurifrons (assembly GCA_011125475.1). NCBI lineage: Eukaryota > Metazoa > Chordata > Aves > Piciformes > Picidae > Melanerpes > Melanerpes aurifrons. The sequence continues at coordinate 568,433 of WWNC01000163.1, read as the reverse complement.
CTGCATTCAGAGTCTGCATTCAGAGCCTGCACTCAGAGCCTGCATTCAGGACCAGCGTTCAGAGCCTGCATTCAGAACCTGCATGCAGGATTTGCATTCAGAGCCTGCATCCAGGACCTGCATTCAGTGCCTGCATTCAGGTCCTGCATTCAGGGCCTGCATTCATGACCTCCATTCAGAGCCTCCATTCAGGACTTGCATTCAGAGCCTGCATCCAGGACCTGCATTCAGAGCCTGCATTGAGGACCAGAATTCAGGACGTGCATTCAGGGCCTGCATTCAGGACCTGCATTCAGAACTTGCATTCAGAGCCTGCATTCAGGACCAGCATTCAGAGACTGCATTCAGACCCTGCATGCTGGATTTGTATTCAGAGCCTGCATTAAGGTCCTGCATTCACAGCCGGCATTCAGAGCCTGCATTGAAGATTTGCATTAAGAGTCTGCATTCAGAACCTGCATTCAGAGCCTGCATTCAGAGCCTGCATTCAGAGCCTGCATTCAGGGCCTGCATTCAGAGCCTGCATTCAGGGCCTGCTTTCCAGGACCTGCGTTCAGAGCCTTCATTCAGACCCTGCATGCAGGATTTGCATTCAGAGCCTGCATCGAGGACCTGCTTAAAGAGCCTGCATTCAGGACTTGAATTCAGGACTTGCATTCAGGGCCTCCATTCAGGGTCTGCATTAAGAGCCTGCATTCCGGGCCTGCATTCAGAGCCTGCATTCAGAGCCTGCATTGCGAGCCTGCATTTAGGGCCTGCATTTAGGTCCTGCATTCAGGACTTGCATTCAGAGCCTGCATTCAGGGCCTGCATTCAGGACCTGCATTCAGACCCTGCATGCAGGGTTTGCATTCAGAGCCTGCATTCAGGACTTGCATTCAGAGCCTGCATTCAGGACCTGCATTCAGGACATTGAGAGCCTGCATTCAGGGCCTGAATTCAGACCCTTCATTCAGAGCCTGCATTCAGAGCCCGCATTCAGAGCCTTCATTGAGAGCCTGCGTTCAGGACCTGCATTCAGAGCAAGCATTCAGAGCCTTCATTCAGAGCCTGCATTCAGGACCAGCATTCAGAGCCTGCATTCAGACCCTGCATGCAGGATTTGCATTCAGAGCCTGCGTTCAGGACCTGCATTCAGAGCCTGCATTCAGAGCCTGCATTCAGAGCCTGCATTCAGGACCTGCATTCAGAGCCTGCATTCAGGGCCTGCATTCAGGACCTGCATTCAGAGCCTGCATTCAGACCCTGCATGCAGGATTTGCATTCAGAGCCTGCATTCAGGACCTGCATTCAGAGCCTGCATTCAGAGCCTGCATTCAGAGCCTGCATTCAGGACCTGCATTCAGAGCCTGCATTCAGAGCCTGCATTCAGGGCCTGCATTCAGGACCTGCATTCAGAGCCTGCATTCAGAGCCTGCATTCAGGACTTGCATTCAGAGCCTGCATTCAGGAGCCTGCATTCAGAGCCTGCATTCAGAGCCTGCATTCAGGAGCCTGCATTCAGAGCCTGCATTCAGAGCCTGCATTCAGGACTGCATTCAGACCTGCATTCAGAGCCTGCATTCAGAGCTGCATTCAGAGCCTGCATTCAGGACCTGCATTCAGAGCCTGCATTCAGGACCTGCATTCAGAGCCTGCATTCAGAGCCTGCATTCAGGACCTGCATTCAGGAGCCTGCATTCAGGCCTGCATTCAGAGCCTGCATTCAGGACCTGCATTCAGAGCCTGCATTCAGAGCCTGCATTCAGGACCTGCATTCAGAGCCTGCATTCAGAGCCTGCATTCAGGACTTGCATTCAGAGCCTGCATTCAGAGCCTGCATTCAGGGCCTGCATTCAGAGCCTGCATTCAGGACCTGCATTCAGAGCCTGCATTCAGGACCTGCATTCAGAGCCTGCATTCAGAGCCTGCATTCAGGGCCTGCATTCAGGGGCCTGCATTCAGACCTGCATTCAGAGCCTGCATTCAGAGCCTGCATTCAGAGCCTGCATTCAGGGCCTGCATTCAGAGCCTGCATTCAGAGCCTGCATTCAGGGGATTTGCATTCAGAGCCTGCATTCAGGACCTGCATTCAGAGCCTGCATTCAGAGCCTGCATTCAGCATTCAGAGCCTGCATTCAGAGCCTGCATTCAGGACTTGCATTCAGAGCCTGCATTCAGAGCCTGCATTCAGGACTTGCATTCAGAGCCTGCGTTCAGAGCCTGCATTCAGGACCTGCATTCAGAGCCTGCATTCAGAGCCTGCATTCAGAGCCTGGAGCCTGCATTCAGGCATTCAGAGCCTGCATTCAGAGACCTGCATTCAGAGCCTGCATTCAGGAGTTGCATTCAGAGCCTGCATTCAGAGCCTGCATTCAGGCCTGCATTCAGGACCTGCATTCAGAGCCTGCATTCAGGCCTGCATTCAGGACCTGCATTCAGACCTGCATTCATTCAGAGCCTGCATTGAGAGCCTGCATTCATTCAGGACCTGCATTCAGAGCCTGCATTCAGGGCCTGCATTCAGGACATGCATTCAGGACCTGCATTCAGAGCCTGCATTCAGGCCTGCATTCAGAGCCTGCATTCAGAGCCTGCATTCAGAGCCTGCATTCAGAGCCTGCATTCAGGACCTGCATTCAGACCTGCATTCAGAGCCTGCATTCAGATCCTGCATTCAGACCCTGCATTCAGAGCCTGCATTCAGAGCCTTCATTGAGAGCCTGCTTCAGGACCTGCATTCAGACCCAGCATTCAGAGCCTGCATTCAGGGCCTGCATTCAGGATTTGCATTCAGAGCCTGCATCCAGGACCTGCGTTCAGAGCCTGCATGCAGGACTAGCATTCATTCAGAGCCTGCATTGAGAGCCTGCATTCAGAGCCTGCATTCAGAGCCTGCATTCAGAGCCTGCATTCAGAGCCTGCATTCAGAGCCTGCATTTAGAGCCTGCATTTGGACTTGCATTCAGAGTCTGCATTCAGAGTCTGCATTCAGAGCCTGCATTCAGAGCCTGCATTCAGGACCTGCATTCAGAGCCTGCATTCAGACCTGCATTCAGAGCCTTGCATTCAGAGCCTGCATTCAGGACCTGCATTCAGAGCCTGCATTCAGGAGCCTGCATTCAGAGCCTGCATTCAGGACTGCATTCAGAGCCTGCATTCAGGAGCCTGCATTCAGGAGCCTGCATTCAGGACCTGCATTCAGAGCCTGCATTCAGAGCCTGCATTCAGGACCTGCATTCAGGACTGCATTCAGGAGCCTGCATTCAGAGCCTGCATTCAGAGCCTGCATTCAGAGCCTGCATTCAGGACCTGCATTCAGAGCCTGCATTCAGAGCCTGCATTCAGAGCCTGCATTCAGGACCTGCATTCAGAGCCTGCAGAGCCTGCATTCAGGAGCCTGCATTCAGAGCCTGCATTCAGCCTGAGCCTGCATTCAGAGCCTGCATTCAGAGCCTGCATTCAGAGCCTGCATTCAGGACCTGCATTCAGAGCCTGCATTCAGAGCCCTGCATTCAGAGCCTGCATTGCATTCAGAGCCTGCATTGCAGAGCCTGCATTCAGGACTAGCATTCAGAGCCTGCATTCAGAGCCTGCATTCAGGACAGTTTGGACTTTCAGAGCCAGAGTGCATTCAGCATTCAGAGCCTGCATTCAGGACCTGCATTCAGAGCCTGCATTCAGACCTGCATTCAGGATGCATTCAGAGCCTGCATTCAGGACCTGCATTCAGAGCCTGCATTCAGAGCCTGCATTCAGAGCCTGCATTCAGGGCCTGCATTCAGAGCCTGCATTCAGAGCCTGCATTCAGAGCCTGCATTCAGGAGCCTGCATTCAGAGCCTGCATTCAGAGCCTGCATTCAGAGCCTGCATTCAGGAGCCTGCATTCAGAGCCTGCATTCAGGCCTGCAGAGCCTGCATTCAGGACCTGCATTCAGACCTGCATTCAGCATTCAGAGCCTGCATTCAGAGCCTGCATTCAGAGCCTGCATTCAGGACCTGCATTCAGAGCCTGCATTCAGACCTGCATTCAGACCTGCATTCAGAGCCTGCATTCAGAGCCTGCATTCAGAGCCCAGCATTCAGAGCCTGCATTCAGAGCCTGCATGCATTCAGAGCCTGCATTCAGGACCTGCATTCAGAGCCTGCATTCAGGACCTGCATTCAGGGCCTGCATTCAGGCCTGCATTCAGAGCCTGCATTCAGGACCTGCATTCAGAGCCTGCATTCAGGACCTGCATTCAGAGCCTGCATTCAGGCCTGCATTCAGGGCCTGCATTCAGGACTACCATTCTGAGCCTGCATTCAGAACCTGCATTCAGAGTCTTCAAGCAGAGCCTGCATTCAGGTCCTGCATTCAGGACTTGCATTCAGAGCCTGCATTCAGACCTGCATTCAGAACCTGCATTCAGAGCCTGCATTCAGAGCCTGCATTCAGGATCTGCAGGAGCCTGCATTCAGACCTGCATTCAGAGCCTGCATTCAGGCCTGCATTCAGAGCCTGCATTCAGGACCTGCATTCAGAGCCTGCATTGAGGACTTGCATTCAGAGCCTGCATTCTGGACTTGCATTCAGAGCCTGCATTCAGGACCTGCATTCAGAGCCTGCATTCATAGGCTGCATTCAGAGCCTGCATTGAGATCCTGCATTCAGAGCCTGCATTCAGAGCCTGCATTCAGAGCCTGCATTCAGGACCTGCATTCAGAGCCTGCATTGAGAGCCTGCATTCAGAGCCTGCATTGAGATCCTGCATTCAGAGCCTGCATTCAGAGCCTGCATGCAGGATTTGCATTCAGAGCCTGTATCCAGCACCTGCATTCAGAGCCTGCATGCAGGACTAGCATTCAGAGCCTGCATTCAGGTCCTGCATTCAGGACCTTCATTCAGGGCCTGCATTCATAGCCTGCATTCAGGACCAGCATTCAGAGACTGCATTCAGACCCTGCATGGTGGATTTGCATTCAGAGCCTGCATTAAGGTCCTGCATTCACAGCCGGCATTCAGAGCCTGCATTCAAGATTTGCATTAAAAGTCTGCATTCAGGACCCGCATTCAGAGCCTGCATTCAGAGCCTGCATTCAGAGCCTGCATTCAGGGCCTGCATTCAGAGCCTGCATTCAGGACCTGCATTCAGAGCCTGCATTCAGAGCCTGCATTCAGAGCCTGCATTCAGAGCCTGCATTCAGGCCTGCATTCAGAGCCTGCATTCAGAGCCTGCATTCAGGGCCTGCATTCAGAGCCTGCATTCAGGACCTGCATTCCAAGCCTGCATTTAGAGCCTGCATTCAGAGCCTGCATTCAGAGCCTGCATTCAGGGCCTGCATTCAGGACCTGCATTCAGAGCCTGCATTCAGAGCCTGCATTCAGGAACCTGCATTCAGAGCCTGCATTCAGAGCCTGCATTCAGAGCCTGCATTCAGGCCTGCATTCAGAGCCTGCATTCAGAGCCTGCATTCAGAGCCTGCATTCAGGACCTGCATTCAGAGCCTGCATTCAGGACCTGCATTCAGAGCCTGCATTCAGGACCTGCATTCAGCCTGCATTCAGAGCCTGCATTCAGAGCCTGCATTCAGAGCCTGCATTCAGGACCTGCATTCAGAGGACTGCATTCAGAGCCTGCATTCAGGACCTGCATTCAGAGCCTGCATTCAGAGCCTGCATTCAGGACTTGCATTCAGAGCCTGCATTCAGGTCTGCATTCAGAGCCTGCATTCAGCATTCAGAGCCTGCATTCAGGACCTGCAGAGCCTGCATTCAGATCCTGCATTCAGAGCCTGCATTCAGAGCCTGCATGCAGGATTTGCATTCAGAGCCTGCATTCAGCATTCAGAGCCTGCATTCAGGACCTGCATTCAGAGCCTGCATTCAGAGCCTGCATTCCTGCATTCAGGAGCCTGCATTCAGGGCCTGCATTCAGGAGCCTGCATTCAGGGCCTGCATTCAGAGCCTGCATTCAGACCCTGCATTCAGGATTTGCATTCAGAGCCTGCATTCAGCCTGCATTCAGGACCTGCATTCAGAGCCTGCATTCAGGATTTGCATTCAGAGTCTGCATTCAGACCTGCATTCAGAGCCTGCATTCAGAGCCTGCATTCAGAGCCTGCATTCAGAGCCTGCATTCAGAGCCTGCATTCAGGGCCTGCATTTCCAGGACCTGCATTCAGAGCCTGCATTCAGACCCTGCATTCAGGACCTGCATTCAGAGCCTGCATTCAGAGCCTGCATTCAGGCCTGCATTCAGAGCCTGCATTCAGATTTGCATTCAGAGCCTGCATTGAGACCCTGCCTGCATTCAGAGTCTGCAAGGACCTGCATTCAGAGCCTGCATTCAGAGCCTGCATTCAGGTCTGCATTCAGAGCCTGCATTCAGGACCTGCATTCAGAGTCTGCATTCAGAGCCTGCATTCAGGATTCCCTGCATTCAGAGCCTGCATTCAGAGCCTGCATTCAGGCCTGCATTCAGAGCCTGCATTCAGAGCCTGCATTTAGGGCCTGCATTCAGGAGTTGCATTCAGAGTCTGCATTCAGAGCCTGCATTCAGAGCCTGCATTCAGGGCCTGCATTCAGGGCCTGCATTCAGGACCTGCATTCAGAGCCTACATTCAGGACTTGCATTAGGAACCTGCATGCAGAGCCTGCATTCAGAGCCTGTATTGAGGACCTGCATTCAGGACATGCATTCAGAGCCTGCATTCAGAGCCTGCATTCAGGGCCTGCATTCAGGACCTGCATTCAGGACTGTCAGAGCCTGCATTCAGAGCCTGCATTCAGAGCCTGCATTCAGGACCTGCATTCAGGACCTGCTGTCAGAGCCTGCATTCAGATCCTGCATTCAGACCTGCAGCATTCAGAGCCTGCATCAGAGCCTTCATTGAGAGCCTGCGTTCAGACCTGCATTCAGGGCCTGCATTCAGAGCCTGCATTCAGGGCCTGCATTCAGGATTTGCATTCAGAGCCTGCATCCAGGACCTGCGTTCAGAGCCTGCATGCAGGACTAGCATTCAGAGCCTGCATTGAGAGCCTGCATTTAGGGTCTGCATTTAGGGCCTGCAGTTTGGACTTGCATTCAGAGTCTGCATTCAGAGTCTGCATTCAGAGCCTGCACTCAGAGCCTGCATTCAGGACCAGCGTTCAGAGCCTGCATTCAGACCCTGCATGCAGGATTTGCATTCAGAGCCTGCATCCAGGACCTGCATTCAGAGCCCGCATTCAGGAGTTGCATTCAGAGCCTGCATTCAGAGCCATTCAGAGCCTGCATTCAGGCCTGCATTCTGCATTCAGACCTGCATTCAGGGCCTGCATTCAGGACCTGCATTCAGAGCCTGCATTCAGGACCTGCATTAGGAACCTGCATTCAGAGCCTGCATTCAGAGCCTGCATTCAGGCCTGCATTCAGGACCTGCATTCAGAGCCTGCATTCAGAGCCTGCATTCAGGGCCTGCATTCAGGACCTGCATTCAGAGCCTGCATTCAGAGCCTGCATTCAGACTGCATTCAGAGCCTGCATTCAGAGGACCTGCATTCAGGACCTGCATTCAGGACCTGCATTCAGAGCCTTCATTCAGATCCTGCATTCAGACCCAGCATTCAGAGCCTGCATCAAGAGCCTTCATTGAGAGCCTGCGTTCAGCACCTGCATTCAGACCCAGCATTCAGAGCCTGCATTGAGGGCCTGCATTCAGGATTTGCATTCAGAGCCTGCATCCAGGACCTGCGTTCAGAGCCTGCATGCAGGACTAGCATTCAGAGCCTGCATTGAGAGCCTGCATTTAGGGTCTGCATTTAGGGCCTGCAGTTTGGACTTGCATTCAGAGTCTGCATTCAGAGTCTGCATTCAGAGCCTGCACTCAGAGCCTGCATTCAGGGCCTGCATTCAGGACCTGCATTCAGAGCCTGCATTCAGAGCCTCCATTCAGGACCTGCATTCAGAGCCTGCATTCAGGACCTGCATTCAGAGCCTGCCTTTCAGAGCCCTGCATTCAGAGCCTGCATTCAGGACCTGCATTCAGAGCCTGCATTCAGATTCAGAGCCTGCATTCAGGCCTGCATTCAGAGCCTGCATTCAGGAGCCTGCATTCAGAGCCTGCATTCAGAGCCTGCATTGCATTCAGAGCCTGCATTCAGGTCCTGCATTCAGAGCCTGCATTCAGAGCCTGCATTCAGGACTTGCATTCATTCAGAGCCTGCATTCAGGACCTGCATTCAGAGCCTGCATTCAGGACCTGCATTCAGACCTGCATTCAGAGCCTGCATTCAGGCCTGCAGGACTTCATTCAGGACCTTTGCATTCAGAGCCTGCATTCAGGACCTGCATTCAGAGCCTGCATTCAGGACTTGAATTCAGGACCTGCATTCAGGGCCTGCATTCAGGGTCTGCATTCAGACCTGCATTCAGAGCCTGCATTCAGAGCCTGCATTCAGACCTGCATTCAGAGCATTCAGGACCTGCATTCAGAGCCTGCATTCAGGGCCTGCATTCAGAGCCTGCATTCAGGCCTGCATTCAGAGCCTGCATTCAGAGCCTGCATTCAGGACCTGCATTCAGAGCCTGCATTCAGGACCTGCATTCAGAGCCTGCATTCAGAGACTGCATTCAGAGCCTGCATTCAGGACCTGCATTCAGAGCCTGCATTCAGGACTTGCATTCAGAGCCTGCATTCAGGACCTGCATTCAGAGCCTGCATTCAGACCTGCATTCAGAGCCTGCATTCAGGCCTGCATTCAGAGCCTGCATTCAGAGCCTGCATTCAGAGCCTGCATTCAGGACATTCAGAGCCTGCATTCAGAGCCTGCATTCAGGCCTTGCATTCAGGCCTGCATTCAGGACCTGCATTCAGAGCCTGCATTCAGGGCCTGCATTCAGAGCCTGCATTCAGGGCCTGCATTCAGAGCCTGCATTCAGGAGCCTGCATTCAGAGCCTGCATTCAGAGCCTGCATTCAGGGCCTGCATTCAGACCCTGCATTCAGAGCCTGCATTCAGAGCCTGCATTCAGAGCCTGCATTCAGACCTGCATTCAGACCTGCATTCAGGACCTTGCATTCAGAGCCTGCATTCAGACCTGCATTCAGAGCCTGCATTCAGAGCCTGCATTCAGAGCCTGCATTCAGGAGCCTGCATTCAGAGCCTGCATTCAGAGCCTGCATTCAGAGCCTGCATTCAGGAGCCTGCATTCAGAGCCTGCATTCAGATCCTGCATTCAGGCCTGCATTCAGAGCCTGCATTCAGAGCCTGCATTCAGACCTGCATTCAGGCCTGCATTCAGACCCTGCATTCAGGACTTGCATTCAGAGCCTGCATTCAGAGCCTGCATTCAGAGCCTGCATTCAGAGCCCATGCATTCAGGAGCCTGCATTCAGAGCCTGCATTCAGGACCTGCATTCAGAGCCTGCATTCAGGCCTGCATTCAGACCTGCATTCAGGATTTGCATTCAGAGCCTGCATTCAGGAGCCTTCATTTCAGAGCCTGCATTCAGGACTGCATTCCCTGCATTCAGAGCCTGCATTCAGAGCCTGCATTCAGAGCCTGCATTCAGGACCTGCATTCAGAGCCTGCATTCAGGGCCTGCATTCAGGACCTGCATTCAGAGCCTGCATTCAGAGCCTGCATTCAGGCCTGCATTCAGAGCCTGCATTCAGAGCCTGCATTCAGGAGCCTGCATTCAGGATTCAGCCTGCATTCAGAGCCTGACTGCATTCAGACCCTGCATTCAGAGCCTGCATTCAGACCTGCATTCAGAGCCTGCATTCAGGACCTGCATTCAGAGCCTGCATTCAGAGCCTGCATTCAGGATTCAGAGCCTGCATGCTTCAGCATTCAGAGCCTGCATTCAGGACCCTGCATTCAGAGCCTGCATTCAGGCCTGCATTCAGAGCCTGCATTCAGAGCCTGCATTCAGAGCCTTCATTCAGAGCCTGCATTCAGGACCTGCATTCAGACCTGCATTCAGAGCCTGCATTCAGACCCTGCATTCAGGATTTGCATTCAGAGCCTGCATTCAGGACCTGCATTCATTCAGAGCCTGCATTCAGAGCCTGCATTCAGAGCCTGCATTGAGAGCCTGCATTTAGGGTCTGCATTCAGGGCCTGCATTCAGAGCCTGCATTCAGAGTCTGCATTCAGAGTCTGCATTCAGAGCCTGCACTCAGAGCCTGCATTCAGGACCAGCGTTCAGAGCCTGCATTCAGACCCTGCATGCAGGATTTGCATTCAGAGCCTGCATCCAGGACCTGCATTCAGAGCCTGCATTCAGAGCCTGCATTTAGGCCTGCATTCAGGAGTTGCATTCAGAGTCTGCATTCAGAGCCTGCATTCAGAGCCTGCATTCAGGGCCTGCATTCAGGGCCTGCATTCAGGACCTGCATTCAGAGCCTACATTCAGGACTTGCATTAGGAACCTGCATGCAGAGCCTGCATTCAGAGCCTGTATTGAGGACCTGCATTCAGGACATGCATTCAGAGCCTGCATGCAGAGCCTGCATTCAGAGCCTGTATTGAGGACCTGCATTCAGGACATGCATTCAGAGCCTGCATTCAGAGCCTGCATTCAGGGCCTGCATTCAGGACCTGCATTCAGAGCCTGCATGCAGAGCCTGCATTCAGAGCCTGCATTCAGGACCTGCATTCAGGACCTGCTGTCAGAGCCTTCATTCAGATCCTGCATTCAGACCCAGCATTCAGAGCCTGCATCAAGAGCCTTCATTGAGAGCCTGCGTTCAGCACCTGCATTCAGACCCAGCATTCAGAGCCTGCATTGAGGGCCTGCATTCAGGATTTGCATTCAGAGCCTGCATCCAGGACCTGCGTTCAGAGCCTGCATGCAGGACTAGCATTCAGAGCCTGCATTGAGAGCCTGCATTTAGGGTCTGCATTTAGGGCCTGCAGTTTGGACTTGCATTCAGAGTCTGCATTCAGAGTCTGCATTCAGAGCCTGCACTCAGAGCCTGCATTCAGGACCAGCGTTCAGAGCCTGCATTCAGAGCCTGCATGCAGGATTTGCATTCAGTGCCTGCATCCAGGACCTGCATTCAGTGCCTGCATTCAGGACCTGCATTCAGGGCCTGCATTCATGACCTCCATTCAGAGCCTCCATTCAGGACTTGCATTCAGAGCATGCATTCAGGACCTGCATTCAGGGTCTGCATTCAGGATTTGCATTAAGGGCCTGCATTCAGGACCTGCATTCAGAACCTGCATTCAGAGTCTGCATTCAGGACCAGCCTGCATTCAGAGCCTGCATTCAGACCCTGCATGCAGGATTTGCATTCAGAGCCTGCAGGTCCTGCATTCAGGACCTGCATTCAGAGCCTGCATTCAGGATTTGCATTCAGCCTGCATTCAGGATTCAGAGCCTGCATTCAGAGCCTGCATTCAGGACCTGCATTCAGAGCCTGCATTCAGAGCCTGCATTCAGAGCCTGCATTCAGAGCCTGCATTCAGAGCCTGCATTCAGAGCCTGCATTCAGGACCTGCATTCAGAGCCTGCATTCAGACCCTGCATTCAGGCCTGCATTCAGAGCCTGCATTCAGGGCCTGCATTCAGAGCCTGCATTCAGGCCTGCATTCAGAGCCTGCATTCAGGACTGCATTCAGAGCCTGCATTCAGACCCTGCATTCAGAGCCTGCATTCAGGACCTGCATTCAGAGCCTTCATTCAGGACTTGCATTCAGAGCCTGCATTCAGGACCTGCATTCAGAGCCTGCATTCAGAGCCTGCATTCAGAGCCTGCATTCAGAGCCTGCATTCAGGCCTGCATTCAGGACCTGCATTCAGAGCCTGCATTCAGACCCTGCATTCAGGATTTGCATTCAGAGCCTGCATTCAGGACCTGCATTCAGAGCCTGCATTCAGGACTTTTCATTCAGAGCCTGCATTCAGGCCTGCATTCAGAGCCTGCATTCAGAGCCTGCATTCAGAGCCTGCATTCAGAGCCTGCATTCAGGCCTGCATTCAGAGCCTGCATTCAGGACCTGCATTCAGAGCCTGCATTCAGAGCCTGCATTCAGAGCCTGCATTCAGACCTGCATTCAGGAGCCTGCATTCAGGACCTGCATTCAGAGCCTGCATTCAGAGCCTGCATTCAGAGCCTGCATTCAGGCCTGCATTCAGGCCTGCATTCAGAGCCTGCATTCAGGGCCTGCATTCAGAGCCTGCATTCAGGACCTGCATTCAGAGCCTGCATTCAGAGCCTGCATTCAGAGCCTGCATTCAGAGCCTTCAGAGCCTGCATTCAGAGCCTGCATTCAGAGCCTGCATTCAGAGCCTGCATTCAGAGCCTGCATTCAGAGCCTGCATTCAGGACCTGCATTCAGAGCCTGCATTCAGAGCCTGCATTCAGAGCCTGCATTCAGGATTCAGGACCCGCATGCATTCAGGCCTGCATTCAGAGCCTGCATTCAGGAGCCTGCATTCAGAGCTGCATTCAGAGCCTGCATTCAGGCCTGCATTCAGGCCTGCATTCAGAGCCTGCATTCAGGACCCTGCATTCAGAGCCTGCATTCAGAGCCTGCATTCAGGACCTGCATTCAGAGCCTGCATTCAGAGCCTGCATTCAGGCCTGCATTCAGAGCCTGCATTCAGAGCCTGCATTCAGAGCCTGCATTCAGAGCCTGCATTCAGGACCTGCATTCAGAGCCTGCATTCAGCCTGCATTCAGAGCCTGCATTCAGAGCCTGCATTCAGAGCCTGCATTCAGAGCCTGCATTCAGACCTGCATTCAGGAGCCTGCATTCAGAGCCTGCATTCAGAGCCTGCATTCAGAGCCTGCATTCAGAGCCTGCATTCAGGCCTGCATTCAGAGCCTGCATTCAGAGCCTGCATTCAGGACCTGCATTCAGAGCCTGCATTCAGAGCCTGCATTCAGGCCTGCATTCAGGACCTGCATTCAGGATTCAGGGCCTGCATTCAGGGCCTGCATTCAGAGCCTGCATTCAGGAGCCTGCATTCAGAGCCTGCATTCAGGACCTGCATTCAGAGCCTTCATTCAGGAGCCTGCATTCAGAGCCTGCATTCAGAGCCTGCATTCAGAGCCTGCATTCAGAGCCTGCATTCAGGACCTGCATTCAGAGCCTGCATTCAGGACCTGCATTCAGGACCTGCATTCAGAGCCTTCATTCAGAGCCTGCATTCAGAGCCTGCATTCAGAGCCTGCATTCAGAGCCTGCATTCAGAGACCTGCATTCAGAGCCTGCATTCAGAGCCTGCATTCAGAACCTGCAGGACCTGCATTCAGGCCTGCATTCAGAGCCTGCATTCAGAGCCTGCATTCAGAGCCTGCATTCAGAGCCTGCATTCAGAGACTGCATTCAGAGCCTGCATTCAGAGCCTGCATTCAGAGCCTGCATTCAGAGCCTGCATTCAGAGCCTGCATTCAGGACCTGCATTCAGAGCCTGCATTCAAGCCTGCATTCAGGGCCTGCATTCAGGAGTTGCATTCAGAGCCTGCATTCAGAGACCTGCATTCAGAGCCTGCATTCAGGGCCTGCATTCAGGACCTGCATTCAGGACCTGCTTCATTCAGAGCCTGCATTCAGGACTTGCATTCAGGCCTGCATTCAGAGCCTGCATTTCAGAGAGCCTGCATTCAGGCCTGCATTCAGGACCTGCATTCAGAGCCTGCATTCAGAGCCTGCATTCAGGAGCCTGCATTCAGGAGCCTGCATTCAGAGCCTGCATTCAGAGCCTGCATTCAGAGCCTGCATTCAGAGCCTGCATTCAGGACCTGCATTCAGAGCCTGCATTCAGGACCTGCATTGCATTCAGAGCCTGCAGAGAACCTGCATTCAGAGCCTGCATTCAGAGCCTGCATTCAGGCCTGCATTCAGGACCTGCATTCAGGAGCCTGCATTCAGAGCCTGCATTCAGAGCCTGCATTCAGGACCTGCATTCAGCATGCATTCAGAGCCTGCATTCAGGGCCTGCATTCAGGGCCTGCATTCAGGACTGCATTCAGAGCCTGCATTCAGAGCCTGCATTCAGAGCCTGCATTCAGAGCCTGCATTCAGAGCCTGCATTCAGACCTGCATTCAGAGCCTGCATTCAGACCCTGCATTCAGAGCCTGCATTCAGAGCCTGCATTCAGAGCCTGCATTCAGAGCCTGCATTCAGGACCTGCATTCAGGAGCCTGCATTCAGCCTGCATTCAGAGCCTGCATTCAGAGCCTGCATTCATTCAGAGCCTGCATTCAGAGCCTGCATTCAGAGCCTGCATTCAGAGCCTGCATTCAGAGCCTGCATTCAGACCTGCATTCAGAGCCTGCATTCAGGCCTGCATTCAGAGCCTGCATTCAGAGCCTGCATTCAGAGCCTGCATTCAGAGCCTGCATTCAGAGCCTGCATTCAGAGCCTGCATTCAGGACCTGCATTCAGAGCCTGCATTCAGAGCCTGCATTCAGGCCTGCATTCAGGACCTGCATTCAGAGCCTGCATTCAGAGGACCTGCATTCAGAGCCTGCATTCAGACCTGCATTCAGAGCCTGCATTCAGAGCCTGCATTCAGGACCTGCATTCAGAGCCTGCATTCAGGACCTGCATTCAGAGCCTGCATTCAGGAGCCTGCATTCAGACCTGCATTCAGAGCCTGCATTCAGAGCCTGCATTCAGAGCCTGCATTCAGAGCCTGCATTCAGAGCCTGCATTCAGAGCCTGCATTCAGACCTGCATTCAGGCCTGCATTCAGAGCCTGCATTCAGAGCCTGCATTCAGAGCCTGCATTCAGGCCTGCATTCAGGACTGCATTTCAGAGCCTGCATTCAGAGCCTGCATTCAGGACCTGCATTCAGGAGCCTGCATTCAGAGCCTGCATTCAGAGCCTGCATTCAGGACCTGCATTCAGGACCTGCATTCAGAGCATTCAGAGCCTGCATTCAGAGCCTGCATTCAGAGCCTGCATTCAGGACCTTTCAGCATTCAGAGCCTGCATTCAGACCTGCATTCAGAGCCTGCATTCGGGATCCTGCATTCAGAGCCTGCATTCACAGGCTGCATTCAGAGCCTGCATTCAGACCTGCATTCAGAGCCTGCATTCAGAGCATTCTGCATTCAGAGCCTGCATTCAGGACCTGCATTCAGAGCCTGCATTCAGGAGGACCTGCATTCAGAGCCTGCATTCAGCCTGCATTCAGAGCCTGCATTCAGAGCCTGCATTCAGAGACCTCCCTGCATTCAGAGCCTGCATTCAGAGCCTGCATTCAGAGCCTGCATTCAGAGCCTGCATTCAGGAGCCTGCATTCAGAGCCTGCATTCAGGATTGCATTCAGAGCCTGCATTCAGAGCCTGCATTCAGGCCTGCATTCAGAGCCTGCATTCAGGACCTGCATTCAGGACCTGCATTCAGAGCCTGCATTCAGGATTCAGGACCAGCATTCAGAGCCTGCATTCAGACCCTGCCTGCATTCAGGATTTGCATTCAGAGCCTGCATTCAGGTCCTGCATTCACAGCCGGCATTCAGAGCCTGCATTCAAGATTTGCATTCAGAGTCTGCATTCAGGACCCGCATTCAGAGCCTGCATTCAGAGCCTGCATTCAGAGCCTGCATTCAGGGCCTGCATTCAGAGCCTGCATTCAGGGCCTGCTTTCCAGGACCTGCATTCAGAGCCTTCATTCAGACCCTGCATGCTGGATTTGCATTCAGAGCCTGCATTAAGGTCCTGCATTCACAGCCGGCATTCAGAGCCTGCATTCAAGATTTGCATTAAGAGTCTGCATTCAGGACCCGCATTCAGAGCCTGCATTGAGAGCCTGCATTTAGGGTCTGCATTTAGGGCCTGCAGTTTGGACTTGCATTCAGAGTCTGCATTCAGAGCCTGCATTCTGGGCCTGCATTCAGGACCTGCATTCAGAGCCTGCATTCAGTGCCTGCATTTAGGGCCTGCATTCAGGAGTTGCATTCAGAGTATGCATTCAGAGCCTGCATTCAGAGCCTGCATTCAGGGCCTGCATTCAGGGCCTGCATTCAGGACCTGCATTCAGAGCCTTCAGAGCCTTCAGAGCCTGCATTCAGGAGCCTTCAGCATTCAGGACCTCATTCAGAGCCTGCATTCAGGACCTGCATTCAGAGCCTGCATTCAGAGCCTGCATTCAGACCTGCATTCAGGCCTGCATTCAGAGCCTGCATTCCAGGAGCCTGCATTCAGAGTCTGCATTCAGGACCTGCATTCAGTGGTTTCATTCAGAGCCTGCATTCAGGGCCTGAATTCAGAGCCTGCATTCAGACCCAGCATTCAGAGCCTGCATTCAGGGCCTGCATTCAGGTTTTGCATTCAGAGCCTGCATTCAGGACCCTGCATTCAGAGCCTGCATTCAGGACATGCATTCAGAGCCTGCATTCAGAGCCTGCATTCAGGGCCTGCATTCAGGGCCTGCATTCAGGACTTGCATTCAGAGCCTGCATTCAGAGCCTGCATTCAGAGCCTGCATTCAGGGCCTGCATTCAGGACTTGCATTCAGAGCCTGCATTCAGGACCTGCATTCAGAGCCTGCTTCAGCATTCAGAGCCTGCATTCAGAGCCTGCATTCAGGACCTGCATTCAGAGCCTGCATTCAGAGCCTGCATTCAGGGCCTGCATTCAGGACTTCAATTCAGAACCTGCATTCAGGACTAGCATTCAGAGCCTGCATTCAGACCCTGCATGCAGGATTTGCATTCAGAGCCTGCATTCAGGACCTGCATTCAGGACTTGCATTCAGAGCCTGCATCCAGGATCTGCATTCAGAGTCTGCATTCAGGACCTGCATTCAGTGGTTTCATTCAGAGCCTGCATTCAGGGCCTGAATTCAGAGCCTGCATTCAGACCCAGCATTCAGAGCCTGCATTCAGGGCCTGCATTCAGGTTTTGCATTCAGAGCCTACATCCAGGACCTGCGTTCAGAGCCTGCATACAGGACTAGCATTCAGAGCCTGCATTGAGAGCCTGCATTTAGGGTCTGCATTTAGGGCCTGCAGTTTGGACTTGCATTCAGAGTCTGCATTCAGAGCCTGCACTCAGAGCCTGCATTCAGGACCAGTGTTCAGAGCCTGCATTCAGACCCTGCATGCGGGATTTGCATTCAGAGCCTGCATCCAGGACCTGCATTCAGGGCCTGCATTCAGGTCCTGCATTCATGACCTCCATTCAGAGCCTCCATTCAGTACTTGCATTCAGAGCCTGCATTGAGGACCTGCATTCAGGGCCTGCATTGCGGTACTCAATTCAGAACCTGCATTCAGGACTAGCATTCAGAGCCTGCATTCAGACCCTGCATGCAGGATTTGCATTCAGAGCCTGCATCCAGTACCTGCATTCAGAGCGTTCATTCAAAGCCTGCTTTCAGGTCTTGCATTCTGAGCCTGCATTCAGGGCTTGCATTCAGGACTTGCATTCAGAGCCTGCATCCAGGACCTGCATTCAGAGCCTGCACTGAGGACCAGAATTCAGGACGTGCATTCAGGGCCTGCATTCAGGACCTGCATTCAGAACTTGCATTCAGAGCATGCATTCAGGACCTGCATTCAGGGTCTGCATTCAGGATTTGCATTCAGGGCCTGCATTCAGGATTTTCATTCAGACCCTGCATTCAGAGCCTGCATTCAGAGTCTGCATTCAGAGCCTGCATTTAGGGCCTGCATTCAGGACTTCCATTCAGAGCCTGCATTCAGTACTTGCATTCAGAGCCTGCATTCAGTACTTGCATTCAGAGCCTGCATTCAGGATCTGCATTCAGAGCCTGCATTCAGAGGCTGCATTCTGAGCCTGCATTCAGGACATGCATTCAGAGCCTGCTTTGAGGACTTGCATTCAGAGCCTGCATTCAGGACTTGCATTCAGAGCCTGCATTCAGTACTTGCATTCAGAGCCTGCATTCAGGATCTGCATTCAGAGCCTGCATTCAGAGGCTGCATTCTGAGCCTTCATTCAGGACGTGCATTCAGAGCCTGCTTTGAGGACTTGCATTCAGAGCCTGCATTCAGGATTTGCATTCAGAGCCTGTATTCAGAGCCTGCATTAAGAGCCTGAATTCAGGGCCTGCATTCAGAGCCTGCATTCAGGATTTGCATTCAGAGCCTGTATTCAGATCCTGCATTCAGGGCCTGCATTCAGACCCTGCATTCAGAGCCTTCATTGAGAGCCTGCGTTCAGGACCTGCATTCAGGCCCTGCATGCAGGATTTGCATTCAGAGCCTGCATCCTGGACCTGCATTCAGAGCCTGCATTCAGGATCTGCATTCAGAGCCTGCATTCAGGACGTGCATTCAGAGCCTGCATTTAGAGCCTGCATTCAGAGCCTGCATTCAGGATTTGCATTCAGAGCCTGTATTCAGATCCTGCATTCAGGGCCTGCATTCAGACCCTGCATTCAGAGCCTTCATTCAGAGCCTGCGTTCAGGACCTGCATTCAGACCCTGCATGCAGGATTTGCATTCAGAGCCTGCATCCAGGACCTGCATTCAGAGCCTGCATTCAGGATCTGCATTCAGAGCCTGCATTCAGGACGTGCATTCAGAGCCTGCATTCAGGATTTGCATTCAGGACGTTCATTCAGAGCCTGCGTTCAGGACCTGCATTCAGACCCTGCATGCAGGATTTGCATTCAGAGCCTGCATCCAGGACCTGCACTCAGAGTCTGCATTCAGGATTTTCATTCAGACCCTGCATTCAGAGCCTGCATTCAGAGGCTGCTTTCAGGTCTTCCTTTCAGAGGCTGCTTTCAGGTCTTCCTTTCAGAGCCTGCATTCAGAGCCTGCATTCGGGACTTGCATTCAGAGCCTGCATTAAGAGCCTGCATTCAGGGCCTGCATTCAGGACATGCATTCAGGACCTGCATTCAGGGCCTGCATTCAGAGCCTGCATTCAGGATTTGCATTCAGAGCCTGCATTCAGGACTTTCATTCAGAACCTGCATTCAGGACCTGCATTGAGAGCCTGCAATCAGAGCCTGCATTCAGACCCAGCATACAGAGCCTGCATCAAAAGCATGCATTCAGGGCCTGCATTCAGGATTTGCGTTCAGAGCCTTCATTGAGAGCCTGCGTTCTGGATCTGCATTCAGACCCAGCATTCAGAGCCTGCATTCTGAACCTGCATGGAGGATTTGCATTCAGAACCTGCATCCAGGATCTGCATTCAGAGCCTACATTCAGGACCTGCATTCAGAGCCTGTATTTAGGGCCTGCATTCAGAGACTTGCATTCAGAGACTGCACTGAGGATTTGCATTCAGAGCCTGCATTCAGAGCCTGCATTCCGGGCCTGCATTCAGGACCTGCATTCAGAGCCTGCATTCAGAGCCTGCATTTAGGGCCTGCATTCAGGAGTTGCATTCAGAGTCTGCATTGCGAGCCTGCATTCAGAGCCTGCATTCAGGGCCTGCATTCAGGGCCTGCATTCAGGACCTGCATTCCGAGCCTACATTCAGGACTTGCATTAGGAACCTGCATGCAGAGCCTGCATTGAGAGCCTGTATTGAGGACCTGCATTCAGGACATGCATTCAGAGCCTGCATTTAGGGCCTGCATTCAGGGCCTGCATCCAGGATCTGCATTCAGAGCCTACATTCAGGACCTGCATTCAGTGGTTTCATTCAGAGCCTGCATTCAGGGCCTGCATACAGAGCCTGCATTCAGGACCTGCATTCAGAGCCTGCAATCAGAACCTTCATTGAGAGCCTGCGTTCAGCACCTGCATTCAGACCCAGCATTCAGAGCCTGTATTCAAACCCTGCATTCAGGATTTTCATTCAGACGCTGCATTCAGAGCCTGCATTCAGACCCAGCATACAGAGCCTGCATCAAAAGCATGCATTCAGGGCCTGCATTCACAGCCTGCATTCAGAGCCTTCATTGAGAGCCTGCGTTCTGGATCTCCATTCAGACCCAGCATTCAGAGCCCGCATTCTGAACCTGCATGGAGGATTTGCATTCAGAACCTGCATCCAGGACCTGCATTCAGAGCCTGCATTCAGGACCGGCATTCAGAGCACGCATTCAGGATTTGCATTCAGAGCCTGCATTCAGGACTTGCATTCAGAGCCTGCATTCAGCACCTGAATTGAGAGCCTGCATTCAGAGCCTGCATTCCGGGCCTCCATTGAGGACCTGCATTCAGAGCCTGCATTGCGAGCCTGCATTTAGGGTCTGCATTCAGGACCTGCATTCAGAGCTTGTATTGCGAGCCTGCATTCAGAGCCTGCATTCGGGACCTGCATTCAGAGCCTACATTCAGGACTTGCATTAGGTACCTGCATGCAGAGCCTGCATTCAGAGCCTGTATTGAGGACCTGCATTCAGGGCCTGCAATCAGGACCTCCATTCAGTGGTTTCATTCAGAGCCTGCATTCAGGGCCTGTATTCAGATCCTGCATTCAGGAGCTGCATTCAGAGCGTTCATTCAAAGGCTGCTTTCAGGTCTTGCATTCTGAGCCTGCATTCAGGGCCAGCATTCAGAGCCTGCTTTCAGAGCGTTCATTCAGGACTTGCATTCAGGGCCTGTATTCATGACCTGCATTCACAACTTGCATTCAGAGCCTGCATTCAGAGCCTGCATTAAGAGCCTGAATTCAGGGCCTGCATTCAGAGCCTGCACTTAGGGCCTGCATTCAGGACTTGCATTCAGAGCCTGCATTCAGGACTTGCATTCAGAGCCTGCATTCAGAGCCTGCATTCATAGCCTGCATTCAGAGGCTGCATTCAGAGCCTGAATTCAGGACCTGCATTCAGTGGTTTCATTCAGAGCCTGCATTGCGGGCCTGCATTCAGAGCCTGCATTCAGGGCCTGCATATACAGCCTGCATTCAGGATTTGCATTCAGAGCCTGCATCCAGGACCTGCATTCAGAGCCTGCATTCAGGGCCTGCATTCAGAGCCTGCATTAAGAGCCTGCATTCAGGGCCTGCATTCAGAGCCTGCATTAAGAGCCTGCATTCAGAGCCTGCATTCAGAGCCTGCATTAAGAGCCTGCATTCAGGATTTGCATTCAGGACGTTCATTCAGATCCTGCGTTCAGGACCTGCATTCAGACCCTGCATGCAGGATTTGCATTCAGAGCCTGCATCCAGGACCTGCACTCAGAGTCTGCATTCAGGATTTTCATTCAGACCCTGCATTCAGAGCCTTCATTCAGAGGCTGCTTTCAGGTCTTCCTTTCAGAGCCTGCTTTCAGGTCTTCCTTTCAGAGCCTGCATTCAGAGCCTGCATTCAGGACTTGCATTCAGAGCCTGCATTCAGAGCCTGCATTCAGGGCCTGCATTCAGGACATGCATTCAGGACCTGCATTCAGGGCCTGCATTCAGAGCCTGCATTCAGGATTTGCATTCAGAGCCTGCATTCAGGACTTTCATTCAGAACCTGCATTCAGGACCTGCATTGAGAGCCTGCAATCAGAGCCTGCATTCAGACCCAGCATACAGAGCCTGCATCAAAAGCATGCATTCAGGGCCTGCATTCAGGATTTGCGTTCAGAGCCTTCATTGAGAGCCTGCGTTCTGGATCTGCATTCAGACCCAGCATTCAGAGCCTGCATTCTGAACCTGCATGGAGGATTTGCATTCAGAACCTGCATCCAGGATCTGCATTCAGAGCCTACATTCAGGACCTGCATTCCAAGCCTGCATTTAGGGCCTGCATTCAGAGCCTGCATTCAGAGCCTGCATTCCGGGCCTGCATTCAGGACCTGCATTCAGAGCCTGCATTCAGAGCCTGCATTTAGGGCCTGTATTCAGGAGTTGCATTCAGAGTCTGCATTCAGAGCCTGCATTCAGAGCCTGCATTCAGGGCCTGCATTCAGGGCCTGCATTCAGGACCTGCATTCAGAGCCTACATTCAGGACTTGCATTAGGAACCTGCATGCAGAGCCTGCATTGAGAGCCTGTATTGAGGACCTGCATTCAGGACATGCATTCAGAGCCTGCATTCAGAGCCTGCATTTAGGGCCTGCATTCAGGACTTCCATTCAGAGCCTGCATTCAGTACTTGCATTCAGTGGTTTCAGAGCCTGCATCAGAGCCTGCATTCAGGGCCTGCATTCAGAGCCTGCATTCAGGACCTGCATTCAGAGCCTGCAATCAGAACCTTCATTGAGAGCCTGCATTCAGAGCCTGCATCAGAGCCTCAGAGCCTGCATTCAGAGCCTGCATTCAGCACCTGCATTCAGACCCAGCATTCAGAGCCTGCATTCAAACCCTGCATTCAGGATTTTCATTCAGACCTGCATTCAGAGCCTGCATTCAGACCCAGCATTCAGAGCCTGCATTCAGAGCCTGCATTCAGAGCCTGCATTCAGGCCTGCATTCAGAGCCTGCATTCAGAGCCTGCATTCAGAGCCTGCATTCTGGATCTCCATTCAGACCCAGCATTCAGAGCCCGCATTCTGAACCTGCATGGAGGATTTGCATTCAGAGCCTGCATCCAGGACCTGCATTCAGAGCCTGCATTCAGGACCTGCATTCAGAGCCTGCATTCAGGCCTGCATTCAGGCCTGCATTCAGAGCCTGCATTCAGGACCTGCATTCAGAGCCTGCATTCAGAGCCTGCATTCAGAGCCTGCATTCAGACCTGCATTCAGAGCCTGCATTCAGAGCCTGCATTCAGAGCCTGCATTCAGGCCTGCATTCAGAGACCTGCATTCAGAGCCTGCATTCAGAGCCTTCAGAGCCTGCATTCAGAGCCTGCATTCAGAGCCTGCATTCAGAGCCTGCATTCAGGACCTGCATTCAGGCCTGCATTCAGACCTGCATTCAGAGCCTGCATTCAGGCTGCATTCAGAGCCTGCATTCAGAGCCTGCATTCAGGACCTGCATTCAGAGCCTGCATTCAGGACCTGCATTCAGGTGCATTCCCTGCATTCAGAGCCTGCATTCAGAGCCTGCATTCAGGCCTGCATTCAGGACCTGCATTCAGGGCCTGCATTCAGGCCTGCATTCAGAGCCTGCATTCAGGGTTTCATTCAGAGCCTGCATTCAGGCCAGAGCCTGCATTCAGAGCCTGCATTCAGAGCTGCATTCAGGAGCTGCATTCAGAGCCTTCATTCAAAGCCTGCATTCAGGTCTTGCATTCAGAGCCTGCATTCAGGGCCAGCATTCAGAGCCTGCATTCAGAGCCTGCATTCAGGACTTGCATTCAGGGCCTGCATTCAGACCTGCATTCAGAGCCTGCATTCAGAGCCTGCATTCAGAGCCTGCATTCAGAGCCTGCATTCAGAGGCCTGCATTCAGAGCCTGCATTCAGAGCCTGCATTCAGGACCTGCATTGCATTCAGGACCTGCATTCAGAGCCTGCATTCAGGGCCTGCATTCAGAGCCTGCATTAAGAGCCTGCATTCAGAGCCTGCATTCAGAGCCTGCATTAAGAGCCTGCATTCAGAGCCTGCATTCAGTGGTTTCATTCAGAGCCTGCATTCAGGGCCTGCATTCAGAGCCTGCACTTAGGGCCTGCATTCAGGCCTGCATTCAGAGCCTGCATTCATTCAGAGCCTGCATTCAGGCCTGCATTCAGGCCTGCATTCAGGACCTGCATTCAGAGCCTGCATTCAGGAGCCTGCATTCAGAGCCTGCATTCAGAGCCTGCATTCAGAGCCTGCATTCAGAGCCTGCATTCAGAGCCTGCATTCAGAGCCTGCATTCAGAGCCTGCATTCAGAGCCTGCATTCAGAGCCTGCATTCAGAGCCTGCATTCAGTGGTTTCATTCAGAGCCTGCATTGCGGGCCTGCATTCAGAGCCTGCACTTAGGGCCTGCATTCAGGACTTGCATTCAGAGCCTGCATTCAGGACTTGCATTCATAGCCTGCATTCAGAGCCTGCATTCAGGGCCTGCATTCAGAGCATGCATTCAGAGCCTGCATTCAGGAGCCTGCATTCAGGCCTTGCATTCAGACCTGCATTCAGGATTCAGGCCTTGCATTCAGAGCCTGCATTCAGAGCCTGCATTCAGACCTGCATTCAGGATTTGCATTCAGAGCCTGCATTCAGGACCTGCATTCAGAGCCTGCATTCGCATTTGCATTCAGACCATTCAGGCCTGCATTCAGAGCCTGCACCCTGCATTCAGAGCCTGCATTCAGAGCCTGCATTCAGAGCCTGCATTCAGAGCCTGCATTCAGGCCTGCATTCAGAGCCTGCATTCAGAGCCTGCATTCAGGACCTGCATTCAGGGCCTGCATTCAGAGCCTGCATTCAGGGCCTTGCATTCAGAGCCTGCATTCAGAGCTGCATTCAGGCCTGCATTCAGAGCCTGCATTCAGAGCCTGCATTCAGAGCCTGCATTCAGGACCTGCATTCAGAGCCTGCATTCAGGACCTGCATTCAGAGCCTGCATTCAGAGCCTGCATTCAGAGCCTGCATTCAGAGCCTGCATTCAGGAAGCCTGCCTGCATTCAGAGCCTGCATTCAGGAGCCTTTCATTCAGAGCCTGCATTCAGAGCCTGCATTCAGGATTGCATTCAGATTCCTGCATTCAGAGCCTGCATTCAGAACCTGCATTCAGGATTCATTCAGAAGAGCCTGCATTCAGGATCTGCATTCAGAGCCTGCATTCAGAGCCTGCATTCAGCATTCAGGGCCTGCATTCAGAGCCTGCATTCAGAGCCTGCATTCAGGACCTGCATTCAGAGCCTGCATTCAGAGCCTGCATTCATTCAGAGCCTGCATTCAGGACCTGCATTCAGAGCCTGCATTCAGAGCCTGCATTCAGGGCCTGCATTCAGGAGCCTGCATTCAGAGTATGCATTCAGAGCCTGCATTCAGAGCCTGCATTCAGAGCCTGCATTCAGGGCCTGCATTCAGGACTTGCATTCAGAGCCTACATTCAGGACTTGCATTCAGAGCCTGCATTCAGGACCTGCATTCAGGACATGCATTCAGAGCCTGCATTCAGAGCCTGCATTCAGGGCCTGCATTCAGGACCTGCATTCAGAGCCTGCATTCAGAGCCTGCATTCAGAGCCTGCATTCAGAGCCTGCATTCAGAGCCTGCATTCAGGGCCTGCATTCAGAGCCTGCATTCAGGACCTGCATTCAGAGCCTGCATTCAGAACCTGCATTCAGAGCCTGCATTTCAGACCCTGCATTCAGAGCCTGCATTCAGAGCCTGCATTCAGGAGCCTGCATTCAGACCTGCCTGCATTCAGAGCCTGCATTCAGAGCCTGCATTCAGAGCCTGCATTCAGAGCCTGCATTAAGAGCCTGCATTCAGAGCCTGCATTCAGTGGTTTCATTCAGAGCCTGCATTGCAGGCCTGCATTCAGAGCCTGCACTTAGGGCCTGCATTCAGGACTTGCATTCAGAACCTGCATCCAGGACCTGCATTCAGAGCCTGCATTCAGGACCGGCATTCAGAGCACGCATTCAGGATTTGCATTCAGAGCCTGCATTCAGGACTTGCATTCAGAGCCTGCATTCAGCACCTGAATTGAGAGCCTGCATTCAGAGCCTGCATTCAGAGCCTGCATTCCGGGCCTCCATTGAGGACCTGCATTCAGAGCCTGCATTGCGAGCCTGCATTTAGGGTCTGCATTCAGGACCTGCATTCAGAGCTTGTATTGCGAGCCTGCATTCAGAGCCTGCATTCGGGACCTGCATTCAGAGCCTACATTCAGGACTTGCATTAGGTACCTGCATGCAGAGCCTGCATTCAGAGCCTGTATTGAGGACCTGCATTCAGGGCCTGCAATCAGGACCTCCATTCAGTGGTTTCATTCAGAGCCTGCATTCAGGGCCTGTATTCAGATCCTGCATTCAGGAGCTGCATTCAGAGCGTTCATTCAAAGGCTGCTTTCAGGTCTTGCATTCTGAGCCTGCATTCAGGGCCAGCATTCAGAGCCTGCTTTCAGAGCGTTCATTCAGGACTTGCATTCAGGGCCTGTATTCATGACCTGCATTCACAACTTGCATTCAGAGCCTGCATTCAGAGCCTGCATTAAGAGCCTGAATTCAGGGCCTGCATTCAGAGCCTGCACTTAGGGCCTGCATTCAGGACTTGCATTCAGAGCCTGCATTCAGGACTTGCATTCAGAGCCTGCATTCAGAGCCTGCATTCATAGCCTGCATTCAGAGGCTGCATTCAGAGCCTGAATTCAGGACCTGCATTCAGTGGTTTCATTCAGAGCCTGCATTGCGGGCCTGCATTCAGAGCCTGCATTCCGGATTTGCATTCAGAGCCTGCATCCAGGACCTGCATTCAGAGCCTGCATTCAGGGCCTGCATTCAGAGCCTGCATTAAGAGCCTGCATTCAGGGCCTGCATTCAGAGCCTGCATTAAGAGCCTGCATTCAGAGCCTGCATTCAGAGCCTGCATTAAGAGCCTGCATTCAGGGCCTGCATTCAGAGCCTGCATTCAGAGCCTGCATTCAGAGGCTGCATTCAGAGCCTGCATTCTGAGCCTGCATTCAGGGCCAGCATTCAGAGCCTGCATTCAGGCCTGCATTCAGGCCTGAGCCTGCATTCAGGACCTGCATTCAGGCCTGCATTCAGACCTGCATTCAGGACTTGCATTCAGAGCCTGCATTCAGGACCTGCATTCAGAGCCTGCATGCATCAGAGCCTGCATTCAGAGCCTGCATTCAGGACTGCATTCAGCATTCAGAGCCTGCATTCAGAGCCTGCATTCAGGCCTGCATTCAGAGCCTTTCAGAGCCTGCATTCAGAGCCTGCATTTCAGGGCCTGCATTCAGAGCCTGCATTCAGAGCCTGCATTCAGAGCCTGCAGGACCTGCATTCAGAGCCTGCATTCAGAGCCTGCATTCAGAGCCTGCATTCAGAGCCTGCATTCAGGCCTGCATTCAGGCCTGCATTCAGAGCTGCATTCAGGAGCCTGCATTCAGAGCCTGCATTCAGAGCCTGCATTCAGAGCCTGCATTCAGAGCCTGCATTCAGAGCCTGCATTCAGAGCCTGCATTCCTGCATTCAGAGCCTGCATTCAGCATTCAGAGCCTGCATTCAGAGCTGCATTCAGAGCCTGCATTCAGAGCCTGCTGCATTCAGAGCCTTCAGCCTTTCAGGACCTGCATTCAGAGCCTGCATTCAGGACCTGCATTCAGACCTGCATTCAGAGCCTGCATTCAGGGCCTGCATTCAGAGCCTGCATTCAGGCCTGCATTCAGAGCCTGCATTCAGAGCCTGCATTCAGAGCCTGCATTCAGGGCCTGCATTCAGAGCCTTTCAGAGCCTGCATTCAGAGCCTGCATTCAGAGCCTGCATTCAGGGCCTGCATTCAGAGCCTGCATTCAGAGACCTGCATTCAGGACCTGCATTCAGAGCCTGCATTCAGGGCCTGCATTCAGAGCCTGCATTCAGGACCTGCATTCAGAGCCTTCATTCAGAGCCTGCATTCAGGTCTTGCATTCTGAGCCTGCATTCAGAGCCTGCATTCAGAGCCTGCATTCAGGACCTGCATTCAGGAGCCTGCATTCAGAGCCTGCATTCAGGCCTGCATTCAGAGCCTGCATTCAGGACCTGCATTCAGGCCTGCCAGGGCCTGCATTCAGAGCCTGCATTCAGAGCCTGCATTCAGGGCCTGCATTCAGAGCCTGCATTCAGGACCTGCATTCAGAGCCTGCATTCAGAGCCTGCATTCAGAGCCTGCATTCAGAGCCTGCATTCAGAGCCTGCATTCAGAGCCTGCATTCAGAGCCTGCATTCAGAGCCTGCATTCAGAGCCTGCATTCAGAGCCTGCATTCAGAGCCTGCATTCAGGACCAGCAGCCTGCATTCAGGCCTGCATTCAGAGCCTGCATTCAGAGCCTGCATTCAGAGCCTGCATTCAGAGCCTGCATTCAGAGCCTGCATTCAGGGCCTGCATTCAGGACCTGCATTCAGAGCCATGCAGAGCCTGCATTCAGGCCTGCATTCAGAGCCTGCATTCAGAGCCTGCATTCAGAGCCTGCATTCAGAGCCTGCATTCAGGATTTGCATTCAGAGCCTGCATTCAGGAGCCTGCATTCAGAGCCTGCATTCAGGCCTGCATTCAGAGCCTGCATTCAGGACCCTGCATTCAGGCCTGCATTCAGAGTCTTGCATTCAGCTGCATTCAGAGCCTGCATTCAGAGCCTGCATTCAGGACCTGCATTCAGAGCCTGCATTCAGGAGCCTGCATTTCAGAGCCTGCATTCAGGCCTGCATTCAGAGCCTGCATTCAGGCCTGCATTCAGGCCTGCATTCAGAGCCTGCATTCAGAGCCTGCATTCAGAGCCTGCATTCAGAGCCTGCATTCAGAGGCCTGCATTCAGGAGCCTGCATTCAGAGCCTGCATTCAGAGCCTGCATTCAGGACCTGCATTCAGAGCCTGCATTAAGAGCCTGCATTCAGAGCCTGCATTCAGAACCTGCATTCAGAGCCTGCATTCAGGGCCTGCATTCAGAGCCTGCATTAAGAGCCTGCATTCAGGGCCTGCATTCAGAGCCTGCATTAAGAGCCTGCATTCAGAGCCTGCATTCAGAGCCTGCATTAAGAGCCTGCATTCAGAGCCTGCATTCAGTGGTTTCATTCAGAGCCTGCATTCAGAGCCTGCATTCAGGACCTGCATTCAGGCCTTCAGATTCAGAGCCTGCATTCAGGCCTTGCATTCAGAGCCATGCATTCAGAGCCTGCATTCAGAGCCTTCAGCATTCAGAGCCTGCATTCAGGCCTGCATTCAGAGCCTGCATTCAGAGCCTGCATTCAGAGCCTGCATTCAGAGCCTGCATTCAGGACCTGCATTCAGAGCCTTGCATTCAGAGCCTGCATTCAGAGCCTGCATTCAGGCCTGCATTCAGAGCCTGCATTCAGGACCTGCATTCAGAGCCTGCATTCAGAGCCTGCATTCAGAGCCTGCATTCAGAGCCTGCATTCAGGACCTGCATTCAGGCCTGCATTCAGGAGCCTGCATTCAGGACCTGCATTCAGGAGCCTGCATTCAGAGCCTGCATTCAGAGCCTGCATTCAGAGCCTGCATTCAGAGCCTGCATTCAGAGCCTGCATTCAGAGCCTGCATTCAGAGCCTGCATTCAGAGCCTGCATTCAGAGCCTGCATTCAGGCCTGCATTCAGGAGCCTGCATTCAGAGCCTGCATTCAGGCCTGCATTCAGAGCCTGCATTCAGAGCCTGCATTCAGAGCCTGCATTCAGGACCTGCATTCAGAGCCTGCATTCAGAGCCTGCATTCAGGAGCCTGCATTCAGGACATTCAGAGCCTGCATTCAGGCCTGCATTCAGGCCTGCATTCAGAGCCTGCATTCAGCCTGCATTCAGGCCTGCATTCAGAGCCTGCATTCAGAGCCTGCATTCAGGTCCTGCATTCAGAGCCTGCATTCAGGGCCTGCATTCAGAGCCTGCATTCAGGCCTGCATTCAGAGCCTGCATTCAGAGCCAGCATTCAGGCCTGCATTCAGAGCCTGCATTCAGGAGCCTGCATTCAGAGCCTGCATTCAGACCTCAGAGGCATTCAGCATTCAGAGCCTGCATTCAGGACCTGCATTCAGAGCCTGCATTCAGAGCCTGCATTCAGAGCCTGCATTCAGAGCCTGCATTCAGAGCCTGCATTCAGAGCCTGCATTCAGAGCCTGCATTCTGGGCCTGCATTCAGGACCTGCATTCAGAGCCTGCATTCAGAGCCTGCATTCAGGGCCTGCATTCAGAGCCTGCATTCAGAGCCTGCATTCAGAGCCTGCATTCAGATTGCATTCAGAGCCTGCATTCAGGGCCTGCATTCAGAGCCTGCATTCAGCATTCAGAGCCTGCATTCAGAGCCTGCATTCAGAGCCTGCATTCAGAGCCTGCATTCAGAGCCTGCATTCAGGCCTGCATTCAGGCCTTGCATTCAGAGCCTGCATTCAGGATTGCATTCAGAGCCTGCATTCAGAGCCTGCATTCAGAGCCTGCATTCAGGACCTCATTCAGACCTGCATTCAGAGCCTGCATTCAGAGCCTGCATTCAGGGCCTGCATTCAGAGCCTGCATTCAGGACCTGCATTCAGAGCCTGCATTCAGAGCCTGCATTCAGAGCCTGCATTCAGAGCCTGCATTCAGAGCCTGCATTCAGGATTTGCATTCAGAGCCTGCATTCAGGCCTGCATTCAGAGCCTGCATTCAGGCCTGCATTCAGAGCCTGCATTCAGAGCCTGCATTCAGAGCCTGCATTCAGAGCCTGCATTCAGAGCCTGCATTCAGGACCTGCATTCAGAGCCTGCATTCAGAGCCTGCATTCAGGACCTGCATTCAGAGCCTGCATTCAGGACCTGCATTCAGAGCCTGCATTCAGAGCCTGCATTCAGGCCTGCATTCAGAGCCTGCATTCAGAGCCTGCATTCAGGACTTGCATTCAGAGCCTGCATTCAGGACCTGCATTCAGAGCCTGCATTCAGGACCTGCATTCAGAGGCTGCATTCAGGCCTGCATTCAGAGCCTGCATTCAGGCCTGCATTCAGAGCCTGCATTCAGGACCTGCATTCAGAGCCTGCATTCAGAGCCTGCATTCAGGCCTGCATTCAGAGCCTGCATTCAGGCCTGCATTCAGGCCTGCATTCAGAGCCTGCATTCAGGGCCTGCATTCAGAGCCTGCATTCAGAGCCTGCATTCAGGACCTGCATTCAGAGCCTGCATTCAGAGCCTGCATTCAGAGCCTGCATTCAGAGCCTGCATTCAGAGCCTGCATTCAGAGCCTGCATTCAGAGCCTGCATTCAGAGGCTGCATTCAGAGCCTGCATTCAGAGCCTGCATTCAGGACCTGCATTTCAGGAGCCTGCATTCAGAGCCTGCATTCAGAGCCTGCATTCAGAGCCTGCATTCAGAGCCTGCATTCAGGGCCTGCATTCAGAGCCTGCATTCAGAGCCTGCGTTCAGAGCCTGCATTCAGACCTGCATTCAGAGCCTGCATTCAGGCCTGCATTCAGAGCCTGCATTCAGAGCCTGCATTCAGCCTGCATTCAGAGCCTGCATTCAGGGCCTGCATTCAGAGCCTGCATTCAGGCCTGCATTCAGAGCCTGCATTCAGGCCTGCATTCAGAGCCTGCATTCAGAGCCTGCATTCAGGGCCTGCATTCAGAGCCTGCATTCAGAGCCTTCATTCAGAGCCTGCTTTCAGGTCTTGCATTCAGAGCCTGCATTCAGGACCTGCATTCAGAGCCTGCATTCAGGAGCCTGCATTCAGGCCTGCATTCAGAGCCTGCATTCAGGACCTGCATTCAGAGCCTGCATTCAGGAGCCTGCATTCAGGCCTGCATTCAGATTGCATTCAGGCCTGCATTCAGAGCCTGCATTCAGAGTCTGCATTCATTCAGAGCCTGCATTCAGGAGCCTGCATTCATGCATTCAGGCCTGCATTCAGGCCTGCATTCAGAGCCTGCATTCAGGACCTGCATTCAGAGCCATTCAGCATTCAGGCCTGCATTCAGAGCCTGCATTCAGAGCCTGCATTCAGGGCCTG
The DNA here is from genome assembly GCA_011125475.1 of Melanerpes aurifrons. Taxonomy (NCBI): domain Eukaryota; kingdom Metazoa; phylum Chordata; class Aves; order Piciformes; family Picidae; genus Melanerpes; species Melanerpes aurifrons. Next base: position 537,090 of record WWNC01000163.1, on the reverse strand, counting down.
CATTCAGAGCCTGCATTCAGGCCTGCATTCAGAGCCTGCATTCAGAGCCTGCATTCAGAGCCTGCATTCAGAGCCTGCATTCAGGCCTGCATTCAGAGCCTGCATTCAGAGCCAGAGCCTGCATTCAGGACTGCATTCAGAGCCTGCATTCAGGCCTGCATTCAGAGCCTGCATTCAGGCCTGCATTCAGAGCCTGCATTCAGGACCTGCATTCAGAGCCTGCATTCAGAGCCTGCATTCAGAGCCTGCATTCAGAGCCTGCATTCAGGACCAGCATTCAGAGCCTGCATTCAGACCTGCATTCAGGCCTGCATTCAGAGCCTGCATTCAGAGCCTGCATTCAGGCCTGCATTCAGGCCTGCATTCAGAGCCTGCATTCAGAGCCTGCATTCAGGAGCCTGCATTCAGCCTGCATTCAGAGCCTGCATTCAGGACCTGCATTCAGAGCCTGCATTCAGAGCCTGCATTCAGAGCCTGCATTCAGCCTGCATTCAGAGCCTGCATTCAGAGCCTGCATTCAGGCCTGCATTCAGGGCCTGCATTCAGAGCCTGCATTCAGAGCCTGCATTCAGAGCCTTGCATTCAGACCTGCATTCAGAGCCTGCATTCAGGACCTGCATTCAGACCTGCATTCAGGCCTGCATTCAGAGCCTGCATTCAGAGCCTGCATTCAGAGCCTGCATTCAGGCCTGCATTCAGAGCCTGCATTCAGAGCCTGCATTCAGGGGCCTTTGCATTCAGAGCCTGCATTCAGAGCCTGCATTCAGAGCCTGCATTCAGGACCTGCATTTCAGGCCTGCATTCAGACCCTGCATTCAGAGCCTGCATTCAGAGCCTGCATTCAGGCCTGCATTCAGAGCCTGCATTCAGGACCTGCATTCAGAGCCTGCATTCAGAGCCTGCATTCAGAGCCTGCATTCAGAGCCTGCATTCAGAGCCTGCATTCAGACCTGCATTCAGCATTCAGAGCCTGCATTCAGGCCTGCATTCAGAGCCTGCATTCAGAGCCTGCATTCAGGCCTGCATTCAGAGCCAGGACCTGCATTCAGAGCCTGCATTCAGAGGCCTGCATTCAGGACCTGCATTCAGAGCCTGCATTCAGAGCCTGCATTCAGAGCCTGCATTCAGAGCCTGCATTCAGGCCTGCATTCAGAGCCTGCATTCAGAGCCTGCATTCAGAGCCTGCATTCAGGACTGCATGCATTCAGATTCAGCCTGCATTCAGAGCCTGCATTCAGAGCCTGCATTCAGGACCTGCATTCAGAGCCTGCATTCAGGATCAGAGCCTGCATTCAGGCCTTTGCATTCAGAGCCTGCATTCAGAGCCTGCATTCAGAGCCTGCATTCAGGACTGCATTCAGAGCCTGCATTCAGGCCTGCATTCAGAGCCTGCATTCAGAGCCTTCAGCCTGCATTCAGAGCCTGCATTCAGGGCCTGCATTCAGAGCCTGCATTCAGAGCTGCATTCAGAGCCTGCATTCAGAGCCTGCATTCAGAGCCTGCATTCAGGGCCTGCATTCAGAGCCTGCATTCAGAGTGCATTCAGGCCTGCATTCAGAGCCTGCATTCAGAGCCTGCATTCAGAGCCTGCATTCAGATATTCTGCATTTCAGGCCTGCATTCAGGATTTGCATTCAGAGCCTGCATTCAGAGCCTGCATTCAGGGCCTGCATTCAGGCCTGCATTCAGGACCTGCATTCAGAGCCTGCATTCAGAGCCTGCATTCAGGGCCTGCATTTCAGAGCCTGCATTCAGAGCCTGCATTCAGAGCCTGCATTCAGGGCCTGCATTCAGAGCCTGCATTCAGAGCCTGCATTCAGGAGCCTGCATTCAGAGCCTGCATTCAGAGCCTGCATTCAGACCTGCATTCAGAGCCTGCATTCAGAGCCTGCATTCAGAGCCTGCATTCAGAGCCTGCATTCAGGCCTGCATTCAGAGCCTGCATTCAGAGCCTGCATTCAGAGCCTGCATTCAGAGCCTGCATTCAGAGCCTGCATTCAGAGCCTGCATTCAGGTTTGCATTCAGAGCCTGCATTCTGCATTCAGGCCTGCATTCAGCCTGCATTCAGAGCCTTTTATTCAGGAGCCTGCATTCAGGACCTGCATTCAGAGCCTGCATTCAGGACTTCCTGCATTCAGAGCCTGCATTCAGAGCCTGCATTCAGAGCCTGCATTCAGGTGCTGCATTCAGGACCTGCATTCAGAGCCTGCATTCAGAGCCTGCATTCAGGCCTGCATTCAGGGCCTGCATTCAGGAGCCTGCATTCAGAGCCTGCATTCAGAGCCTGCATTCAGGACCTGCATTCAGAGCCTGCATTCAGAGGCCTGCATTCAGGACCTGCATTCAGAGCCTGCATTCAGAGCCTGCATTCAGAGACTGCATTCAGGACCTGCATTCAGAGCCTGCATTCAGGACCTGCATTCAGAGCCTGCATTGCATTCAGGGCCTGCATTCAGACCTGCATTCAGAGCCTGCATTCAGGACCTGCATTCAGAGCCTTCATTCAGGACCTGCATTCAGGCCTGCATTCAGGACCTGCATTCAGAGCCTGCATTCAGGCCTGCATTCAGAGCCTGCATTCAGGCCTGCATTCAGAGCCTGCATTCAGAGCCTGCATTCAGGCCTGCATTCAGAGCCTGCATTTCAGAGCCTGCATTCAGGACCTGCATTCAGAGCCTGCATTCAGAGCCTGCATTCAGAGCCTGCATTCAGAGCCTGCATTCAGAGCCTGCATTCAGAGCCTGCATTCAGAGCCTGCATTCAGAGCCTGCATTCAGGACCTGCATTCAGAGCCTGCATTCAGGACCTGCATTCAGAGCCTGCATTCAGGAGCCTGCATTCAGAGCCTGCATTCAGAGCCTGCATTCAGGCCTGCATTCAGGCCTGCATTCAGGACCTGCATTCAGAGCCTGCATTCAGGCCTGCATTCAGAGCCTGCATTCAGAGCCTGCATTCAGAGCCTGCATTCAGGCCCTGCATTCAGAGATTCAGAGCCTGCATTCAGGACCTGCATTCAGAGCCTGCATTCAGGACCTGCATTCAGAGCCTGCATTCAGGACCTGCATTCAGAGCCTGCATTCAGGCCTTGCATTCAGAGCCTGCATTCAGAGCCTGCATTCAGGACCTGCATTCAGGATTTGCATTCAGAGCCTGCATTCAGAGCCTGCATTCAGAGCCTGCATTCAGGGCCTGCATTCAGGCCTGCATTCAGGATTCAGACCCCTGCATTCAGAGCCTGCATTCAGAGCCTGCATTCAGAGCCTGCATTCAGGCCCTTTCATTCAGAGCCTGCATTCAGGCCTGCATTCAGAGCCTGCATTCAGAGCCTGCATTCAGAGCCTGCATTCAGAGCCTGCATTCAGAGCAGAGCCTGCATTCAGAGCCTGCATTCAGGACCTGCATTCAGAGCCTGCATTCAGGAGCCTGCATTCAGGCCTGCATTCAGGGCCTGCATTCAGGCCTGCATTCAGAGCCTGCATTCAGGACCTGCATTCAGAGCCTGCATTCAGGCCTGCATTCAGGCCTGCATTCAGAGCCTGCATTCAGAGCCTGCATTCAGAGCCTGCATTCAGGAGCCTGCATTCAGAGCCTGCATTCAGAGCCTGCATTCAGAGCCTGCATTCAGCATTCAGGACCTGCATTCAGGCCTGCATTCAGAGCCTGCATTCAGAGCCTGCATTCAGAGCCTGCATTCAGAGCCTGCATTCAGAGCCTGCATTCAGGATTTGCATTCAGAGCCTGCATTCAGGACCTGCATTCAGAGCCTGCATTCAGGCCTGCATTCATTCAGAGCCTGCATTCAGGATTTGCATTCAGAACCTGCATCCAGGACCTGCATTCAGAGCCTGCATGCAGGAGTAGCATTCAGAGCCTGCATTCTGGGCCTGCATTCAGACTTTGCATTCAGACTTTGCATTCAGAGCCTGCATTCAGGACCTGCATTCAGGGACTGCATTCAGGGCCTGCATTCATGATTTGCATTAAGAGCCTGCATTCAGGACCCGCATTCAGGGCCTGCATTCAGAGCCTGCATTCAGGACTTGCATTCAGAGCCTGCATTCAGGACCTGAATTCAGACCCTGCATTCAGAGCCTGCATTCAGGGCCTGCATTCAGGACATGCATTCAGAGCCTGCATTCAGGACCTGCATACAGAGCCTGCATTTAGGGCCTGCATTTAGGGCCTGCAGTTTGGACTTGCATTCAGAGCCTGCACTCAGAGCCTGCACTCAGAGCCTGCGTTCAGAGCCTGCATTCAGACCCTGCATGCAGGATTTGCATTCAGAGCCTGTATCCAGGACGTGCATTCAGTGCCTGCATTCAGAGCCTGCATTCAGAGCCTGCATTCAGGATTTGCATTCAGAGGCTGCATTCAGAGCCTGCATTCAGGACCTGCATTCAGGACTTGCATTCAGATCCTGCATTCAGGACCTGCATTCAGGACCTGCATTCAGAGCCTTCATTGAGAGCCTGCGTTCAGGACCTGCATTCAGACCCAGCATTCAGAGCCTGCATTCAGACACTGCATGCAGGATTTGCATTCAGAACCTGCATCCAGGACCTGCGTTCAGAGCTTGCATGCAGGAGTAGCATTCTGAGCCTGCATTCTGGGCCTGCATTCACACTTTGCATTCAGAGCCTGCATTCAGGACCTGCATTCAGGGACTGCATTCAGGACCTGCATTCAGGACCTGCATTCAGGACCTGCATTCAGGGCCTGCATTCAAAGCCTGCATTCAGAGCCTGCATTGAGAGCCTTCATTGAGAGCCTTCGTTCAAGACCTGCATTCAGACCAAGCATTCACAGCCTGCATTCAGGGCCTGCATTCAGAGCCTGCATTGAGAGCCTTCATTGAGAGCCTTCATTCAAGACCTGCATTCAAACCAAGCATTCACAGCCTGCATTCAGAGCCTGAATGCAGGAATTGCATTCAGAGCCTGCATTCAGAGCCTGCATTTAGAGCCTGCATTCAGGGCCTGCATTCAGAGCCTGCGTCACGAGCCTGCATTCAGAGTCTACATTCAGGACCTGCCTTCCGTGGTTTCATTCAGAGCCTGCATTCAGGACCTGCATTCAGTGCGTTCATTCAAAGGCTGCTTTCAGGTCTTGCATTCTGAGCCTGCATTCAGAGCCTGCATTCAGAGCCCGCATTCAGGATTTGCATTCAGTGCCTGCATTCAGGACTTGCATTCAGAGCCTCCATTCAGAGCCTGCATTCAGGATTTGCATTCAGTGCCTGTATTCAGAGCCTGCATTAAGAGCCTGAATTCAGGGCCTGCATTCAGAGCCTGCATTCAGGATTTGCATTCAGGACGTGCATTCAGATCCTGCATTCAGAGCCTACATTCAGGATTTGCATTCAGAGCCTGCATTCTGGACCTGCATTCAGGGCCTGCATTCAGAGCCTGCATTCAGAGCCTGTATTCTGGGCCTGCATTCAGGACCTGCATTCAGAGCCTGCATTCAGAGCCTGCATTCAGGACCTGAATTCAGGACTTGCATTCAGGGCCTGCATTCAGAGCCTTCATTCAGAGTCTGCATTCAGAGCCCGCATTCAGGGTTTTCATTCAGAGCCTGCATTCAGAGTCTGCATTCAGAGCCTGCATTTAGGGCCTGCATTCAGAGCCTGCATTCAGGATTTGCAATCAGAGCCTGTATTCAGAGCCTGCATTAAGAGCCTGAATTCAGGGCCTGCATTCAGAGCCTGCATTCAGGATTTGCATTCAGGACGTGCATTCAGATCCTGCATTCAGGGCCTGCATTCAGGATTTGCATTCAGGACGTGCATTCAGATCCTGCATTCAGAGCCTGCATTCAGGGCCTGCATTCAGAGGCTGCTTTCAGGTCTTCCTTTCAGAGCCTGCATTCAGAGCCTGCATTCGGGACTTGCATTCAGAGCCTGCATTCAGAGCCTGCATTCAGGACCTGCATACAGAGCCTGCATTTAAGGCCTGCATTTAGGGCCTGCAGTTTGGACTTGCATTCAGAGTCTGCATTCAGAGCCTGCACTCAGAGCCTGCGTTCAGAGCCTGCATTCAGGACCAGCGTTCAGAGCCTGCATTCAGACCCTGCATGCAGGATTTGCATTCAGAGCCTGTATCCAGGACGTGCATTCAGTGCCTGCATTCAGGGCCTGCATTCAGAGCCTTCATTCAGAGGCTGCTATCAGGTCTTCCTTTCAGAGCCTGCATTCAGAGCCTGCATTCAGGACCTGCATTCTTGGCCTGCATTCAGGACCTGCATTCAGAGCCTGCATTCAGGACCTGAATTCAGGACATGCATTCAGGGCCTCCATTCAGAGCCTTCATTCAGAGCCTGCATTCAGAGCCTGGATTCAGAGCCCGCATTCAGGGTTTGCATTCAGAGCGTGCATTCAGAGTCTGCATTCAGAGCCTGCATTCAGGATTTGCATTCAAAGCCTGCATTCAGAGCCTTCATTTAGGGCCTGCATTCAGGACTTGCATTCAGAGCCTGCATTCAGGACTTGCATTCTGAGCCTGCATTCAGAACCTGCATTCAGATCCTGCATTCAGAGCCTGCATTCAGGACCTGCATTCAGTGGTTTCATTCAGAGCCTGCATTCAGGATTTGCATTCAGAGCCTGCATTCAGGATTTGCATTCAGAGCCTGCATTCAGAGCCTGCATTCAGAGCCTGCATTCAGGACCTGCATTCAGTGGTTTCATTCAGAGCCTGCATTCCGGGCCTGCATTCAGAGCCTGCATTCAGGGCCTGCATATAGAGCCTGCATTCAGAGCCTTCATTGAGAGCCTGTGTTCAGGACCTGCATTCAGACCCTGCATGCAGGATTTGCATTCGGAGCCTGCATCCAGGACTTGCATTCAGAGTCTGCATTCAGGATTTTCATTCAGACCCTGCATTCAGAGCCTTCATTCAGAGGCTGCTTTCAGGTCTTCCTTTCAGAGCCTGCATTCAGAGCGTGCATTCGGGACTTGCATTCAGAGCCTGCATTAAGAGCCTGCATTCAGGGCCTGCATTCAGGACATGCATTCAGGACCTGCATTCAGGGCCTGCATTCAGAGCCTGCATTCAGGATTTGCATTCAGAGCCTGCATTCAGAACCTGCACTCTGAGCCTTCATTCAGAGGCTGCTTTCAGGTCTTGCATTCAGAACCTGCATTCAGGACATGCATTCAGAGCCTGCTTTCAGGATTTTCATTCAGACCCTGCATTCAGAGCCTGCATTCAGGGCCAGCATTCAGAGCCTTAATTCAGAGGCTGCTTTCAGGTCTTCCTTTCAGAGCCTGCATTCAGTGCCCGCATTCAGTATTTGAATTCAGTGCCTGCATACACAGCCTGCATTCAGGACCTGCATACAGAGCCTGCGTTTAAGGCCTGCATTTAGGGCCTGCAGTTTGGACTTGCATTCAGTGCCTGCATTCAGGGCCTGCATTCAGAGCCTTCATTCAGAGGCTGCTTTCAGGTCTTCCTGTCAGAGCCTTGTATTCAGAGCCTGCATTCAGGGCCTGCATTCAGGATTTGCATTCAGAGCCTGCATTCAGAGCCTGCATTCAGGGCCTGCATTCAGAGCCTGCATTCAGAGCCTGCATTCTGGGCCTGCATTCAGGACCTGCATTCAGAGCCTGCATCCAGGACCTGCATTCAGAGCCCGCATTCAGTGTTTGCATTCAGAGTCTGCATTCAGAGCCTGCATTTAGGGCCTGCATTCAGATCCTGCATTCAGGATTTGCATTCAGTGCCTGTATTCAGAGCCTGCATTAAGAGCCTGAATTCAGGGCCTGCATTCAGAGCCTGCATTCAGGATTTGCATTCAGGACGTGCATTCAGATCCTGCATTCAGAGCCTGCATTCAGGGCCTGCATTCAGGGCCTGCATTCAGAGCCTGCATTCAGAGCCTGTATTCGGTGCCTGCATTCAGGACCTGCATTCAGAGTCTGCATTCAGAGCCTGCATTCAGTATTTGCATTCAGAGCGTGCATTCAGAGCCAGCAGTTAGGGCCTGTATTCAGAGCCTGCATTCAGGATTTGCATTCAGAGCCTGCATTCAGAGCCTGCATTAAGAGCCTGAATTCAGGGCCTGCATTTAGAGCCTGCATTCCGGATTTGCATTCACAGACTGCATTCAGAGCCTGCATTAAGAGCCTGAATTCAGGGCCTGCATTCAGAGCCTGCATTCAGGGCCTGCATTCATGGCTTGCATTCAGAGCCTGCATTCAGAGCCTGCATTCAGGGCCTGCATTCAGGACATGCATTCAGAGCCTGCATTCAGGGCCTGCATTCAGAGCCTGCAATCAGGGCCTGCATTCAGAGCCTGCATTCAGGATTTGCATTCAGAGCCTGCATTCAGGACCTGCACTCTGAGCCTTCATTCAGAGGCTGCTTTCAGGTCTTGCATTCAGAGCCTGCATTCAGGAGCTGCATTCAGAGCGTTCATTCAAAGGCTGCTTTCAGGTCTTGCATTCAGAGCCTGCATTCAGAGCCTGCATTCAGAGCCTGCTTTCAGGATTTTCATTCAGACCCTGCATTCAGAGCCTGCATTCGGGACTTGCATTCAGAGCCTGCATTCAGAGCCTGCATTCAGAGCCTGCATTTAAGGCCTGCATTTAGGGCCTGCAGTTTGGACTTGCATTCAGAGTCTGCATTCAGAGCCTGCATTCAGGGCCTGCATTCAGGACATGCATTCAGAGCCTGCATTCAGGGCCTGCATTCAGAGCCTGCAATCAGGGCCTGCATTCAGAGCCTGCATTCAGGATTTGCATTCAGAGCCTGCATTCAGGACCTGCACTCTGAGCCTTCATTCAGAGGCTGCTTTCAGGTCTTGCATTCAGAGCCTGCATTCAGGAGCTGCATTCAGAGCGTTCATTCAAAGGCTGCTGCATTTCAGAGCCTGCATTCAGAGCCTGCATTCAGAGCCTGCTTTCAGGATTTTCATTCAGACCCTGCATTCAGAGCCTGCATTCGGGACTTGCATTCAGAGCCTGCATTCAGAGCCTGCATTCAGAGCCTGCATTTAAGGCCTGCATTTAGGGCCTGCAGTTTGGACTTGCATTCAGAGTCTGCATTCAGAGCCTGCATGCAGGATTTGCATTCAGAGCCTGCATCCAGGACCTGCATTCAGAGTCTGCATTCAGGATTTTCATTCAGACCCTGCATTCAGAGCCTTCATTCAGAGGCTGCTTTCAGGTCTTCCTTTCAGAGCCTGCATTCAGAGCCTGCATTCGGGACTTGCATGCAGAGCCTGCATTAAGAACCTGCATTCAGGGCCTGCATTCAGGACATGCATTCAGGACCTGCATTCAGGGCCTGCATTCAGAACCTGCATTCAGGATTTGCATTCAGAGCCTGCATTCAGGACCTGCACTCTGAGCCTTCATTCAGAGGCTGCTTTCAGGTCTTGCATTCAGAACCTGCATTCAGGACCTGCCTTCCGTGGTTTCCTTCAGAGCCTGCATTCAGGACATGCATTCAGAGCCTGCTTTCAGGATTTTCATTCAGACCCTGCATTCAGAGCCTGCATTCAGGGCCAGCATTCAGAGCCTTCATTCAGAGGCTGCTTTCAGGTCTTCCTTTCAGAGCCTGCATTCAGAGCCTGCATTCGGGACTTGCATTCAGAGCCTGCATTCAGAGCCTGCATTCAGGGCCTGCATACAGAGCCTGCGTTTAAGGCCTGCATTTAGGGCCTGCAGTTTGGACTTGCATTCAGTGCCTGCATTCAGGGCCTGCATTCAGAGCCTTCATTCAGAGGCTGCTTTCAGGTCTTCCTTTCAGAGCCCTGTATTCAGAGCCTGCATTCAGGGCCTGCACTCAGGACGTGCATTCAGACCCTGCATTCAGAGCCTGCATTCAGGGCCTGCATTCAGAGCCTGCATTCAGGATTTGCATTCAGAGCCTGCATTCAGAGCCTGCATTCAGAGCCTGCATTCAGGGCCTGCATTCAGAGCCTGCATTCAGGATTTGCATTCAGAGCCTGCATTCTGGACCTGCATTCAGGGCCTGCATTCAGGACCTGCATTCAGAGCCTGCATTCAGGGCCTGCATTCAGAGCCTGCATTCAGAGCCTGCATTCAGAGCCTGCATTCAGAGCCTGCATTCAGGACCTGCATTCAGAGCCTGCATTCAGGACCTGCATTCAGAGCCTGCATTGCATTCAGGATCCTGCATTCAGAGCCAGCATTCAGAGCCTGCATTCAGAGCCTGCATTCAGAGCCTGCATTCAGGCCTGCATTCAGGCCTGCATTTAGGGCCTGCAGTTTGGACTTGCATTCAGTGCCTGCATTCAGGGCCTGCATTCAGAGCCTGCATTCAGGATTTGCATTCAGAGCCTGCATTCTGGACCTGCATTCAGGGTCTGCATTCAGAGCCTGCATTCAGAGCCTGCATTCAGGATTCAGAGCCTGCATTCAGGGCCTGCATTCAGGACCTGCATTCAGAGCCTGCATTCAGGACCTGCATTCAGGACCTGCATTCAGAGCCTGCATTCAGAGCCTGCATTCAGGACTGCATTGCATTCAGAGCCTGTTTGCATTCAGAGCCTGCATTCAGCATTCAGGATTTGCATTCAGAGCCTGCATTCAGGACCTGCATTCAGAGCCTGCATTCAGGATTTGCATTCAGTGCCTGCATTCAGAGCCTGCATTCAGAGCCTGCATTCAGGGCCTGCATTCAGAGCCTGCATTCAGGATTTGCATTCAGGACGTGCATTCAGAGCCTGCATTCAGAGCCTGCATTCAGGGCCTGCATTCAGAGCCTGCATTCAGGATTTGCATTCGGAGCCTGCATTCAGGATTTGCATTCAGAGCCTGTATTCTGGGCCTGCATTCAGGACCTGCATTCAGAGCGTTCATTCAAAGGCTGCTTTCAGGTCTTGCATTCTGAGCCTGCATTCAGATCCTGCATTCAGAGCCTGCATTCAGGGCCTGCATTCAGAACCTACATTCAGGATTTGCATTCAGAGCCTGCATTCTGGACCTGCATTCAGGGCCTGCATTCAGAGCCTGCATTCAGAGCCTGTATTCTGGGCCTGCATTCAGGACCTGCATTCAGGAGCCTGCATTCAGAGCCTGCATTCAGGCATTCAGGACCTGCATTCAGGACCTGCATTCAGAGCCTGCATTCAGGACCTGCATTCAGGCCTGCATTCAGCATTCAGGGCCTGCATTCAGAGCCTTCATTCAGAGCCTGCATTCAGAGCCCGCATTCAGGGTTTGCATTCAGAGCCTGCATTCAGAGTCTGCATTCAGAGCCTGCATTTAGGGCCTGCATTCAGAGCCTGCATTCAGGATTTGCATTCAGAGCCTGCATTAAGAGCCTGAATTCAGGGCCTGCATTCTGAGCCTGCATTCAGGATTTGCATTCAGAACCTGCATCCAGGACCTGCGTTCAGAGCCTGCATGCAGGAGTAGCATTCAGAGCCTGCATTCTGGGCCTGCATTCAGACTTTGCATTCAGAGCCTGCATTCAGGACCTGCATTCAGGGACTGCATTCAGGGCCTGCATTCAGACTTTGCATTCAGAGCCTGCATTCAGGACCTGCATTCAGGGACTGCATTCAGGGCCTGCATTCATGATTTGCATTAAGAGCCTGCATTCAGGACCCGCATTCAGGGCCTGCATTCAGAGCCTGCATTCAGGACCTGAATTCAGACCCTGCATTCAGAGCCTGCATTCAGGGCCTGCATTCAGGACATGCATTCAGAGCCTGCATTCAGGACCTGCATACAGAGCCTGCATTTAGGGCCTGCATTTAGGGCCTGCAGTTTGGACTTGCATTCAGAGGCTGCACTCAGAGCCTGCGTTCAGAGCCTGCATTCAGGACGTGCATTCAGATCCTGCATTCAGACCCTGCATGCAGGATTTGCATTCAGAGCCTGTATCCAGGACGTGCATTCAGTGCCTGCATTCAGGGCCTGCATTCAGAGCCTTCATTCAGATCCTGCATTCAGAGCCCGCATTCAGGATTTGCATTCAGCGGCTGCATTCAGAGCCTGCATTCAGGACCTGCATTCAGAGCCTGCATTGAGAGCCTTCATTGAGAGCCTTCAGACCTGCATTCAGACCTGCATTCAGACCAAGCATTCACAGCCTGCATTCAGGGCCTGCATTCAGAGCCTCCATTGAGAGCCTTCATTGAGAGCCTTCATTCAAGACCTGCATTCAAAGCAAGCATTCACAGCCTGCATTCACAGCCTGCATTCAGGAATTGCATTCAGAGCCTGCATTCAGAGCCTGCATTTAGAGCCTGCATTCAGGACCTGCATTCAGAGCCTGCATCACGAGCCTGCATTCAGAGTCTACATTCAGGACCTGCCTTCTGTGGTTTCATTCAGAGCCTGCATTCAGGATTCAGAGCCTGCATTCAGGCCTGCATTCAGAGCCTGCATTCAAAGGCTGCTTTCAGGTCTTGCATTCTGAGCCTGCATTCAGAGCCTGCATTCAGGCCTGCATTCAGGATTCAGTGCCTGCATTCAGGACTTGCATTCAGAGCCTCCATTCAGAGCCTGCATTCAGGATTTGCATTCAGTGCCTGCATTCAGAGCCTGCATTCAGGATTTGCATTCAGGACGTGCATTCAGAGCCTGCATTCAGAGCCTGCATTCAGGCCGTGCATTCAGAGCCTGCATTCAGAGCCTGCATTCAGAGCCTACATTCAGGATTTGCATTCAGAGCCTGCATTCTGGACCTGCATTCAGGGCCTGCATTCAGAGCCTGCATTCAGAGCCTGTATTCTGGGCCTGCATTCAGGACCTGCATTCAGAGCCTGCACTCAGGACCTGAATTCAGGACTTGCATTCAGGGCCTGCATTCAGAGCCTTTATTCAGAGCCTGCATTCAGAGCCCGCATTCAGGGTTTTCATTCAGAGCCTGCAGTCAGAGTCTGCATTCAGAGCCTGCATTTAGGGCCTGCATTCAGAGCCTGCATTCAGGATTTGCATTCAGAGCCTGCATTCAGAGCCTGCATTAAGAGCCTGCATTCAGGGCCTGCATTCAGAGCCTGCATTCAGGATTTGCATTCAGGACGTGCATTCAGATCCTGCATTCAGGGCCTGCATTCAGAGCCTGCATTCAGAGCCTTCATTGAGAGCCTGCATTCAGGACCTGCATTCAGACCCAGCATTCAGAGCCTGCATTCAGGGCCTGCATTCAGAGCCTGCGTTCAGAGCCTGCATGCAGGAGTAGCATTCAGAGCCTGCATTCTGGTCCTGCATTCAGACTTTGCATTCAGAGCCTGCATTCAGGACCTGCATTCAGGGACTGCATTCAGGGCCTGCATTCATGATTTGCATTAAGAGCCTGCATTCAGGACCCGCATTCAGGGCCTGCATTCAGAGCCTGCATTCAGGACTTGCATTCAGAGCCTGCATTCAGGACCTGAATTCAGACCCTGCATTCAGAGCCTGCATTCAGGGCCTGCATTCAGGACATGCATTCAGAGCCTGCATTCAGGACCTGCATACAGAGCCTGCATTTAGGGCCTGCATTTAGGGCCTACAGTTTGGACTTGCATTCAGAGTCTGCATTCAGAGCCTGCACTCAGAGCCTGCGTTCAGAGCCTGCATTCAGGACCAGCGTTCAGAGCCTGCATTCAGACCCTGCATGCAGGATTTGCATTCAGAGCCTGTATCCAGGACGTGCATTCAGTGCCTGCATTCAGGGCCTGCATTCAGAGCCTTCATTCAGAGCCTGCATTCAGAGCCCGCATTCAGGATTTGCATTCAGAGGCTGCATTCAGAGCCTGCATTCAGGGCCTGCATTAAGAGCCTGCATTCAGGGCCTGCATTCAGAGCCTGCATTCAGGGCCTGCATTAAGAGCCTGCATTCAGGGCCTGCATTCAGAGCCTGCATTGAGAGCCTTCATTGAGAGCCTTCGTTCAAGACCTGCATTCAGACCAAGCATTCACAGCCTGCATTCATGGCCTGCATTAAGAGCCTGCATTCAGGGCCTGCATTCAGAGCCTGCATTGAGAGCCTTCATTGAGAGCCTTCATTCAAGGCCTGCATTCAGACCAAGCATTCACAGCCTGCATTGAGAGCCTTCATTGAGAGCCTTCATTCAAGACCTGCATTCAAAGCCTTTTGCATTCACAGCCTGCATTCACAGCCTGTATGCAGGATTTGCATTCAGAGCCTGCATTCAGAGCCTGCATTTAGAGCCTGCATTACGGACCTGCATTCAGAGCCTGCATCACGAGCCTGCATTCAGAGTCTACATTCAGGACCTGCCTTCTGTGGTTTCATTTAGAGCCTGCATTCAGGACCTGCATTCAGTGCGTTCATTCAAAGGCTGCTTTCAGGTCTTGCATTCGGAGCCTGCATTCGGAGCCTGCTTTCAGAGCCTGCATTCAGATTTGCATTCAGAGCCTGCATTCAGAGCCTGCATTCAGGACTTGCATTCAGAGCCTGCATTCAGAGCCTGCATTCAGGGCCTTGCATTCAGGACGCATTCAGATCCTGCATTAGAGCCTGCATTCAGGGCCTGCATTCAGAGCCTGCATTTAGGGCCTGCATTTTAGGCCTGCAGTTTGGACTTGCATTCAGAGCCTTAATTCAGAGCCTGCATTCAGAGCCTTCAGATTTCAGAGCCTGCATTCAGAGCCTGCATTCAGAGCCTGCATTCAGAGCCTGCATTCAGAGCCTGCATTCAGGACCTGCATTCAGAGCCAGGACTGCATTCAGAGCCTGCATTCAGAGCCTGCATTCAGAGCCTGCATTCTGCATTCAGACCTGCATTCAGAGCCTGCATTCAGAGCCTGCATTCAGGAGCTTGCATTCAGAGCCTGCATTCAGGCATTCAGACCTGCATTCAGAGCCTGCATTCAGAGTCTGCATTCAGAGCCTGCATTCAGAGCCTGCATTCAGGGCCTGCATTCAGGACCTGCATTCAGAGCCTGCATTCAGAGCCTGCATTCAGAGCCTGCATTCAGGACCTGCATTCAGGTCTTGCATTCAGAGCCTGCATTCAGAGCCTGCATTCAGAGCCTTGCATTCAGAGCCTGCATTCAGAGCCTGCATTCAGAGCCTGCATTCAGAGCCTGCATTCAGGCCTGCATTCAGGAGCATTCAGAGCCTGCATTCAGAGCCTGCATTCAGAGCCTGCATTCTGCATTCAGAGCCTGCATTCAGAGCCTGCATTCAGAGCCTGCATTCAGAGCCTGCATTCAGAGCCTGCATTCAGACCTGCATTCAGGATTTGCATTCAGAGCCTGCATTCAGAGCCTGCATTCAGAGCCTGCATTCAGGGCCTGCATTCCTGCAGAGCCTGCATTCAGGGCATTCAGAGAGCATGCATTCAGACCCTGCATTCAGAGCCTGCATTCAGCCTGCATTCAGAGCCATTCAGAGCCTGCATTCAGAGCCTGCATTCAGAGCCTGCATTCAGGAGCCTGCATTCAGAGCCTGCATTCAGAGCCTGCATTCAGACCTGCATTCAGATTCAGGACCTGCATTCAGGCCTGCATTCAGAGCCTGCATTCAGAGCCTGCCTGCATTCAGACCCAGATTCAGCCTGCATTCAGGACCCTGCATTCAGGACCTGCATTCAGGCCTTCAGGACCTGCATTCAGAGCCTGCATTCAGAGCTGCATTTCAGGTTCAGAGCCTGCATTCAGAGCCTGCATTCAGGCCTGCATTCAGGCCTGCATTCAGAGCCTGCATTCAGGACCTGCATTCAGAGCCTGCATTCAGGACCTGAATTGAGGACTTGCATTCAGGGTTTGCATTCAGAGCCTTCATTCAGAGCCTGCATTCAGAGCCCGCATTCAGGGTTTGCATTCAGAGCGTGCATTCAGAGTCTGCATTTAGGGCCTGCATTCAGGACTTGCATTCAGAGCCTGCATTCAGGACCTGCATTCAGAGCCTGCATTCAGGACCTGCATTCAGGACCTGCATTCAGAGCCTGCATTCAGAGCCTGCATTCAGAGACCTGCATTCAGGCCTTTGCATTCAGAGCCTGCATTCAGGAGCCTGCATTCAGAGCATTCAGGACTGCATTCAGTTGCATTCAGTTCAGAGCATTCAGAGCCTGCATTCAGAGCCTGCATTCAGGACCTGCATTCAGAGCCTGCATTCAGGACAAGGAATGCATTCAGAGCTGCATTTCATTGCATTCAGAGCCTGCATTCAGGAAGCCTATCAGAGCCTGCATTCAGGACTTGCATTCAGAGCCTGCATTCAGAGCCTGCATTCAGGGCCTGCATTCAGGCCTGCATTCAGGCCTGCATTCAGAGCCTGCATTCCTGCATTTCAGGGCCTGCATTCAGATTTGCATTCAGAGACCTGCAGGCCTGTAACTGCTCAGACCTGCATTCAGAGCCTGCATTCTGCATTCAGACCCTTTCATTTCAGAGCCTGCATTCAGGTCCTGCATTCAGAGCCTGCATTCAGACCTGCATTCAGAGGATGCCTGCATTCAGGCCTGCATTCAGAGCCTGCATTCAAGCATTCACAGCTTGCATTCTGCCTGCATTCAGAGCATTCTTCATTCAGAGCCTTCATTCAAGATTCCCCTGCAAAGCCTGCATTCATTCAGAGCCTGCATTCAGCTCCTGCCTGCATTCAGAGCCTTTTTTTCAGAGCTTTCCCTTCAGAGCCTTTTACCTTCAGGGGGAAGCCTGCATTCAGAGCCTGCATTCAGAGCCTGCATTCAGGCCTGCATTCAGAGCCTGCATTCAGAGCCTGCATTCAGAGCCTGCATTCTGGGCCTGCATTCAGGGCCTGCATTCAGGGCCTGCATTCAGAGCCTGCATTCAGAGCCTGCATTCTCGGCCTGCATTCAGGACCTGCATTCAGAGCCTGCATTCAGAGCCTGCATTCAGGTCTTGCATTCATTCAGAGCCTGCATTCAGAGCCTGCATTCAGAGCCTGCATTCAGGATTTGCATTCAGAGCCTGCATTCATTCTGAGCCTGCAGGCCTGCATTCAGGACTTGCATTCAGAACCTGCATTCAGACCTGCATTCAGGAGCATTCAGAGCCTGCATTCAGGACCTGCATTCAGAGCCTGCAGAGCCTGCATTCAGACCTGCATTCAGAGCCTGCATTGCCTGCATTCAGGGCATGCATTCAGGACCTTCATTCAGAGCCTGCTTTCAGAGCCTGCATTCAGAGCCTGCATTCGGGACTTGCATTCAGAGCCTGCATTCAGAGCCTGCATTCAGGGCCTGCATTCAGAACCTACATTCAGGATTTGCATTCAGAGCCTGCATTCTGGACCTGCATTCAGGGCCTGCATTCAGAGCCTGCATTCAGAGCCTGTATTCTGGGCCTGCATTCAGGACCTGCATTCAGAGCCTGCATTCAGAGCCTGCATTCAGGACCTGAATTCAGGACTTGCATTCAGGGCCTGCATTCAGAGCCTTCATTCAGAGCCTGCATTCAGAGCCCGCATTCAGGGTTTGCATTCAGAGCCTGCATTCAGAGTCTGCATTCAGAGCCTGCATTTAGGGCCTGCATTCAGAGCCTGCATTCAGGATTTGCATTCAGAGCCTGCATTAAGAGCCTGAATTCAGGGCCTGCATTCTGAGCCTGCATTCAGGATTTGCATTCAGAACCTGCATCCAGGACCTGCGTTCAGAGCCTGCATGCAGGAGTAGCATTCAGAGCCTGCATTCTGGGCCTGCATTCAGACTTTGCATTCAGAGCCTGCATTCAGGACCTGCATTCAGGGACTGCATTCAGGGCCTGCATTCAGACTTTGCATTCAGAGCCTGCATTCAGGACCTGCATTCAGGGACTGCATTCAGGGCCTGCATTCATGATTTGCATTAAGAGCCTGCATTCAGGACCCGCATTCAGGGCCTGCATTCAGAGCCTGCATTCAGGACCTGAATTCAGACCCTGCATTCAGAGCCTGCATTCAGGGCCTGCATTCAGGACATGCATTCAGAGCCTGCATTCAGGACCTGCATACAGAGCCTGCATTTAGGGCCTGCATTTAGGGCCTGCAGTTTGGACTTGCATTCAGAGGCTGCACTCAGAGCCTGCGTTCAGAGCCTGCATTCAGGACGTGCATTCAGATCCTGCATTCAGACCCTGCATGCAGGATTTGCATTCAGAGCCTGTATCCAGGACGTGCATTCAGTGCCTGCATTCAGGGCCTGCATTCAGAGCCTTCATTCAGATCCTGCATTCAGAGCCCGCATTCAGGATTTGCATTCAGCGGCTGCATTCAGAGCCTGCATTCAGGACCTGCATTCAGAGCCTGCATTGAGAGCCTTCATTGAGAGCCTTCGTTCAAGACCTGCATTCAGACCAAGCATTCACAGCCTGCATTCAGGGCCTGCATTCAGAGCCTCCATTGAGAGCCTTCATTGAGAGCCTTCATTCAAGACCTGCATTCAAAGCAAGCATTCACAGCCTGCATTCACAGCCTGTATTTCAGGCCTGCATTCAGAGCCTGCATTTAGCATTCAGAGCCTGCATTCAGAGCCTGCATTTTCAGAGCCTGCATTCAGGATTCCTGCATTCAGAGCCTGCATGAGCATTTAGAGCAGGGCCTGCATTCAGAGCCTGCATTCAGAGTCTACATTCAGGACCTGCCTTCTGTGGTTTCATTCAGAGCCTGCATTCAGGACCTGCATTCAGTGCGTTCATTCAAAGGCTGCTTTCAGGTCTTGCATTCTGAGCCTGCATTCAGAGCCCGCATTCAGGATTTGCATTCAGTGCCTGCATTCAGGACTTGCATTCAGAGCCTCCATTCAGAGCCTGCATTCAGGATTTGCATTCAGTGCCTGCATTCAGAGCCTGCATTCAGGATTTGCATTCAGGACGTGCATTCAGATCCTGCATTCAGAGCCTGCATTCAGAGCCTACATTCAGGATTTGCATTCAGAGCCTGCATTCTGGACCTGCATTCAGAGCCTGCATTCAGGACTTGCATTCAGGGCCTGCATTCAGGGCCTGCATTCAGAGCCTGTATTCAGAGCCTGCATTCAGGACCTGCATTCAGAGCCTGCAGGATTTGCATTCAGAGCCTGCATTCAGAGCCTGCACTCAGGACCTGAATTCAGGACTTGCATTCAGGGCCTGCATTCAGGGCCTGCATTCAGAGCCTTTATTCAGAGCCTGCATTCAGAGCCCGCATTCAGGGTTTTCATTCAGAGCCTGCAGTCAGAGTCTGCATTCAGAGCCTGCATTTAGGGCCTGCATTCAGAGCCTGCATTCAGGATTTGCATTCAGAGCCTGTATTCAGAGCCTGCATTAAGAGCCTGAATTCAGGGCCTGCATTCAGAGCCTGCATTCAGGATTTGCATTCAGGACGTGCATTCAGATCCTGCATTCAGGGCCTGCATTCAGAGCCTGCATTCAGAGCCTTCATTGAGAGCCTGCGTTCAGGACCTGCATTCAGACCCAGCATTCAGAGCCTGCATTCAGGGCCTGCATTCAGAGCCTGCGTTCAGAGCCTGCATGCAGGAGTAGCATTCAGAGCCTGCATTCTGGTCCTGCATTCAGACTTTGCATTCAGAGCCTGCATTCAGGACCTGCATTCAGGGACTGCATTCAGGGCCTGCATTCATGATTTGCATTAAGAGCCTGCATTCAGGACCCGCATTCAGGGCCTGCATTCAGAGCCTGCATTCAGGACTTGCATTCAGAGCCTGCATTCAGGACCTGAATTCAGACCCTGCATTCAGAGCCTGCATTCAGGGCCTGCATTCAGGACATGCATTCAGAGCCTGCATTCAGGACCTGCATACAGAGCCTGCATTTAAGGCCTGCATTTAGGGCCTACAGTTTGGACTTGCATTCAGAGTCTGCATTCAGAGCCTGCACTCAGAGCCTGCGTTCAGAGCCTGCATTCAGGACCAGCGTTCAGAGCCTGCATTCAGACCCTGCATGCAGGATTTGCATTCAGAGCCTGTATCCAGGACGTGCATTCAGTGCCTGCATTCAGGGCCTGCATTCAGAGCCTTCATTCAGAGCCTGCATTCAGAGCCCGCATTCAGGATTTGCATTCAGAGGCTGCATTCAGAGCCTGCATTCAGGACCTGCATTAATAGCCCGCATTCAGAGGCTGCATTCAGAGCCTGCATTCAGGGCCTGCATTAAGAGCCTGCATTCAGGGCCTGCATTCAGAGCCTGCATTGAGAGCCTTCATTGAGAGCCTTCGTTCAAGACCTGCATTCAGACCAAGCATTCACAGCCTGCATTCATGGCCTGCATTAAGAGCCTGCATTCAGGGCCTGCATTCAGAGCCTGCATTGAGAGCCTTCATTGAGAGCCTTCATTCAAGGCCTGCATTCAGACCAAGCATTCACAGCCTGCATTGAGAGCCTTCATTGAGAGCCTTCATTCAAGACCTGCATTCAAAGCAAGCATTCACAGCCTGCATTCACAGCCTGTATGCAGGATTTGCATTCAGAGCCTGCATTCAGAGCCTGCATTTAGAGCCTGCATTACGGACCTGCATTCAGAGCCTGCATCACGAGCCTGCATTCAGAGTCTACATTCAGGACCTGCCTTCTGTGGTTTCATTTAGAGCCTGCATTCAGGACCTGCATTCAGTGCGTTCATTCAAAGGCTGCTTTCAGGTCTTGCATTCGGAGCCTGCATTCAGAGCCTGCATTCAGAGCCCGCATTCAGGATTTGAATTCAGTGCCTGCATTCAGGACTTGCATTCAGAGCCTGCATTCAGAGCCTGCATTCAGGATTTGCATTCAGGACGTGCATTCAGATCCTGCATTAAGAGCCTGCATTCAGGGCCTGCATTCAGAGCCTGCATTTAGGGCCTGCATTTTAGGCCTGCAGTTTGGACTTGCATTCAGAGCCTTAATTCAGAGCCTGTATTCAGAGCCTGCATTCAGAGCCTGCATTCAGAGCCAGCATTCAGAGCATACATTCAGGACGTGCATTAGGAGCCTGCATTCAGAGCCTGCATTTAGGATTTGCATTCAGAGCGTGCATTCAGGACTTGCATTCAGAGCCTGCATTCAGGACTTGCATTCAGAGCCTGCATTCAGGACCTGTATTCATAGCCCGCATTCAGAGTCTGCATTCAGAGCCTGCATTCAGATCCTGCATTCAGAGCCTGCATTCAGGACCTGCATTCAGAGCCTGCATTCAGAGCCTGCATTTAGAGGCTGCATTCAGGACCTGCATTCAGACCCAGCAGTCAGACCCTGCATGCAGGTTTTGCATTCAGAGCCTGCATTCAGGGCCTCCATTCAGAGCCTACATTCAGGACTTGCATTAGGAGCCTGCATGCAGAGCCTGCATTCAGAGCCTGGATTCAGGACCTCCATTCGGAGCCTGCATTCAGGGCCTGAATTCAGAACCTCCATTCAGAGCCTACATTCAGGACCTGCCTTCCGTGGTTTCATTCTGAGCCTGCATTCAGGGCCTGCATTCAGAGCCTGCATTCTGGACCTCAATTCAGGACTTGCATTCAGTGTCTGCATTGAGAGCCTTCATTCAGAGCCTGCATTCAGATCCTGCATTCAGAGCCTGCATTCAGGGCCAGCATATAGAGCCTGCATTCAGAGCCTTCACTGAGAGCCTGCATTCAGGACCTGCATTCAGACCCTGCATTCAGACCCTGCATGCAGGATTTGCATTCAGAGCCTACATCCAGGACCTGCATTCAGTGGTTTCATTCAGAGCCTGCATTCCGGGCCTGCATTCAGAGCCTGCATTCAGGGCCAGCATATAGAGCCTGCATTCAGAGCCTTCACTGAGAGCCTGCGTTCAGGACCTGCATTCAGACCCTGCATTCAGACCCTGCATGCAGGATTTGCATTCAGAGCCTACATCCAGGACCTGCATTCAGAGCCTGCATTCAGGATTTTCATTCAGACCCTGCATTCAGAGCCTGCATTCAGGATTTGCATTCAGAGTCCGCATTCAGGACCTGCATTCAAAGCCTTCATTCAGAGGCTGCTTTCAGGTCTTGCATTCAGAACCTGCATTCAGGACTTGTATTAAGAGCCTGAATTCAGGGCCCGTATTCAGAGCCTGAATTCAGGGACTCCATTCAGGACATGCATTCAGAGCCTGCATTCAGGGCCTGCATTCAGGGCCTGCATTCAGAGCCTGCATTCAGAGCCTGCATTCAGAATTTGTATTCAGAGCCTGCATTCAGGTCATGCATTCAGGACCTGCATTCAGAGCCTGCATTCACAGCCTGCATTGAGAGCCTGCATTTAGGGCCTACATTTAGGGCCTGCAGTTTGGACTTGCATTCAGTGCCTGCATTCAGGGCCTGTATTCAGAGCCTGCATTCAGAGCCTGCACTCTGGGCCTGCATTCAGGACCTGCATTCAGAGCCTACATTCAGGACTTGCATTAGGAGCCTGCATGCAGAGCCTGCATTCAGGGCCTCCATTCAGGACCTCCATTCAGAGCCTACACTCAGGACCTGCCTTCCGTGGTTTCATTCAGAGCCTGCATTCAGGACCTGCAATCAGAGCGTTCATTCAAAGGCTGCTTTCAGGTCTTGCATTCTGAGCCTGCATTCAGGGCCTGCATTCAGAGCCTGCTTTTAGGACCTTAATTCAGGACTTGCATTCAGGGCCTGCATTCAGGACCTGCATTCAGAACTTGCATTCAGAGCCTTCATGCAGACCCTGCATTCAGAGCCCGCATTCAGGATTTGCATTAAGAACCTGAATTCAGGGCCTGCATTCAGAGCCTGCATTCAGAGCTTGTATTCAGAGCCTGCATTCAGAGCCTGCAGTCTGGGCCTGCATTCAGGACCTGCATTCAGAGCCTACATTCAGGACTTGCATTAGGAGCCTGCATGCAGAGCCTGCATTCAGAGCCTGCATTCAGGGCCTCCATTCAGGACCTCCATTCAGAGCCTACATTCAGGACCTGCCTTCCTGGGTTTCATTCAGAGCCTGCATTCAGGACCTGCAATCAGAGCGTTCATTCAAAGGCTGCTTTCAGGTCTTGCATTCTGATCCTGCATTCAGAGCCTGCATTCAGAGCCTGCTTTCAGGACCTGCATTCAGACCCAGCATTCAGGATTTGCATTCAGAGCCTGCATCCAGGACCTGCATTCAGAGCCTGCATTCAGGGTTTTCATTCAGACGCTGCATTCAGAGCCTGCATTCAGGGTCTGCATTCAGAGCCTGCATTAAGAGCCTGCATTCAGGGCCTGCATTCAGGACATGCATTCAGGACCTGCATTCAGGGCCTGCATTCAGGATTTGCATTCAGAGCCTGCATTCAGAGTCTGCGTTCAGGACCTGCATTCAGAGCCTGGATTCACAGCCTTCATTGAGAGCCTGCGTTCAGGACCTGCATTCAGACCCAGCATTCAGGATTTGCATTCAGAGCCTGCATCCAGGACCTGCATTCAGAGCCTGCATTCAGGATTTTCATTCAGAACCTGCATTCAGAGCCTGCATTCAGGGTCTGCATTCAGAGCCTGCATTCAGAGCCTGCATTCACAGCCTGCATTCAGGACATGCATTCAGGACCTGCATTCAGGGCCTGCATTCAGGATTTTCATTCAGAGCCTGCATTCAGAGTCTGCGTTCAGGACCTGCATTCAGAGCCTGCATTAAGAGCCTGCATTCAGGACCTGCATTCAGGACATGCATTCAGGACCTGCATTCAGAGCCTGCATTCAGAGCCTGCATTCAGAGTCTGCGTTCAGGACCTGCATTCAGACCCTCCATGCAGGATTTGCATTCAGAGCCTGCATTCAGGACCTGCACTCTGAGCCTTCATTCAGAGGCTGCTTTCAGGTCTTGCATTCAGAACCTGCATTCAGGACTTGCATTAAGAGCCTGAATTCAGGGCCTGCATTCAGAGCCTGCATTCAGAGCCTGTATTCAGAGCCTGCATTCAGAGCCTACATTCAGGACTTGCATTAGGAGCCTGCATGCAGAGCCTGCATTCAGGGCCTCCATTCAGGACCTCCATTCAGGACCTCCATTCAGAGCCTACATTCAGGACCTGCCTTCCTGGGTTTCATTAAGAGCCTGCATTCAGGCCCTGCAATCAGAGCGTTCATTCAAAGGCTGCTTTCAGGACTTGCATTCTGAGCTTGCATTCAGAGCCTTCATTGAGAGCCCTGCATTCAGGACCTGCATTCAGACCCAGCATTCAGGATTTCCATTCAGAGCCTGCATCCAGGACCTGCATTCAGAGCCTGCATTCAGGATTTTCATTCAGACCCTGCATTCAGAGCCTGCATTCAGGGCCTGCATTCAGAGCCTGCATTAAGAGCCTGCATTCAGGGCCTGCATTCAGGGCCTGCATTCAGGATTTGCATTCAGAGCCTGCATTCAGAGTCTGCGTTCAGGACCTGCATTCAGACCCTGCATGCAGGATTTGCATTCAGAGCCTGCATCCAGGACCTGCATTCAGAGCCTGCATTCAGGGCATGCATTCGGAGACTGCATTAAGAACCTCAATTCAGGGCCTGCATTCAGGACATGCATTCAGAGCCTGCATTCAGATCCTGCATTCAGAGCCTGTATTCAGAGCCTGCATTCAGAGCCTGCAGTCGGGGCCTGCATTCAGGACCTGCATTCAGAGCCTACATTCAGGACTTGCATTAGGAGCCTGCATGCAGAGCCTGCATTCAGAGCCTGCATTCAGGGACTGCATTCAGGACCTCCATTCAGAGTCTGCGTTCAGGACCTGCCTTCCGTGGTTTCATTCAGAGCCTGCATTCAGGACCTGCAATCAGAGCGTTCATTCAAAGGCTGCTTTCAGGTCTTGCATTCTGAGCCTGCATTCAGAGCCTGCATTCAGGGCCTGCATTCAGGGCCTGCATTCAGGACCTGCATTCAGGGCCTGCATTCAGGATTTGCATTCAGAGCCTGCATTCAGAGCCTGCATTCAGAGCCTGCATTCAGGACCTGCATTCAGTGGCTTCATTCAGAGCCTGCATTCAGAGCCTGCATTCAGAGCCTGCATTCAGGGCCTGCATTCAGAGCCTGCATTCAGAGCCTTCATTGAGAGCCTGCGTTCAGGACCTGCATTCAGACCCTGCATGCAGGATTTGCATTCAGAGCCTGCATCCAGGACTTGCATTCAGAGTCTGCATTCAGGATTTTCATTCAGACCCTGCATTCAGAGCCTTCATTCAGAGGCTGCTTTTGAGGTCTTCCTTTCTGAGCCTGCATTCAGAGCCTGCATTCGGGACTTGCATTCAGAGCCTGCGTTAAGAGCCTGCATTCAGGGCCTGCATTCAGGACCTGCATTCAGGACCTGCATTCAGGGCCTGCATTCAGGGCCTGCATTCAGGATTTGCATTCAGAGCCTGCATTCAGGACCTGCACTCTGAGCCTTCATTCAGAGGCTGCTTTCAGGTCTTGCATTCAGGACTTGTGTTAAGAGCCTGAATTCAGAGCCTGCATTCAGGACCTGCACTCTGAGCCTTCATTCAGAGGCTGCTTTCAGGTCTTGCATTCAGGACTTGCGTTAAGAGCCTGAATTCAGGGCCTGCATTCAGAGCCTGTATTCAGAGCCTGAATTCAGAGCCTGCAGTCTGGGCCTGCATTCAGGACCTGCATTCAGAGCCTACATTCAGGACTTGCATAAGGAGCCTGCATGCAGAGCCTGCATTCAGAGCTTGCATTCAGGGCCTCCATTCAGGACCTCCATTCAGGACCTCCATTCAGAGCCTACATTCAGGACCTCCATTCAGAGCCTACATTCAGGACCTGCTGTCAGGGTCCGGAGACATTAGATGTCCCGGTCCGGAGACACAGTTCTTTTAAATATTCCCGTGTTGTGAAATTAAAGGCACAAACGAGGCCAAAGTATCAACAGCTAGACTATTTATTAGATAAAGTGGACATAAGAAGGGAGAGGGAGAAAAGAGAGAGAGAGAGACGAGAGATAGAAGAAGAAAGGAATTATATTACCACACCCCTCATCCCCCCCCAAGACAGTTAAAGTCTGTGGAGGCAAGGTGCTGCAGATGTTGGGTTTGTAGAGAGAAACGCTGGTGAGGCGTTTGCTGGAGAACAGCTGTGGTCCTGTGGGGAGATGTTGGGTTGATACAGGAACAGTGCTGAGGCTCCTCTGGGCAGCCTGGGTCTGTAGAGAAGGGGTGCTGAGGATTTGGCTGGAGCTGTGGTCCTCCGGGCAGCTTCTTTTCTCCGGAGCAGCATCGTCCTGGCTTTCTCTTCTCAGCGGCCTGGCCCGTCTCCTGTGTTTTCCTTCATCTCCATTTTCCTCCCCGTTTTTCTCCTCTGTTTCTCTCCTCTGTTTCTCTCTCTACAAACCAGTAGTTGCTCAAGTCTTTTATACAGTTTTTTAGTCCTCAGGCAGGTGTTGGTATATAGTCAAATATTGACCCTCAGGAATTCCCGTGGCAGGAAATCTGTGTGTGTTGGGCAAGAACCTGGCTGGAGGCGGGGGGGAAATCTCCATCCAGACAAGGTTCAGGAAACAGGTGGAGATTATCTTGCCCTAAAGGTGTGATGGTTGGGTCCTTGGGTCCATTGTTGTAGTCCCATGTTATCACGATGCAATCACAAGCTGATTTGCATCCAGGATTGCTAGACAGGATTCACTTTATCTTTGTTGATTTACATTAAGAGAGACAAACTTGTCGTCTTCCACACCTGCCTTCCGTGGTTTCATTCAGAGCCTGCATTCAGGACCTGCAATCAGAGCGTTCATTCAAAGGCTGCTTTCAGGTCTTGCATTCTGAGCCTGCATTCAGGGCCTGCATTCAGAGCCTGCTTTCAGGATTTTCATTCAGACCCTGCATTCAGAGCCTGCATTCAGGGCCTGCATTCAGAGCCTTCATTCAGAGGCTGCTTTCAGGTCTTCCTTTCAGACCCTGCATTCAGAGCCTGCATTCAGGGCCTGCATTCAGAGCCTTCATTCAGAGGCTGCTTTCAGGTCTTCCTTTCAGAGCCTGCATTCAGAGCCTGCATTCGGGACTTGCATTCAGAGCCTGCATTCAGAGCCTCCATTCAGGGCCTGCATTCAGGACGTGCATTCAGGACCTGCATTCAGGGCCTGCATTCAGGACCTGCACTCTGAGCCTTCATTCAGAGGCTGCTTTCAGGTCTTGCATTCAGAACCTGCATTCAGGACTTGCATTAAGAGCCTGAATTCAGGGCCTGCATTCAGAGCCTTCATTCAGAGTCTGCATTCAGAGCCTGCATTCTGGGTTTGCATTCAGAGCCTGCATTCAGAGCCTGCATTAAGAGCCTGAATTCAGGGCCTGCATTCAGAGCCTGCATTTAGGGCCTGCATTCAGGACTTGCATTCAGAGCCTGCATTCAGGGTTTGCATTCAGAGCCTGCATTCAGAGCCTGCTTTAAGAGCCTGAATTCAGGGCCTGCATTCAGAGCCTGCATTTAGGGCCTGCATTCAGGACATGCATTCAGAGCCTGCATTCAGGACTTGCATTCAGAGCCTGCATTCAGGACCTGCATTCAGAGCCTGCATTCAGAGGCTGCATTCAGAGCCTGCATTCAGATCCTGCATTCAGAGCCTGCATTCAGGACCTGCATTCAGTGGTTTCATTCAGAGCCTGCATTGCGGGCCTGCATTCAGAGCCTGCATTCAGGGCCTGCATTCGGACTTGCATTCAGAGCCTGCATTAAGAGCCTGCATTCAGGGCCTGCATTCAGGACATGCATCCAGGACCTGCATTCAGAGTCTGCATTCAGGATTTTCATTCAGACCCTGCATTCAGAGCCTTCATTCAGAGGCTGCTTTCAGGTCTTCCTTTCAGAGCCTGCATTCAGAGCCTGCATTTGGGACTTGCATTCAGAGCCTGCGTTAAGAGCCTGCATTCAGGGCCTGCATTCAGGACATGCATTCAGGACCTGCATTTAGGGCCTGCATTCAGAGCCTGCATTCAGGACCTGCACTCTGAGCCTTCATTCAGAGGCTGCATTCAGAGCCTGCATTCAGATCCTGCATTCAGAGCCTGCATTCAGGACCTGCATTCAGTGGTTTCATTCAGAGCCTGCATTGCGGGCCTGCATTCAGAGCCTGCATTCAGGGCCTGCATTCGGACTTGCATTCAGAGCCTGCATTAAGAGCCTGCATTCAGGGCCTGCATTCAGGACATGCATCCAGGACCTGCATTCAGAGTCTGCATTCAGGATTTTCATTCAGACCCTGCATTCAGAGCCTTCATTCAGAGGCTGCTTTCAGGTCTTCCTTTCAGAGCCTGCATTCAGAGCCTGCATTTGGGACTTGCATTCAGAGCCTGCGTTAAGAGCCTGCATTCAGGGCCTGCATTCAGGACATGCATTCAGGACCTGCATTTAGGGCCTGCATTCAGAGCCTGCATTCAGGACCTGCACTCTGAGCCTTCATTCAGAGGCTGCTTTCAGGTCTTGCATTCAGAACCTGCATTCAGGACTTGTGTTAAGAGCCTGAATTCAGGGCCTGAATTCAGAG
Organism: Melanerpes aurifrons; assembly: GCA_011125475.1. Taxonomy (NCBI): domain Eukaryota; kingdom Metazoa; phylum Chordata; class Aves; order Piciformes; family Picidae; genus Melanerpes; species Melanerpes aurifrons. The sequence continues at coordinate 508,783 of WWNC01000163.1, read as the reverse complement.
CCTGCATTCAGAGCCTGTATTCAGAGCCTGAATTCAGAGCCTGCATTAAGAGCCTGCATTCAGGACCTGCATTCAGAGCCTACATTCAGGACTTGCATAAGGAGCCTGCATGCAGAGCCTGCATTCAGAGCCTGCATTCAGGGCCTCCATTCAGGACCTCCATTCAGGACCTCCATTCAGAGCCTACATTCAGGACCTGCCTTCCGTGGTTTCATTCAGAGCCTGTATTCAGGACCTGCAATCAGAGCGTTCATTCAAAGGCTGCTTTCAGGTCTTGCATTCTGAGCCTCCATTCAGGGCCTGCATTCAGAGCCTGCTTTCAGGATTTTCATTCAGACCCTACATTCAGAGCCTGCATTCAGGGCCTGCATTCAGAGCCTTCATTCAGAGGCTGCTTTCAGGTCTTCCTTTCAGAGCCTGCATTCAGGGCCTGCATTCAGGACGTGCATTCAGGACCTGCATTCAGGGCCTGCATTCAGGACCTGCACTCTGAGCCTTCATTCAGAGGCTGCTTTCAGGTCTTGCATTCAGAACCTGCATTCAGGACTTGCATTAAGAGCCTGAATTCAGGGCCTACATTCAGAGCCTGCATTCAGAGCCTGTATTCAGAGCCTGCATTCAGGACCTGCATTCAGAGCCTACATTCAGGACTTGCATTAGGAGCCTGCATGCAGAGCCTGCATTCAGAGCCTGCATTCAGGGCCTCCATTCAGGACCTCCATTCAGAGCCTACATTCAGGACCTGCATTCAGTGCGTTCATTCAGGACCTCCATTCAGAGCCTACATTCAGGACCTGCATTCAGTGCGTTCATTCAAAGGCTGCTTTCAGGTCTTGCATTCTGAGCCTGCATTCAGGTCCTGCATTCAGGACTTGCTTTCAGGGCCTGCATTTGGGACTTGCATTCAGGACCTGCATTCAGAGCCTGCATTCAGGACGTACATTCAGAGTCTGCATTCAGGACCTGCATTCAGGGCCTGCATTCAGGACCTGCATTCAGAGCCTGCACTCAGAACTTGCATTCAGACCCTGCATTCAGAGCCTTCATTCAGAGCCTGCATTCAGGATTTGCATTCAGAGCCTGCATTTAGGACTTCAGGGGTCTGGGGCACAGCTCTGTTAGAAGAGGCTGAGGGAGCTGGGGTTGCTGAGCCTGCAGAAGAGGAGGCTCAGGAGAAACCTTCTTGCTCCCTCCAACTCCCTGCAGGGAGGTTGGAGCCAGGGGGGGATTGGTCTCTTCTGGCAGGCCCCCAGCAGCAGAACAAGAGGACTCAGTCTCAAGCTGTGCCAGTGGAGGTTGAGGCTGGAGGGGAGAAGGAAATTCTTCCCAGCACGAGGAATTGGCCACTGGGATAAGCTGCCCAGGTAGGTGGTGGAGTCCCCATCCCTAGAGGTGCTCAGGCAAGGCTTGGATGAGCCCCTTGATGCCATGGTTGAGTTGCTCAGATGGTGCTGGGTGAGAGGTTCCCTGAGGCCTTTTCCAGCCTGGTTAATTCTATTCTGTTCTAATGGATCCTGGGCTGCTCCCTGCACCCCCCGCTGTGCAGCTGCAGGAGAGCTCTGCTGCCAGGCCATGAGCTGGCAGAGCTCAGCTGCCTACCCCTCACTCTCTTGATTCAAGGCAGGCATTTACAGGTGGGGTCATTGCTGGTGGTGCCAACGTGCTGCTAGCAGAGCTCTGAGCTTCACCCTTGGGGCTGACCCTGCTGTGCTCTGACAATGTTATCTGCAGAGAGCAGCAGCTCCAATTGCCTCAGCCACACCTGGAGCTCTCCATGGCTTCAGGGGACGCTGGCTGGCACCACTGCTGCAGAAGACAGGGCTGGAGATGAAGTGAGCACCACAGTGAGACCTGGGGCAGGGGGGACACATCTGTGCTTGGACAACTGAGTTTAAACAGCAGGAAATGTGCTGCCTGCCCCTGGTTCTGGCCTTTCTTGCTCTCCTCTCTGGAGCTTGTCCTGCAGCAGTGAATTATCCCTTGGCTCAAGCACAAGCCAGCATCCCTCCTGGACAGCTGCAGTGCTGTCTGCCTGGGCAAGCAGGAGGCCCCTGGCACACTTCTGTCTCATGGCAAGCACTCCTCTGGCACACAGAGGGCCTTGGCACAGGCAGATGGGAGAATAATGAAATGGGTTGGGTTGGAAGGGACCTCAAAGCTCATCCAGCGCCAGCCCCCTGCCGTGGGCAGGGACACCTCCAACCAGCCCAGGCTGCTCAGGGCCTCATCCAGCCTGGCCTTGAACCCCTCCAGGCAGGAGGCAGCCACAGCCTCCCTGGGCAACCTGTGCCAGAGTCTCCCCAGCCGCACTGACAACAATTTCCTCCTTATCTCCAGTCTCCATCTCCCCTCTCCAAGGTCAAAGCCATTGTCCCTCATGCTGGCACTCCCAGCCCAGGGCAAAAGTCCTTCTTGTAGTTCCCCTTCAGGTACTGGGTGCCACAAGTGTGGAAGGAAGGAAGGAAGGAAGGAAGGAAGGAAGGAAGGAAGGAAGGAAGGAAGGAAGGAAGGGGAAGGAAAAAGGAGGGAGGAAGGGAGGAAGGAAAAAAACAACAAATGGAGGAGGAGGGGGAGGAGAGGGGAGGAGAGGGAGAGGAGAGGAGGAGAGGAGAGGAGAGGGAGAGGAGAGGAGAGGAGAGGGAGAGAGGAGAGGGAGAGGAGAGGAGAGGGAGAGGAGAGGGAGAGGAGAGGAGAGGAGAGGAGGGAGAGGGAGAGGAGAGGAGAGGGAGGAGAGGAGAGGAGAGGAGAGGAGAGGGAGAGGAGGAGAGGAGAGGAGGGAGGGAGAGGGAGGAGGGGAGAGGAGGGAGGGGAGGGGGGGGAGGGAGGGAGAGGAGGGAGAGGAGGGAGGGAGGGGAGGGAGGGAGGGAGGGAGGGGGGGGAGGGAGGGGGGGGAGGGGAGGGAGGGGGAGGGAGGGAGGGAGGGGAGGGGAGGGGAGGGGAGGGGGAGGTGCCCAGTCAGCTGCAGACACAGTAACTGAGCCACTGCCAAGCTCTAGGCAGCCCTGGGTTCCCTTGCTGGGCTTCTGAGCTTCTCCAGCCTGTAGCAGCCCAGAACTCAGTCCCCTTGCTGGAGCAGTTCAGTGTCTGCACCGACAGCCAGGTAGGGAGTTTGGGGCTGAGGGCAGCTAACCCAGGGTGGCTGTCTCAGGGCAGCTCTCTCCTCCTCCAAGCCTGTTGAGCAGCCTCCAGCACGTCCTGCTGCAGGTACTCAGCACAGAGCACTGAGGCACTTCTTAGGGTGCCAGGGAGTGACAGGAGTGGGAGGATGCAGCATTCAACTTGGTTGTGAGGAAGAAGTTGTTGGGCAGAAGGGTGGTGAGAGCCTGGCCCAGGCTGCCCAGGGAGGTGGTGGAAGCCTCCTGGCTGGAGGTGTTTGCAGCCAGGCTGGAGGTGGCTGTGAGCAAGCTGCTGTGGGGTGAGGTGTCCCTGCCCATGGCAGGGGCTTGGGGCTGGCTGAGCCTGGAGCTCCCTTCCAGCCCTGACAGCTCTGTGACTCTGTGACTCTAAGCTGGTTTGAGGTGAGACCTGGGGAAGCAATTTCTGCCCTTGAGGCTGGGGAGACTCTGGTACAGGCTGCCCAGGGAGGCTGTGGCTGCCTCCTCCCTGGAGGTGTCCAAGTCCAGGCTGGATGAGCCTTGGGCCAGCTGGGCTAGTAGGAGGTGTCCCTGCCCGTGGCAGGGGTTGGCACTGGCTGAGCTTTGAGGCTCACTCCAAGCCAAAGCATTCTGAGCTTCTCTTTCCCCTGGTGACACACAGCAGCAGAGCTGCTCCTGTGCCATCAGCCTGCTGCTGAGGTTTGCTGGGAGAATCTCTTTGCTCTCCCACCCCAGGCAGCCTGCAGAGCCCCCCAGCAAAGCACAGGTGCCAGACTGGGGCAAACCTCCAGCTCAGCAACATCTGGAGGAGAAAAAACCCAAACCACCACACCCCAATAAATAAAGAGAATCATTTCCCCCCCTGCCCCTTGAAAGCTCTCAGGGAACTGAGCCTGGTAGAAGCCTGCTGTCCCCCCTGCCCCCCAGGCCCTGCCTGCAGCTCCCATCACTCACACCCCAGCTAATTACTCCTCTTTATCAAATCAGAGAGCAGCATTTGGATCCTTTCAAACAGCTCACGTCCAGGGCCAGGGCACACCCTGCAGGCTGGGGCTGGGCTGAGCTGGGAGCTCTCCTGCAGGCTCCCAGCCCGAGCAGGGGACTAGCTGAGAGCAGCAAAGGCCAGGCTGGTGTCAGGGAGCCTCAGCCTCCTGCGGCCCTTCCTTTTCATCTTTGTTTAGAGCAGAGGTGTGAAGGCAGATGCCTCTCTCCTGAGCCCTTCAGCACCTCCTCAATCACACCAGGGGTGGTCAGGGAGTGCCACATGCGCTGCCCCCCTGCTCAGGTGAGCCATGACACCACGGTGGCCTCACTCAGGAGCTACCAGGGCTGCCCCTCCCTGTGCCAGCTCTGACCTCTGCCCAGGGGCATCCCTGCTCAGGTGGGGAGAGATTTCCATCACTGAGGCTCCTACAGGAGTGCTCCTCACCCTCCTTGCCTCCCTGTGTCACAGGGCTGGAGGTTCTCCTCCCTCTCTACTCCATCCTGGTGAGGCCTCTCCAGAAGTATTGTGTCCAGTTCTGGGCTCCTCAGCTCAAGAAGGACCTCAGACAACTGCTTGGGAGGTACAGCAAAGGGTTATGGAGAGGATGAGGGGGCTGCAACATCTCTCTGATGGAAGAAGGCTGAGGGAGCTGGGGCTGCTCAGCCTCGAGGAGAGGAGGCTGCAGGCAGAGCTCAGAGCTGCAGGGCAGCTGCAGGCAGGCTGGGCAGGGGCTGCTCAGAAGGGGCTGTGGGGACAGGAGGAGGAGCAAGGGTCTGGAGCTGGAGCAGGGCAGAGGTAGGTTGGAGCTGAGGAGGAAGTTCTGCAGAGGGAGGCTGGAGAGACTCTGGCACAGGCTGCCCAGGCAGGGGGTGGAGGCTCCATCCCTGCAGCCATTCAAGCTCAGCCTGGCTGTGGCCCTGGGCAGGCTGCTGCAGCTGGAGCTGTCCCTGCTGCCTGCAGGGGCTTGCACAGGATGCCCTTGAGGCTCCCTTCCAAGCCAATGCATTTTATGGCTCTGGTTCTGTGCTCTCCTGCTGCTTGGGAGCAGCTCAGCCCTTCCCTCACTGCTCTCGTCCTTACCCAGAGCTGTGGTTTGCAGCCTGCAGGCCTTCTCTTGGAGCTCTTCAGTCCACAGGGTTTCTCTGGTGATAGCTTGAGCTGGTTTTGTGCCACCCAGGCTGCTGGTCCTTTCCCAGGTGGCTCTGGGGATGCTCCCTGGCCTCCTACATCTCCTCCCTCCCCCACTCAGGGCTCTGGTTGGAGGTGGCCTTGGAGGGTCCCTCCCAAGCCAATGCAACCTATGGTGCTTTGCTGTGCTGCAGGTGGTGCTGGCTGGAGGAGCATTGGTTTGCTGCAGGAGACAGCCCCTCCTGAAGTGGCAGCAGGCTCCCAGCACAGCCTGCCCTCACACAGACATTGCTTTGCTCCTTGCAGCAGGCACATCCTTGCACCCCCCCAGCTGCCAGCTGCTCTTCCCTGGCAGTGGCCACCCTTCAGAAGCCAGCTCCAGAGCACCAGGTCCTCTAATGTCATACAGGCTTCAGCCTCTCCCTGAGCTGCTCTTCAGCACCACAGTGCAGGGAGTCAGGTAAAGTTTGCACAGGAAAACAAATGGAAGCCTTCAGCCAGCACAGCCCCAGCACTGCAGGGGGCACAGGAGGTGTCTGACAGCTCCCTTCTGGCCTCAGAGCATCCAGCAGGCTCTGCATGTTCAAAGGGCTGCACAAAAGCACAGAGCCACAGCAGGGTAGGAGCTGGAAGGGACCTCCAGAGATCATCCAACCCAACTCCCTGTCACACATCCAGATAGGGTTAGAACATCTCCAGAGCAGGAGACTCCACAACCCCCCTGGGCAGCCTGCTCCAGGCCTCTGGCACCCTCCCAGGGAAAGAATTCTCCTCCTGTGTCCATGGCACTTCCTCTGGCTCAGCTTCCACCCCTGCCCCTGGGGCTGGCACTGGGCAGCCCCCAGCAGAGCCTGGCTCCAGCCTCTGGGCACTGCCCCTGCACAGCTTCATCCCCAGCACTCAGCTCCCCCTCAGGCTCCTCCTCTGCAAGCTGCAGAGCCCTCAGCTCCCTCAGGCTCTGCTGGGCAGGAAGATGTTCCCCTGCCTGCAGCAGCTCTGTGCCTCTGGGCTGGGCTCTCTCCAGCAGCTCCCTGAGCTCCTGCTGGAGCTGAGGGGCCCAGAGCTGGAGCCAAGATTGCAGCTGTGGCCTCAGCAGGGCAGAGCAGAGGGGCAGCAGAACCTCTCTGCCCTCCTCCCCACAGCCCTTCTGCTGCAGCCCAGGCTGCCCTTGGCCTCTCCCCTGGTGGGGAGGAGAAGCTGGCCTGGAGCAGGCAGGGAGAGACTGCAGCACAGGAGGCCAAGGGCAGCCTGGGCTGCACCCAAAGCAGCCTGGCCAGAGCTGGAGAGAGGGATCCTGCCCCTCTGCTCTGCTCTGGGGAGACCTCACCTGCAGGGCTGGGGCCAGAGCTGGAGCCCTCAGCACAGGAGGGACCTGGAGCTGAGGGAGAGGCTCCAGAGGAGGCCAGCAAGATGCTGAGGGGGTTGGAGAAGCTCTGCTGTGGGGCCAGGCTGAGGGAGCTGGGGGTGTTGAGCCTGCAGAAGAGAAGGCTGCAGGCAGAGCTCAGAGCAGCTCCCAGTGAGTGAGCTTCTGGCAGTCAGAGAGCCAGGCTGAGGGCATAGGCCTGCCAGGGGCAGGGACAGCTCCCAGCCAGCCCAGGCTGCTCAAAGCCACACCCAGCCTGGCCAGGAACATCCCCAGGGACGAGCAGTCCACAGCTTCCTTGGGGGACCTGTGCCAGAGTCTGCCCAACCTGACAGCATAGAGCTGCCCAGAGCCCAGGCTGGATGTGCCTGCTCTGGTGTCACCTTGGCCCTGTCCTGCTCTGGTCACACCTTGGCCCCTGTCCTGCTCTGGTGTTACCTTGGCCCTGTCCTGCTCTGGTGTCACCTTGGCCCTGTCCTGCTCTGGTCACACCTTGGCCCTGTCCTGCTCTGGTGTCACCTTGGCCCTGTCCTGCTCTGGTCACACCTTGGCCCTGTCCTGCTCTGGTGTCACCTTGGCCCTGTCCTGCTCTGGTCACACCTTGGCCCTGTCCTGCTCTGGTGTCACCTTGGCCCTGTCCTGCTCTGGTCACACCTTGGCCCTGTTCTGCTCTGGTCACACCTTGGCCCTGTCCTGCTCTGGTGTCACCTTGGCCCTGTCCTGCTCTGGTCACACCTTGGCCCTGTCCAGCTCTGGTGTCACCTTGGCCCTGTCCTGCTCTGGTCACACCTTGGCCCTGTCCTGCTCTGGTGTCACCTTGGCCCTGTCCTGCTCTGGTCACCCCCTGGCCCCTGTCCTGCTCTCTGCTCCATCACAGCAGTGCAGGCTGCTCTGGGCTGCTCTGGGCTCCTGGCCTTGCTCTGTGGGTGCTGTGCAGGGAGGGGGCAGGTAGGAGATGTGGGGAGCCTCAGAGCTGTTCCAGCAGCTGCTGCTGCCCTGCCTGACACCTGCCAGGGAAGGGCTTTGCTGGTTCCGGAGAGCTGCTGAGCTGCTGGCAGGGGGTTGGTGCTGGGTGAGTGCTGCTCTGGGAGCTGCAGCTCAGCCTGAGGAGGCTTTGGTGCTTTGGGACTGTTCCTGCTGCAGGCTGAGCTGCTCAGCTCCCTGCAGTCCCAGCTCAGCCTCCTGGGAGCTGCTCAGGGCCAGGTGAGGTGCCTGGGGCTGTGGATGCTTGGGGCTGCCTGTGGCAGGCTGGAGGCACAGAGCTGCCCAGGCAGAGCCCTCTGCAGGCTGGCACAGAGCTGGCCCTGCCAGCCCAGGCAGCTCCTGCAGCCCCAGCCTGCAGCAGGGAGGAGGTCTGCACTCTGCAGGGCAGGGCAGGAGGGGCTGCTGGAGCTGGCAGCTGCAGAGGATGCTGTGGGCTGGCTGCTGTCATCTGAGATGCCCCAGCAGGCCCCAGAGCAACATCTGCCTCCTGCCTGCATGCATATTCATGCACAGCCTCTGAGCTCCCTGGAGCTGCCTGAGCCTATAGGAGGAAGAGCTGCAGTGAGCTGTGAGCCTCCTGCTCCAGCTGATGGAGATGGAACAGCTTCTCCCTGGCAGCTTTGTGTCTCCAAAGGCTTTCTCAGGCGTGAAGCAAAGCACAGAGCTCTCAGAGGGCATTCACCACCCCCCTCAGCCCTGAGAGGAGCAGAGCAGGGGTTGTGCTGTCCCCTGTTCCTGGGGAGCAGAGCCCAACCCCCCCTGGCTGCAGCCTCCTCTCAGGGAGCTGCAGAGAGCAAGGAGGTCTCCTTCAGCCTCCTCTGCTCCACACTGCCCACCCCCAGCTCCCTCAGCTGCTCCTCCCCAGCCCTCTTCTCCACACCCTTCCCCACCTTTCTTGCCCTTCCCTGGCCCTGCTCCAGCTCCTCCAGCTCCTTCTTGCAGCCAGGAGCCCAAAGCTCAAGCCAGCCCTCAAGCTGTGGCCTGCCCAGTGCTGAGCCCAGGGGCACAATCCCTGCCCTGCTCCTGCTGCCCAACCATTGCTGCTCCAGCCCAGGCTGCTGCTGCCCTCCTTGCCCCCCTGCCCACCCCCTGCCTCCTCTCCAGCTGCTGCCATCAGCCAACCCTCTCCACCAGGCAGCTCTGCAGTCCGTCTGCCCCAGGCCTGGGGCAGTGCCTGGGGTTGCTGTGCCCCAGGGCAGCACTCAGCACTTGCCCTCAGTGCATCTCATGCTGTTGGCCTCAGGCAGAACACAGCAGAGTGACTTTTGGAAAGGCTCTTGGCACTGAAGAGCGAAGAGTAGAGGGAGAGGCCTCAGCTGAGGTGAGCTGGCAGCACAGCCTGCTGGGCTCTGCCTGCCCTCTGCCTCACCAGCTCTGCCCAGACAGAGGCTCTGCTCTGCAGCAGGGGCAGGGAGGATGAAAGTGTTGCTCGAGGAGGTTGTGCTGCAGGTGCTCCAGAAGCTGAGGACAGACAGAAGCAGATCCACAGCAGCTGAGGCTGGAGCAAAGCTTTCAGATTCTTCTGCTTGGCTTGAGAGAATGCTAGCTTTGTTCTTCAGGTTTAGAGCTCCTGGAGAAGTCACAGAGCCACAGAGGAACTCCACGACTCCTCCAGGCCAAGCCCCTGCCCTCAGCAGGGACATCCTCCCCTGCAGCAGCTTGCCCACAGCCCTCTCCAGCCTCCCCTCCAAGCTCTCCAGCCAGGGGGCCACAACCACCTCCCTGGGCAACCTCTTGCAGGCTGCCAGCAGCCTCCTGGGGCAGAACTTGTTCCTCACATCCAATCTCCATCTGCTCTGCTCTCATCTCCAACCATTGCCCCTGGGGCTGTCCCTGCAGCCCTTTGGCAGCAGTCCCTCTGCAGCCTGCTTGCAGCCCCTGCAGGGCCTGGGAGCTGCTCTCAGCTCTGCCTGCAGCCTTCTCTTCTGCAGGCTCAACACCCCCAGCTCCCTCAGCCTGGCCCCACAGCAGAGCTGCTCCAACCCCTGAGCATGTCCATGACCCTGGGGCAGGTGGTGTCCCCTGCCTGTACCCAGGCACACAGCACCTGCTGCTGCTTTCCTTTGCTTCCAGCAGTGGCCACCTCTGGGGACATCTCTGCTTCCATCTAAGCTCTGTTTGGCTTCTCCCTGCTCCTCCCTGCTAATGAAGCTGGGATTTGGATGCTGCCTAGAGGATCCAAGGCTGCTCAGCCAGGAGAGCTGCTGGCAGGAAGGGCCCTGGGGGTGCTGCTGGCCAAGCAGCTGCAGAGCAGCCAGCAGTGCCCAGGGGGCCAAGGAAGCCAAAGGCCCCTGGCTGGGCTCAGCAATGCTGTGGCCAGCAGCAGCAGGGAGGAGACTGTGCCCTGGGGCTCAGCTCTGGGGAGGCCACCCCTGGAGAGCTGCCTTCAGCTTGGGGCAGCTCAGTGCCAGAGAGCTGGGGAGGTGCTGGAGCCAGGGCAGAGCAGGGCAGGGAAGCTGGGAAGGGCCTGGAGGATCAATGTGCTGAGGAGAGGCTGAAGGAGCTGGGGAGGGTTAGGGGGGAGGAGAGGAGGCTGAGGGAGACCTCCTGGCTGCCTGCAGCTCCCTGAGAGGAGGCTGTGCAGAGGCTGCTGCTGCTCTCTGCTCCCAGGGAAGGAGTGGCAGAAGGAGAGGGCACAGCCTCAAGCTGCAGCAGGGCAGGCTCAGGCTGGGCAGGAGGGAGAAGCTTTGCCCAGCCAGAGTGGTCAGGCAGTGGCAGAGGCTGCCCAGGGAGCTGGTGGAGTCCCCAGGCCTGGAGGGGTTGTTGGGCTGTGGTGCTTGGGGCTGTGGCTCAGGGCTGAGCCTTGCAGGGCAGGGGCAGGCCTTGGACCTAGGGACCCCCCAGGCTCTGCTCCAGCCTGAGGGGGTTGTGGTTCTGTGTCCTGGGAGTGCTGCAGCCTGCAGCCAGGAGCTTGCAGAGGCTGCTGGGGGAGCTGCCATGGGACCTGCAGCATCACCCTGAGGCCTCTGCCCCTCTGCCCTGCAGGGGATTTACCTCTGAGCTTTGCACACCCTGAGCACTCATTCAGTCCCCACAGGAAGGCCTTGGTCTCCTTCCAGTGCAAGCCAAAGCCGTTGCTGGGGTGCTGGGGGGAGCAGCTCCAGGTGGCTGGGCTGGGGGTGAGAGCTGCCCCAGGCCTGGCTGGGGGCTGGGGAGGAGCTGGCACCCAGAGCTGTGCCTGCAAGGACTAATGTTTAGGCCAGGGAACATCAATCCTGCTGCAGTTGTTTAGCACAGTGAGTGCTGCCCTGACACTGGCAGGCTGCAGAGGCTCCATGCATCTGGGGAGTGTTTTGACAGAGCAGCCTTACCCTGGGATTTGGTCACATTCCTCTGCTCCAAAGAAGGAGCCAGCTCCTATTTTTGTCTGCTCTTGTGCCTTGTTGCCTCCCCCCTCAGCTGCAGCTGAGCAGGGCAGGGGGGCTGCTCCCAGATGAAAGCAGAGCTGGCAGGATTAGAGGGGGCTGCTGTTTATTTGGAAGGGCAGGGGGTTAATAGGAGCTCTCCATGGCTGATGGCAGCAGCACCAGCCAAAGATAAACACCTCTGCTCAGCACTTACCTCAGGGCAGCTCTGAGCAGGGCTCTCCTCTACCATGCAAGGAGGCCTGGGGCAGCAGGGACCACCTGGGGGCTGCTCTGCTAAGTGCTTGCTGCTTCCTCTCCTGAGCTCTGCAGTGGTTCCAGTGGCATGCTCCAAGAGCCTGGATGAGGCCCTTGGTGCCAGGGTCCAATTGATCAGATGGTGCTGGGGGAGAGGTTGGACTGGATGAGCTCTGAGGTCTCTTCCAACCTGATTAATCCTCTCCTCTCCTCCCCTCCCCTCCCCTCCCCTTCCCTCCCCTCCCCTTTATCCTCCCCTTCCCTTCCCTTCCCTCCCCTTCCCTTCCTACTGCAATAGATCTCTGGGGTCACTGAGTGCAGCCCATGGCCCAGCACCACCACATCAACTCGAAGACCAAAGTCAAGTGAGCTCCAGGGAGAGCCTGGAGCAGCTTTCAAGCATTTGTATGGGCTGCAGGAGAGCTGGGGAGGGACTGCTGAGCAAGGCTGGGAGTGACAGGAGGAGAGGGAATGGCTTCAAACTGGAGGCAGCAGGATTGAGATGAGACCTGAGGAAGGAGCTCTTGGCCCTGAGGCTGGTGAGACACTGGCACAGGTTGCCCAGGGGGATGGTGGAGGCTCCAAGTTAGGAGGTTTTGAAAGCCAGGTTGGGTGAGGCCTTGACCAAGCTGATGTGGCAGGAGCTGTCCCTGCCCAGGGCAGCAGCTTGGAACCAGGGGATCTGTGAGGTCCCTTCCCACCCAAACCATTGCATGGCATGGTTCTGTCACTGAAGTTTCATCTGCTGCCCTCAGAGACTCCCAGAGTCTCAGAAATCACAGAACAGCGCTGGGGGCAGAGGCCTCCAGGCTCCTCCAGCCCAGCCTCAGCCCAGCACTGCAGGCAGCACCAAGCCATGGCCCTAAGCAGCAGCTCCATGCTGCTGGAGCACCCCCAGGGATGGGCACTGCAGCACTGCCCTGGGCAGCCTCTGCCAGGGGCTGAGAACCTTCCAGGGCAGAAACATCTCCTGAGCTCCAGCCTGAGCCTCCCTGGGGCAGCTTGGAACCATTGCCTCTGCTCCTGGCCCTTGACACCAAGGAGCAGAGGCTGTCCCCTCCTCACTCCAACCTCCCCTCAGGACTCATAGAATCACAGAGCCATAGAGCTGGAAGGGAGCTCCAGGCTCAGCCAGCCCCAGCCCCCTGCCATGGGCAGGGACACCTCACCCCACAGCAGCTTGCTCACAGCCACCTCCAGCCTGGCTGCAAACACCTCCAGCCAGGAGGCTTCCACCACCTCCCTGGGCAGCCTGGGCCAGGCTCTCACCACCCTCCTGCCCAACAACTTCTTCCTCACAGCCAAGCTCCAGCTCCCCACTTCTACTTCTGCTCCAGCCCCCCCACTCCTAGCCCTCCCTCACCCCCTCCAAAGTCCCTCCCCAGCTTGCTTGCAGCCCCCTGCAGCTCCTGCAAGGCCACCAGAAGCTCTCCTGGGAGCCTTCTCCTCTCCAGCCTGCACAAGCCCAACTCTCTCAGGCTGTGCTCAGAGCAGAGCAGCTCCAGCCCTCTGCTCCTCCTCCTGGCCCTGCTCTGGACACCTTCCAGCCCCTCCAGAGCCTTCCTGGCACAGAGGCTGCAGAGCTGGCCCCAGAGCTGCAGCTGTGGGCTCAGCAGAGTGGAGCAGAGGGGCAGAATCCCCTCCCTGGCCCTGCTGGCCACACTTCTCTTGCTGCAGCCCAGGCTCTGCTTGTCTCTCTGGACTTGATGACCTCTAAGGTGCTCAGGTCCAACCATCAACCCAGCCCAAAGCTTGCAGCAGCAGTTTGGTGTCATGGTCTGTGCTGCACTTCGCCCTCCTAGGGAGGCTGCTCCATGCACACCTTGAGCCATGCAGCTCCTGTGCTTCCAAGGGGCTGGAGCCAGGCTCTGCTGGGGGCTGCCCAGTGCCAGCCGCAGGGGCAGGGGTGGAAGCTGAGCCAGAGGAAGTGCCATGGACACAGGAGGAGAATTCTTTCCCTGGGAGGGTGCCAGAGGCCTGGAGCAGGCTGCCCAGGGGGGTTGTGGAGTCTCCTGCTCTGGAGACGTTCCAACCCCCCTTGGCTGTGTTCTGGGTGCCCTGCCCTGTGCCCTGCTCTGGCAGGGGTTGTGTTGGATGATGTTTTGCAGCCCCTCAGGCTCTGTGATTCTGTGGCTCCAGAGGGGGTGGTGCAGCTCAGGGTCCCCAGGCAGGGTGCAGGAGGCTGTGGTACAGCCTGCAGCTGGCAGTGTCTGTGTGCTTGGTGCTGCTGTGCTGCTGCCTCCCCAGGGCTCTCCAGCCCTGCAGCCCCCCCGGCAAAGTTCATGGTGCTGAGGCTTTTCTCCCCACCCTCTGCACTTTGAGCAGCTCCTGGGGCTGGGAAAAACCCTTCAGACTTCTTTGATCTTCCAGATTGCTCTTGTAGGACAGCAGGAATCCAGCCTGACCCTTGGGCCTGCATCTGCATGAGAACAACTCCTCCCTGGGGAGCTGGGGAAGGGAAGCAGTGCAGGGCCACAGCTCCCACTCATCCTGCCCTGTGCCTGCAGCACCCCAGCTCCAGGAGCTCCTTCCCAGCAGCTGCTGCAAGCAGAGCTCTGGAGTGAATGGGATGGGATGGGATGGAGTGGGATGGGATGGAGTGGGATAGAACAGAACGAACCAGGTTGGAAGAGACCTTCAAGATCATCACATCCAACCTATCATCCAACACCACCAAATCAACTAACCAATGCAACTAAGCACCCTGTCAAGTCTCCTCCTGAACACCTCCAGGGACAATGACTCCACCACCTCCCTGGGCAGCACATCCCAATGGGCAATCTCTCTCTCTGTATAGAACTTCCTCCTAACCTCCAGCCTAAACCTCTCCTGGCACAGCTTCAGACTGTGTCCTCTTGTTTTGCTGCTGGGGGCCTGGCAGAAGAGACCAAATCCCCCTGGCTACAACCTCCCTGCAGGGAGTTGGAGAGAGCAAGAAGGTCTCCCCTGAGCCTCCTCTTCTGCAGGCTAAGCAACCCCAGCTCCCTCAGCCTCTCCTCACAGGGCTCTGCCCCAGACCCCTCCCCAGCTTTCTTGCCCTTCTCTGGACACCTTCCAGCAGCTCAACCTCTTTCCTAACCTCAGGAGCCCAGAGCTGGACACAGGACTCAAGCTGTGGCCTCAGCAGTGCTGAGCACAGGGCACAAGGACTTCCCTGCTCCTGCTGGCCACACTCTGCCTGCCCCAGGCCAGGATGCTGGGCTAGGCTAGGCTAAAGTATCATAGTCTGGGCTAAACTAGGGTGGGGTAGGCTAGGGAGGGGCAGGCTAGGGAAGGCTAGGCTAGGCTGGACTAGGCTAGGGCAGGCTTGGCTCGAGTGGGGTAAGCTAGAGTAGGCTAGGCTAGGCTGGACTAGGCTGGGCTGGGGTACCGCAATTGAGAGCTAGGACACAGCTTGAAGCAAGCAGTTCAGTTTATTGCACAAAGCCTTCACTCCCTCCAGGCTCAAAAGAATCACCGGCAGCCTCTGATTGGCTGTCACCTGCGGCCCTACCACAATCACAGGCTCCTGATTGGCTGCTGAGATAACAGCCCGCAACAAACAGATCAAAGCTAGACTCGGATGGGAGTTAGGCAAACAAAAAGGAGCACACAGCTCTAAGCTAGGATCAGACGGGAGATAGGCAAAGAAAAGGAGCACACAGCTCTAAGCTAGGCTCAGACAGCAGTTAGGCTAAGACAAACGAGCACAAGGCGATAAGCTAGGCTAAGACAGGGGTTAGGCAAAGACAAAGGAGCACACAGCTCTAAGCAAGGCTCAGACAGCTGTAAACCTAAAACAAAGGAGCACACACCTCTATGCTAGGCTCAGACAGGAGTTAGGTAATGGAGGACAGAGCTCTAACCTAAGCTCAGAGAGGAGTCAGGCCAAGGAGCACACAGGTCTAAGCCAGGCTCAGATAGGAGTTAGGCAAAGACAAAGGAGCACACAGCTCTAAGCTAGGCTCATACAGGAGTTAGGCAAAGACAAAGGAGCACACAGCTCTAAGTTGGGATTACATGGCAGTTAGGCAAAGGCCAAGGAGCACTTGGCTCTAAGCTAGGATCAGAGAGGAGTTAGGTAAAGGCCAAGGAGCATATAGGTATAAGCTAGGCTCAGACAGGAGTTAGGCAGAGACAATGGAGCACACAGCTCTAAGCTAGGCTCAGACAAGAGTTAGGCAGAGATAAAGAAGCAGACAGCAGTTAGGCAAAGGCCAAGGAGCATATAGGTCTAAGCTAGGCTCAGACAAGATTTAGGCAAGGGCCAAGGAGCATACAGGTCTGAGCTAGGCTCAGACGGGAGTTAGGCTAAGACAAAGGGCACACAGCTCTAAGCTAGGCTCAGACGGGAGTTAGGCTAAGACAAAGCAGCACAGAGCTATCAGCTAGGCTCAGACGGGAGTTTGGCAAAGGAGCACATAGCTCTAAGCTTGGATTAGATGGGAGTTAGGCAAAGGCCAAGGAGCACACAGCTCTAAGCTGGGCTCAGACATGAGTTAGGCAGAGATAAAGGAGCAGACAGCAGTTAGGCAAAGGCCAAGGAGCATACAGGTCTAAGCTAGGCTCAGACAGCTGTTAAACTAAGAGAAAGGAGCACACAGCTCTAAACTAAGCTCAGAGAGGAGTTAGGCTAAGACAAAGCAGCACTTGGCTCTAAGCTATGCTCAGACAGGAGTTAGGCAAAGAGAAAGGAGCAGCTAGGCTCAGACAGGAGTTAGGCAAAGACAAAGGAGCACACAGCTCTAAATTGGGATTACATGGCAGTTAGGCAAAGGCCAAGGAGCACATAGCTCTAAGCCAGACTCAGACAGTAGTTAGGCAAAGGCCAAGGAGCACACAGCTCTAAGCTGGGCTCACACAGGAGTTAAACTAAGAGAAAGGAGGATACAGCTCTACGCTGGGCTCAGATAGGAGTTAGGCTAAGACAAAGGAGCACATGGCTCTAAGCTATGTTCAGACAGGAGTTAGGCTAAGACATAGGAGCACACAGCTCTAAGGTACGCTGAGATAGAAGTTAGGCAAAGAGAAAGGAGCACACAGCTCTAAGCTTGGCTCAGAGGTGAGTTAGGCAAAGGCCAAGGAGCACAAAGCTCTAAGCTAGGCTCAGACCGGAGTTAGGCTAAGACAAAGAAGCACATGGCTCTAAGCTATGCTCAGACAGGAGTTAGGCTAAGAGAAAGGAGGATACAGCTCTAAGGTAGGCTCAGACAGGAGTTAGGCAAAGACGAAGGAGAGCACAGCACTAAGCTAGGCTCAGACGGGAGTTAAACTAAGAGAAAGGAGGATACAGCTCTAAGGTAGGCTGAGATAGAAGTTAGGCAAAGAGAAAGGAGCACACAGCTCTAAGCTAGGCTCAGATGGGAGTTAGGCTAAGACAAAGGAACGCACAGCACTAAGCTAGGCTCAGATGGGAGTTAGGCAGAGACAAAGGAGCACACAGCTCTAAGCTGGGCTCAGAAAGGTGTTAAACTAGGACAAAGCAGCACACATCTCTAAGCTAGTCACAGACAGGTGTTAAACTAAGACAAAGGGCACACAGTTCTAAGCTAGGCTCAGACAGGAGTTAGGCTAAGACAAAGGAGCACACAGCACTAAGCTAGGCTCACATGGGAGTTAGGCAAAGATGAAGGAGCACACAGCTCTAAGCTGGGCTCAGATGGGAGTTAGGCAGAGACAAAGGAGCACACAGCTCTAATCTAGGCCCAGACTTGAGTTAGGCAAATACAAAGGAGCACACAGCTCTAAGCTATGCTCAGACAGGTGTTAAACTAAGACAAAGGACCACTAAGCTCTAAGCTAGGTTCATACAGGAGTTAGGCTAAGACAATGGAGCACACAGCTCTAAGCTAGGCTCAGACAGGATTTAAACTAAGAGAAAGGAGGATACAGCTCTAACCTAGGCCCAGACTTGAGTTAGGCAAAGCGAAAGGAGCACACAGCTCTAAGCTGGGCTCAGACAGGAGTTAGGCTAAGACAGAGGAGCACACAGCTCTAAGCTATGCCCAGACTTGAGTTAGGCAAATACAAAAAAGCACACAGCTCTAAGCTGGGATCAGACAGGTGTTAAACTAAGAGAAAGGAGGATACAGCTCTACGCTAGGCTCAGATAGGAGTCAGGCTAAGACAAAGGAGCACACAGCTCTAAGCTAGGCTCAGACAGGAGTTAGGCAAAGAAAAGGAGCACACAGCTCTAAGCTAGTCTCAGACAAGAGTTAGGCAGAGATAAAGGAGCAGACAGCAGTTAGGCAAAGGCCAAGGAGCACACAGTCCTAAGCTAGGCTCAGACAGGATTTAGGCGAAGACAAAGGAGCACACAGCTCTAAGCTAGGCCCAGACTTGAGTTAGGCAAATACAAAGGAGCACACAGCTCTAAGCTAGGCCCAGACTTGAGTTAGGCAAATACAAAGGAGCACACAGCTCTAAGCTAGGCCCAGACTTGAGTTAGGCAAATACAAAGGAGCACACAGCTCTAAGCTTGGATTAGATGGGAGTTAGGCAAAGGCCAAGGAGCACACAGCTCTAAGCTAGGCTCAGAGAGGAGTTAGGCCAAGGCCAAGGAGCACACAGTTCTAATCTAGGCTCAGAAAGGAGTTAGGCTTAGACCAAGTGGCACACAGCTCTAAGCTAGGCTCAGACAGGAGCTAGAGAGAGACAAAGGAGCACACAGCTCTAAACTAGACTCAGACAGGAGTTAGGCAAAGACAAAGGAGCACACAGCTCTAAGCTGGGCTCAGAGAGGTGTTAAACTAAGACAAAGGGCACACAGCTCTAAACTAGGCTCAGACAGGAGTTAGGCTAAGAGAAAGGAGCACACAGCTCTAAGCTGGGCTCAGAGAGGTGTTAAACTAAGACAAAGGGCACACAGCTCTAAACTAGGCTCGGACAGGACTTAGGCTAAGAGAAAGGAGCACACAGCTCTAAGCTGGGCTCAGAGAGGTGTTAAACTAAGACAAAGGGCACACAGCTCTAAACTAGGCTCAGACAGGACTTAGGCTAAGAGAAAGGAGCACACAACTCTAAGCTGGGCTCAGAGAGGTGTTAAACTAAGACAAAGGGCACACAGCTCTAAGCTTGGATCGGATGGGAGTTAGGCTAAGACAAAGGGCACACAGTTCTAAGCTAGGCTCAGACAGGAGTTAGGCAGAGACAAAGGAGCACACATCTCTAAACTAGACTCAGACAGGAGTTAGGCAGAGACAAAGGAGCACACATCTCTAAACTAGACTCAGACAGGAGTTAGGCAAAGACGAAGGAGCACACAGCTCTAAGCTGGGCTCAGACAGGAGGTAGGCTAATACAAAGGAGCACACAGCTCTAACTTAGGCCCAGACTTGAGTTAGGCAAAGAGAAAGGAGCACACAGCTCTAAGCTTGGCTCAGAGGTGAGTTAGACAAAAGCCAAGGAGCACAGAGCTCTAAGCTAGGCTCAGACAGGTGTTAGGCTAAGACAAAGGAGCACACAGCTCTAAGTTTGGATTACATGGCAGTTGGGTAAAGGCCAAGGAGCACACAGGTATAAACTAGGCTCAGACAGGAGTTAAACTAAGACAAAGGACCACTAAGGTCTAAGCTAGGCTCAGACAGGAGTTTGGCAAAGACAAAGGAGCACACAGCTCTAAGCTAGGCTCAGACAGGTGTTAAACTAAGACAAAGGAGCACACAGCTCTAAGCTAGGCTCAGACAGGAGTTTGGCAAAGACAAAGGAGCACACAGCTCTAAGCTAGGCTCAGACAGGAGTTAGGTAAAGGCCAAGGAGCACACAACTCTAAGCTGGGCTCAGACAGTAGTTAGGCAAAGGCCAAGGAGCATACAGGTCTATGCCAGGCTCAGAAAGGAGTTAGGCAAAGAGAAAGGAGCACACAGCTCTAAGCTAGGTTCACACAGGATTTAGGCAATGGCCAAGGAGCATACAGGTCTAAGCTAGGCTCAGACAGGAGTTAGGCTAAGACCAAGTGGCACACAGGTCTAAGCTAGGCTCAGACAGGAGCTAGACAGAGACAAAGGAGCACACAGCTCTAAGCTAGGCTCAGAAAGGAGTTAGGCAAAGGCCAAGGAGCACACAGCTCTAAGCTAGGCTCAGACAGTAGTTAGGCAAAGACAAAGGAGCACACAGCTCTAAGCTAGACTCAGACGGGAGTTAGGCTAAGACAAAGCAGCACAGAGCTATCAGCTAGGCTCAGACGGGAGTATGGCAAAGACAAAGCAGCACACAGCTCTAAGCTGGGCTCAGACAGGAGTTAGACAGAGACAAAGGAGCACACAGCTCTAAGCTAGGCTCAGACAGGAGTTAGACAGAGACAAAGGAGCACACAGCTCTAAGCTAGGCTCAGACAGTAGTTAGGCAAAGGCCAAGGAGCCTACAGGTCTAAGCTAGGCTCAGAAAGGAGTTAGGCAAAGGCCAAGGAGCATACAGGTCTAAGCTAGGCTCAGACAGGATTTAGGCAAGGGCCAAGGAGCATACAGGTCTAAGCTAGGCTCAGAAAGGAGTTAGGCAAAGGCCAAGGAGCATACAGGTCTAAGCTAGGCTCAGACAGGATTTAGGCAAAGGCCAAGGAACATACAGGTCTAAGCTAGGCTCAGAAATGAGTTAGGCTAAGACAAAGGAGCACACAGCTCTAAGCTAGACTCGGATGGGTGTTAGACAAAGGCCAAGGATCTCACAGCTCTAAGCTAGGCTCAGACAGAGGACAAAGACTCTGCTGCAGTGTTCTCCAGCTCCTGCTCTCACTGCTTGTGTAACCTCCCTCAATCCCTGTGGCCCTTGGCAGTTAGCTAAAGGCTTTCCCCCTCTCTTCCCAGCTCTTAGGACTCACATGGGCTAAACCCTTTCCCTCTATAGTCTGGGTAGTGCCTGAAGTTCTGCTCCCCTCATTCTTTCCTTCAGCTGAGCAGAGCTGGAGCCAAAGCAGAGCTGCTGTCTGAGCAAAGCTAGACCTAGAGCAAAGCTGGAGCTTCAGAACAGCTGGAATCTGAGCAAAGCTGGAACCTGAGCACAGCTGGAACCTCAGCAAAGCTGGAATTAAACTAAGGCTGGAGCAAAGGGTTAACCAGGGCAAAGCTGAAACCTGAATACAGCTGGATCCTGAGCAAAGCTGGATCTAGAGCAAAGCTGTAGCCCAGATCAAAGCTGGTGCCAGAGCACAGGTGGAACCTGAGAACATCTAGAACCTGATCAAAGCTGGAGCCTGAGCACAGCTGGAGCCTGAAGAAAACTCAAACCTGAGCACAGCTAAAAGCTGAGCAAAGATGGAACCTGTGAAAAGCTGGAGCCTGAGCACAGGTGGAGCCTGAGCACAGGTGGAGCCATATAAAGCTGGAGCCTGAGCACAGCTGGAACCAGATCAAAGCTGGAGCCTGAGCAATGATGGAGCCTGAGCACAGCTGGAGCCTGAAGAAAACTCAAACCTGAGCACAGCTAAAAGCTGAGCAAAGATGGAACCTGTGAAAAGCTGGAGCCTGAGCACAGGTGGAGCCTGAGCACAGGTAGAGCCTGAGCACAGGTGGAGCCACATAAAGCTGGAGCCTGAGCACAGCTGGAACCAGATCAAAGCTGGAACCTGAGCAATGATGGAGCCTGAGCACAGCTGGAGCCTGAAGAGAATTCAAATCTGAGCAGAGCTGGAGCCTGAGCACAGCTGGAAGCAGATCAAAGCTGGAGCCTGAGCACAACTGGAGCCGGAGCACAGCTGGAGCCAGATAAAAGCTGGAACCAGATCAAAGCTGGAGCCTGAGTACAGCTGGAGCCTGAGCAGAGCCAGAGCCTGAAGAGAATTCAAACCTGAGCACAGCTGGAACCTGAGCAAAGCTGGAACCTGTGAAAAGCTGGAGCTAGAGCAGAGCTGGAACTTGAGCAAAGCTGGAGCCTGAGCAGAGCCTTTCCTCTGCCACCCTGTGCAGTGTTTGTCAGAGCAAGGCTGCAGGTTCCAGGTTAATCAGCTTGCAGTGCTGAGGTCCTGGGCACTTCATCTTCACTTCTGTGGTGAAGAGGTTATTAAATTTATGAATATGAAATATGAATTATGAAAAATATAATTTTATTAATTATCAAACTATTAATAACCGATGAATCACCAACTTATATACATGTTCTAATGCACGTTCGTGAAATACATTCCACAACTGGCTTAGTGTTATGATTATAATGTAATTAAACTATCTACAAACCCTTTCTGTATTTATATAACGAAGGGTGCAGTTCCGCCGCTTGGCCACTAGATGGAGACTCGGCGGGACGCGGGCGGCTTCTGGCTATACACAGCAATATTACAATCTTTCTATGCGTCAGCGCTTACTCTGCTGGACGCGGATACTTTGAACTGAGTGCTAGTGGGTGGAAAGCACGTGGACGATATTCAGTTCCCTTCAGACAACAGGGATCGGTCCTGGACAGGGTCGGTCCGTGGGGTCGGCCCTCTAAAGTCGGCTCGCACAGCGGGGCGGGCTTGAAGGACGGAAGCAGGCAAAGCTACGGGGGTCAGCCCAACCACGGCGTTTCTCAGGGCTGATGCAAACAGCCTCAGGGAGAGAATGTGGCTGCGTTAAGCGGCGTCTCTCGTTAATGAGGTTAAAGGAGCAACAGGACTCTCAGAATGGTCCCAGATTCGGTGCAGTACAAACATTAACAATGCTCTGGTTTTCCTGGAATTCACAGGGCTCAGAGCGGCACTCGGCGGCTCCTCAGAGCGGCACTCGGTGGCTCCTCTCCCGCACGGCGGGGTTAGGCATACGTGGACTCGGTATTAATCAAGTCCCTTCTCCCGGCAACTGGGCAGATCTTACCCGCGGGGGTTGGTCCAGTCCTCCGGCGGCACGATGGGCTCTTCCGATCGGCACGACTGGTTGTAGCAATGCTGAGCTCCTCAGCCTCAGCGAAGGTCCTCCCTCTGGGCTTCTTAACGATGCAGACGCTTCCAGTATGCGTGCATGTATAACAGAAGCTAAACAATAAGCTCAATGGCAAAGGCTGAAGCTCGAGACTTACTCTCTCGAGCAAGGACAGAGACAAAGTAAATGAGGGGGCCACGTGTTCACCAACTGGGGTGACACTTATAGATTCCTCGAGGCTGGGCTTGACCAATGGGCACTCTCATAAGCAACTGGCTTCAGCCTATAGAAAGCGTGAAGCTAGAATATGCCCATACTTGGTGTCAGCACAAGTGCTGCATGCGCTGGGTGCGTGCAAGCCTGGCTAATGCCTTGGCTTTTGTCTTCCTCCTGGAGGGAGGGGGAACTTGCCCACATGCTGGGACAAGATTCAGTATTGGGGCATAATGTGCCTTCACCACAACTTCCAGGTCTAAGGATCTTTGGTGATCAGCTGCTGGCACAGAGAGCCTCAGCTGCATCAGAGCTGGGTCTGGTTGTGCTGGGATGTCTGTCAAGTCAGGTTTAGAGGAGAGAAAGCCATAGAAATGGAGGCTGGGTGATCAGAGTCCTGCCCAGGGCGGACACAGAGCTGTCTGGAAGTCTCTGGGTGCTTTCTGGTGCTCTCAAGACCTGCAGGAAAGGTTTTGCTGCAGTAGGAGAGAATTGTGCTGGGAGTCTGTCCTCAGCTGGGGAAGAGCAGCCTGTAGCAGAGGAGGCTGAGGGAGACCTCCTTGCTCTCTGCAGCTCCCTGAGAGGAGGCTGCAGCCAAGGGGGTTGGGCTCTGCTCCCCAGTCTCAGCTGATAGAAGCAGAGGCAATGTCCTGAACTTGTGCCAGGGGAGGCTTAGGTTGGAGAGGAGGAAGAATTTCTCTGCTGCCAGAGTGGTCAGGGACTGGCAGAGGCTGCCCAGGGAGGTGGTGGAATCCTCATGCCTGTGCCAGCAAGCTGTGGCCATGGCACCTGGGGCCTGGGTTTAGTGTCCATGGGGGGGTTGGGTTGGTGTTGGACTGGATGACCTTGGAGGCCTTTTCCAGCCCAAACAGCTACTGGGTTCAATGAGTTCCTGTGTCAGCAGCCAGCTGTTGCTCCAACAGGGCAAAAGGCTCCATGAACAATCCTGGCTGAGCGAAGGCTGAGCCTGAATCCTCTGCTCCCTCTGGTGGGAGGGAGAGGGGAGGTCAGCTCCAGCGCAGCTCTGCTCCTGCAGAGGGCCGGGCAGGCTACACAGAGCTCAGCATAGTCTCCTTCCATCTTCAGTGCAGCAGCCTGTGGGGACATCCTGAAGGCTTTGTCCATCCTCAGTGCTTCCCAGCCAGGTGCTTTGCAGGGCCTCCAGGGACCCCCCCAGTGCAGTGCAGCCAGCAGAGTCTGTGAGACACAGCAGGTAGGAGGCCAGGATCAGCTTGGTGGAGAGCCCTGATCCAAGGAGCTCAACAGCTACAAGCCCTCACAGGATGCTGGAGGTCTGGCTCCTGCTCTCCTCCTCAGTGCCCATGAGGGACAGCATCCAGGCACAGACTTCCAGCAGGGGAAACATCTTCCTGTGCTGTGCTGGGACAGAGGAGCATCCCCAGAGTTCCCAGTGGCCATGGCACAGGCAGCCTCTGGCATGTGCCTCCAGGCTAGGGGCAGCTGCTGGGTGCACAGCAGGACCACAGGGCTGTGGGTTGGCCTGGAAAAGAGCAGCTCTGACACCCACCTTTCACAGAACCACAGAAACCCTCAGGCTGAAAAAGCCCCTGGGGGTCCCCAGGTCCAAGGCCTGCCCCTGCCCTGCAAGGCTCAGCCCTGAGCCACAGCCCCAAGCACCACAGCCCAACAACCCCTCCAGGCCTGGGGACTCCGCCAGCTCCCTGGGCAGCCTCTGCCACTGCCTGACCACTCTGGCTGGGCAAAGCTTCTCCCTCCTGCCCAGCCTGAGCCTGCCCTGCTGCAGCTTGAGGCTGTGCCCTCTCCTTCTGCCACTCCTTCCCTGGGAGCAGAGAGCAGCAGCAGCCTCTGCACAGCCTCCTCTCAGGGAGCTGCAGGCAGCCAGGAGGTCTCCCTCAGCCTCCTCTCCTCCCCCCTAACCCTCCCCAGCTCCTTCAGCCTCTCCTCAGCACATTGATCCTCCAGGCCCTTCCCAGCTTCCCTGCCCTGCTCTGCCCTGGCTCCAGCACCTCCCCAGCTCTCTGGCACTGAGCTGCCCCAAGCTGAAGGCAGCTCTCCAGGGGTGGCCTCCCCAGAGCTGAGCCCCAGGGCACAGTCTCCTCCCTGCTGCTGCTGGCCACAGCATTGCTGAGCCCAGCCAGGAGGCCTTTGGCTTCCTTGGCCCCCTGGGCACTGCTGGCTGCTCTGCAGCTGCTTGGCCAGCAGCACCCCCAGGGCCCTTCCTGCTGCACCAGGAGCTGGCACCCACCAGGCTGGATCCTCACCGGGGTGGGCAAGGGGGGGGGCAGGGAATTGCCCTGGAGGTGGATATGTGGCTGCTGGGCTGGGCCCAGCTGAGCCTTCCCACATGGGCTGCCCTGGGAGGGCTGTGTATGGCTCTCAGCTGCTGTGCTGACAGCAGGGCTTGGGCCCTTAGCCCACACCTCATTAAAATACCAGCTGAAATCCCCCCCACCCCTCCTGTCACTTGATGAGGCTCAATTGCCTCTAATTACCCTTAGCAGGGCTTTAAAACAACATCTGGCTGGAGCAGAGGTCCCCTGGTGAGGGGGGAGAGCTGCTGCCCCCCGGGGGAGCTGGGGAAGCAGCCTGAGCTGACTGGCAGGGGGCAGAGCGTGAACAGGGCTGCCCCCCCAGCTCCCCCCAGCCCCTCCTGCCCCCCCTGCCTCTCGAGTCCCCTCCAGCCCTCTAGCCCCTCCAGCTACCAAAGAGAAAGCAGGGCTACAGCAGGGCAGGATGGAACCCTGCTGCCTCCAGGAGCTAAATGAAGTTGCTATGAAATGAAGCAACCAATTGCCAGCCCCCCCTGGAGCCCAGGGGCAGCTTCCCCGCAGCAGAGGGAGCCTGGCACTGCCTGCTGCCATCCTGCACAGCACTGCCTGGAGATGAGACTTCCCTGCCTTGGATCCCCAGGTCTCACTTGTGGCTGCAGAGGTCTTCTCCAGCTGACACCACTCTGTGGCTCTGGGTGCTCAGCATTCAGCTCATGCTCAACCCTTCTGCAGCAGCAGCATCTGAAGCAGTCACAGAGTGCTCTGGGCTGGAAGGGAGCTGCAGAGCCCCTCCAGGCCAAGCCCCTGCCCTCAGCAGGGACATCCTCCACTGCAGCAGCTTGCCCACAGCCCTCTCCAGCCTCCCCTCCAAGCTCTCCAGCCAGGGGGCCACAACCACCTCCCTGGGCAACCTCTTGCAGGCTTCCAGCAGCCTCCTGGGGCACAACTTGTTCCTCACATCCAATCTCCAGCTGCTCTGCTCTCATCTCCAACCATTGCCCCTGGGGCTGTCCCTGCAGCCCTTTGGCAGCAGTCCCTCTGCAGCCTGCTTGCAGCCCCTGCAGGGCCTGGGAGCTGCTCTCAGCTCTGCCTGCAGCCTTCTCTTCTGCAGGCTCAACACCCCCAGCTCCCTCAGCCTGGCCCCACAGCAGAGCTGCTCCAACCCCCTCAGCATCTTGGTGACCTCCTCTGGAGCCTCTCTCTCAGCTCCAGGTCCCTCCTGTGTTGAGGGCTCCAGCTCTGGCCCCAGCCCTGCAGGTGAGGTCTCCCCAGAGCAGAGCAGAGGGGCAGGATCCCTCTCTCCAGCTCTGGCCAGGCTGCTTTGGGTGCAGCCCAGGCTGCCCTTGGCCTCCTGTGCTGCAGTCTCTCCCTGCCTGCTCCTGGCCAGCTTCTCCCCCGCAGCACCCCCAAGGCCTTCTCCTCAGGGCTGCTTTCTCTCCCGTCCTCCCCCAGCTGTGCTGGCAGTGAGGGTTGTTCCAGCCCAGGGCCAGGACCCTGCCCTTGCTCTGGCTGAGCCTCAGCAGCTTCCCCTGGCACCCCCTCTGCAGCCCCTGGCACCCCACTGCAGTGCTTGTTTGCCCTCCTGCAGGTCTTCTCTCCTGGTGCTGCAGAGAGGCTCAGCTGGGCTCTTGCAGGGCAGCCTGGCTCTGCACAGCAGCCTTGGGCCTGCCTGTAAGGCAAGGCAAATGTCTGCTTTGGGGTTGCCCTGGGGCAGGCTGCTGGCCTGCTGGAGCCTTCATCTCTGGGGGCGCTCAGAGCTCAGCTCCTGTGCTCCTGGGTGGTTTACCCTGGCTGCTGCTGCCCTAGCAGGGGCTGGCATCAACCTCCTGCAGAGCTCTGCCCCTCCTGTGCTTCACCTCCCAGCCCCACCTGGAGGCATCCTGTGTGCCCTCTGCTGGCTCCCGTGGTCCTGCTCGGGCAGGGGGCTTGGGCTGCAAAACCTTTGCTGCCAGAGTGGTCAGGGACTGGCAGAGGCTGCCAGGGAGGGGCTGCAGTCCCCATGCCTGTGCCAGCAAGCTGTGGCCATGGCCCTGGGGGCCAGGCTTTGCTGGCCATGGTGGGGCTGGGTTGGACTCAATGTCCTCAGAGAGCTCTCCCAGCCCCAACACTTCCATGGGTCTAGAAGCTGCCAATCATTCAAAGCCTATCAATGTCTGAGGGGGGAGAGCAAGGGGCAGGGGCCAGGCTCTGCCCGCTGGTGCACAGGTCCAGGCCAAGCAGCAGGTCCCAGCTGCAGGCCAGGTGGTTGCAGCTGCACAGGAGGAGACAGCTCTGCCTGGGGAGGCTGCCCTGGGGGGGAGGGAGGCCCCTGCAGGACACCTCCCACCAGCCCAGGCTGCTCAGGGCCTCATCCAGCCTGGGGCTGAGCCCCTCAGGGAATGAGTCCTCCCTGCCAGGCTGCTTGGGACTGGAACATCTCCAAGCTCCTTCTGAACTGGAGCTGCTCTGTGGCATCAGCAGTGGCTGCCTGGGCATGGGGGATGCCAGGAAGGCCTCCAGACTGTGAAGGGCAGAAGGATTCTGCTCCCCTGGGTGCACCTCTGTGACTGAGAGCCCTGCAGCACAACCTGGTGCTGAGCAGCAGGACAGCACCAGCCCCAGGGCCACAGCACAGGGAGCCAGTGCCCTCCAGCCTGGCACTGCCCAGGAGCACAGAGGTGATGGCAGCTGCCCCTGGGCACCACCCCAGCTCCAGCACCCTGCCCCTGAGCACCACAGCACCTCCAGCACCCTGCCTCTGGGCACCACAGCATCTCCAGCACCCTACCCCTGGGCACCTCCCCAGCTCCAGCACCCTACCCCTGGGCACCTCCCCAGCTCCAGCACCCTGCCCCTGGGCACCTCCCCAGCTCCAGCACCCTGCTCCTGGGCATCACCCCAGCTCCAGCACCCTGACCCTGAGCACCTCCCCAGCTCCAGCACCCTGCCCCTGGGCACCACAGCAGCTCCAGCACCCTGACCCTGAGCACCTCCCCAGCTCCAGCACCCTGCCCCTGGGCACCACAGCAGCTCCAGCACCCTGCCCCTGGGCATCTTCCCAGCTCCAGCACCCTGCCCCTGGGTATCACCCCAGCTCCAGCACCCTGCCCCTGGGCACCTCCCCAGCTCCAGCACCCTGCTCCTGGGCACCTCCCCAGCTCCAGCACCCTGCCCCTGGGCACCACAGCACCTCCAGCACCCTGCCCCTGGGCATCTTCCCAGCTCCAGCACCCTGCCCCTGGGCATCACCCCAGCTCCAGCACCCTGCCCCTGAGCACCTCCCCAGCTCCAGCACCCTGCCCCTGGGCACCTCCCCAGCTCCAGCCCTGCCCCTGGGCACCACCCCAGCTCCAGCACCCTGCCCCTGGGCACCACCCCAGCTCCAGCACCCTGCCCCTGGGCACCTCCCCAGCTCCAGCACCCTGCCCCTGGGCACCTCCCCAGCTCCAGCTGCAGCTGCCCAGGAGGAGAGAACTCTGCCTGGGGAGGCTGCTGGAGCCTGGAGCAGGCTGCCCAGGGGGGTTGTGGAGTCTCCTGCTCTAAAGATGTCCAACCCCCCCGGGCTGTGTTCTGGGTGCCCTGCCCTGGATGCCCTGCCCTGGCAGGGCTTGGTCTGGGTGAGCTCCAGAGCTGCCTTCCAGCCCCTGGCACCCTGGGGGCTGTGTTCTGTGTTCCAGGGGTGCAAACCTTGCTTGCACAGGCTGTGGGCAGCTGCTGCCCAGGAGGTGCAGCCTGGGTGTGCTGTGGGGCAGCATCCTCAGCTGCTGTGCCTCAGAAGCTGCTCCCCAGGAGCCTCCCCGGAGCCTCTGAGTGTTGCTTTGGCTGCAGGCTCCCACGGAGGGCAAAGCTCTCTCCAAACACCGTTGGATACCTCAGGAAAGTGAAACAGAGGAGAGGTGCAGTGCCTCAGCAGGGAGCCCTGTAGAAGGGTTTGTTTCAAATCAAAGCTCCTTGAGCTCCTTGCTGGGAAGTGCCAGAGACCCCCGGGGGCTCCTGGAGGCCATGGCAGAGGAAAGTGGAGACAGCAGGGAGGGAGAAAGCTCTGCACAGAGAGAGGCAGAGGAGCAGCCAGGGAGGGCTGCAACCCAAGCATCTCATTTTCATCCTCCTGCTTCTGCTGGGGGCTTCAGGGGGCAGGGCCAGGACTATGAGACAGAGTCTGCAGAAGCCAGCAGGCAGCAGTCATCCACTGCTGAATAGTGGCTCTGGGATGGAGTCTGAGGGGCTCAGGAAGGTTATGGGCTGCCCTTGGGTACCTACAGCCTGCCCTTGGGTACCTACAGCCTGATCCTTGGTACCTGCAGCCTGCCCTTGGTACCTGCAGCCTGCCCTTGGGTACCTGCAGCCTGCCCTTGGTACCTACAGCCTGGCCCTGGGTACCTACAGCCTGCCCTTGGTACCTACAGCCTGGCCCTGGGCACCTACAGCCTGCCCTTGGTATCTGCAGCCTGCCCTTGGTACCTACAGCCTGCCCTTGGTACCTGCAGCCTGGCCCTGGGTACCTGCAGCCTGCCCTTGGTACCTACAGCCTGCCCTTGGGCACCTACAGCCTGCCCTTGGTACCTACAGCCTGCCCTGGGCACCTACAGCCTGCCCTTGGTACCTACAGCCTGCCCTTGGTACCTGCAGCCTGCCCTGGGTACCTGCAGCCTGCCCTTGGGCACCTACAGCCTGCCTTCCTAGCCCCTGGCCCAGCCTGCCCTTGGTACCTACAGCCTGCCCTTGGGCACCTACAGCCTGCCCTTGGTACCTGCAGCCTGCCCTTGGTACCTACAGCCTGCCCTTGGTACCTGCAGCCTGCCCTGGGTACCTGCAGCCTGCCCTTGGGCACCTGCAGCCTGCCCTGGGTACCTGCAGCCTGCCCTTGGTACCTACAGCCTGCCCTTGGGCACCTACAGCCTGCCCCTTGGTACCTGCAGCCTGCCCTTGGTACCTACAGCCTGCCCTTGGTACCTGCAGCCTGCCCTGGGTACCTGCAGCCTGCCCTTGGGCACCTGCAGCCTGCCCTGGGTACCTGCAGCCTGCCCTTGGGCACCTACAGCCTGCCCTTGGGCACCTACAGCCTGCCCTTGGTACCTACAGCCTGCCCTTGGTACCTGCAGCCTGCCCTGGGCACCTACAGCCTGCCCTTGGGCACCTACAGCCTGCCCTTGGTACCTTCAGCCTGGCCCTGGGTACCTACAGCCTGCCCTTGGGCACCTACAGCCTGCCCTTGGTACCTGCAGCCTGCCCTTGGTACCTGCAGCCTGCCCTTGGTACCTGCAGCCTGCCCTTGGGCACCTGCAGCCTGCCCTTGGTACCTACAGCATGCCCTTGGTACCTGCAGCCTGCCCTTGGTACCTACAGCCTGCCCTTGGTACCTACAGCCTGGCCCTGGGCACCTACAGCCTGCCCTTGATACCTACAGCCTGCCCTTGGTACCTGCAGCCTGCCCTGGGTACCTGCAGCCTGCCCTTGGGCACCTACAGCCTGCCCTTGGTACCTACAGCCTGCCCTTGGTAGCCTGCCCTGGGTACCTGCAGCCTGCCCTTGGGCACCTACAGGCACCTGCAGCCTGCCCTTGGGCACCTGCAGCCTGCCCTTGGGCACCTGCAGCCTGCCCTTGGTACCTACAGCCTGCCTGCCTACAGCCTGGCCCTGGGCACCTACAGCCTGCCCTTGATACCTACAGCCTGCCCTTGGTACCTGCAGCCTGCCCTGGGTACCTGCAGCCTGCCCTTGGGCACCTACAGCCTGCCCTTGGTACCTACAGCCTGCCCTTGGTACCTGCAGCCTGCCCTTGGTACCTACAGCCTGCCCCTGGGCACCTACAGCCTGCCCTTGGGTACCTACAGCCTGTCCATGATACCTACAGCCTGCCCTTGGTACCTACAGCCTGCCCTTGGTACCTGCAGCCTGCCCTGGGTACCTGCAGCCTGCCCTTGGGCACCTACAGCCTGCCCTTGGTACCTACAGCCTGCCCTTGATACCTACAGCCTGCCCTTGGTACCTACAGCCTGCCCTTGGTACCTGCAGCCTGCCCTTGGTACCTACAGCCTGCCCTGGGTACCTGCAGCCTGCCCTTGGGCACCTACAGCCTGCCCTTGGTACCTACAGCCTGCCCTTGGTACCTACAGCCTGCCCTTGATACCTACAGCCTGCCCTTGGTACCTACAGCATGCCCTTGGTACCTGCAGCCTGCCCTTGGGCACCTACAGCCTGCCCTTGGTACCTACAGCCTGCCCTTGGTACCTGCAGCCTGCCCTTGGGTACCTACAGCCTGTCCATGATACCTACAGCCTGCCAAGGGCAGCCTGGGCTGCAGCAGAAGGGCTGTGGGGAGGAGGGCAGAGAGGTTCTGCTGCCCCTCTGCTCTGCCCTGCTGAGGCCACAGCTGCAATCTTGGCTCCAGCTCTGGGCCCCTCAGCTCCAGCAGGAGCTCAGGGAGCTGCTGGAGAGAGCCCAGCCCAGAGGCACAGAGCTGCTGCAGGCAGGGGAACATCTTCCTCCCCAGCAGAGCCTGAGGGAGCTGAGGGCTCTGCAGCTTGCAGAGGAGGAGCCTGAGGGGGAGCTGAGTGCTGGGGATGAAGCTGTGCAGGGGCAGTGCCCAGGGGCTGGAGCCAGGCTCTGCTGGGGGCTGCCCAGTGCCAGCCCCAGGGGCAGGGGTGGAAGCTGAGCCAGAGGAAGTGCCATGGACACAGGAGGAGAATTCTTTCCCTGGGAGGGTGCCAGAGGCCTGGAGCAGGCTGCCCAGGGGGTTGTGGAGTCTCCTGCTCTGGAGATGTTCCAACCCCCCCTGGCTGTGCTCTGGGTGCCCTGCCCTGGGTGCCCTGCTCTGGCAGGGCTTGGGTTGGGATGGGATGGGTTGAGTTGGGTTGTGTTGGATGAGCTCTGGAGCTCCCCTCCAGCCCCTGGCACTCTGTGGTGCTGTGGTTCTGTGACTTTCACAGCCAGGCTGTGACCAACACCACTCAGGTGCAGCTCTGTTAAGCAAACCAATCCTCATCCCCTGCTGCTGCCTCCCTCCAGCCTTCGGCAACCTTGAGCAGCTCTCCTGGCACAAAATCCCTGTCTCTGGGTTTCAGGCCCAGGCTCCCTGCAGCCTCTGTGGCTCTCTCCCCTGGCAGCCCCCCCAGGTCCTGTGCCCTCCCCTGCCTTGCACCACCACCGCTGCTCCCTCCCAGCCCAACCAGCAGGAAGAGACCAAAGTGCCTCCTGCTGCCCTTCCCACCAGCACTGAAACCCTGCCAGGGTGGGAGAGCTCTCCTGCCCCTGGCTGAAGGTGAGCTTTAGCATGCTGGGAGGCTTCCAGTGGTGATGAAAAGGACACTAGAGAGTGGAAAGCTATTTCAGGAGCATTCCTGAAGGGCACTGCTGGCATGCAGGGGAGATTTCAGCTGCAGGCAAGGCAGAGGGCAGCACAATTACTTCTCAAGTATTCCTGAAGGAGAAGCTTTCATGATCTAGTAGCATTTAAACCAATTCTGCTGTGGTGGTCAAACCCCCTGGCAAATGTCCCTGACAGGTAATTTCCTCCTATGGAATAACAAAGCAAAGCCTCCAAAGGACAGAGCCTGCTGCTCACATCCTGCCTGGGAGAAAGGCAGAGGGGAAGGCTGCTCTGGAGGCTGCTCTGAGTGCCCCTGACAGACGGCCTGGGGGTTGCATGGTGACATTCAGCCCTGGGCAGAGGCCTGTGTGCAAGAGCTGTGCACAGCACCAGCCAGGGGAGAGCCCTACAAGGCTATGGGGCAGCAGGAGCCAAGCTGTCTGGTGCTGCAGGGTCAGAGGGGGTTGTGGGGCAGCAGGAGCCAAGCTGTCTGGTGCTGCAGGGTCAGAGGGGGCTGTGGGGCAGCAGGAGCCAAGCTGTCTGGTGCTGCAGGGTCAGAGGGGGCTGTGGGGCAGCAGGAGCCAAGCTGTGTGGTGCTGCAGGGTCAGAGGGGGCTGTGGGGCAGCAGGAGCCAAGTTGTGTGGTGCTGCAGGGTCAGAGGGGGCTGTGGGGCAGCAGGAGCCAAGCTGTGTGGTGCTGCAGGGTCAGAGGGGGCTGTGGGGCAGCAGGAGCCAAGTTGTGTGGTGCTGCAGGGTCAGAGAGGGCTGTGGGGCAGCAGGGTTAGGTCATTCCCATCCTCAGGTAATCACAGAGTGGGCTGGGTTGGGTTGGGGAGGGTTGGGTAGGTTGGGTTGGGTAGGGCTGGATAGGTTGGGTTGGGTTGGGTTGGCCTGGGTAGGTTGGGTAGGGTTGGGTTGGGTAGGCCTGGGTAGGTTGGGTAGGGCTGGGTTGGGTTGGGTTGGGTTGGGTTGGGTTGGGTAGGGCTGGGTAGGGCTGGGTAGGGTTGTGTTGGGTAGGTCTGGGTAGGTTGGGTTGAGTTGGGTAGGGCTGAGTAGGTTGGGTTGGGTTGGGTTAGGTTGGGTAGGGTTGGGTTGGGTTGGGTTGGGTAGGCCTGGGTAGGTTGGGTAGGGCTGGGCTGGGTTGGGTTGGTTTGGGTTGGGTTGGGTTAGGTAGAGTTGGTGGGGTGGGTAGGGCTGGGTAGGGCTGGGTTGGGTTGGGTAGGGTTGGGTTGGGTAGGGTAGGGTTCGTTTGGGTTGGGTTGGATTGGGTTGGGTTGTGTTGGGTAGGATAGGGTTGGGTTGGGTTGGGTCGGGTTGGGTTAGGTTAGTTTGTGTAGGGCTGGGTAGTGTTGGGTTGGGTAGGGTTGGGATGGGTTGGTTTGGCTAGTGTTGGGTTGGATTTGGTTGGGTGGGGCTGGGTTGGGTTGGGTAGGGCTGGGTATAGCTGGGTAGGGTAGGGCTGGTTTGGGTTGGGTTGGGTTATGTAGGGCTGGTTTGGGTAGGGCTGGGTAAGGTTGGGTTGGGTTGGGTTGGATTGGGTTGGGTAGGGTTGGGTAGGTTTGGTTTGGGTTGGGTTGGATTGGGTTGGGTAGGGTTGAGTTGGGTTGGTTAGGGTTGGGATGGGTTGGGTATGGTTGGGTTGGGTTGGATTGGATTGGATTGTGTTGGGCAGGGTAGGGTTGGGTTGGGTAGGGTAGGGTAGGGTAGGGTTGGGTTGGGTTGGATTGGATTGGATGGGATTGTGTTGCATAGGGCAGGGTAGGGTTGGGTAGGTTTGGGTTGGGTTGGGTTGGATTGGGTTGGGTAGGGTTGGGTAGGGTAGGGTAGGTTTGGTTTGGGTTGGGTTGGATTGGGTTGGGTTGGTTAGGGTTGGGATGGGTTGGGTAGGGTTGGGTTGGGTTGGGTAGGGTAGGGTAGGTTTGGTTTGGGTTGGGTTGGATTGGGTTGGGTTGGTTAGGGTTGGGATGGGTTGGGTAGGGTTGGGTTGGGTTGGATTGGATTGGATTGGATTGTGTTGGGCAGGGTAGGGTTGGGTCGGGTTGGGTAGGGTAGGTTTGGTTTGGGTTGGGTTGGGTTGGGTTGGGTTGGGTAGGGTAGGGTAGGGCTGGGTTGGGTTGGGTTGGACTGGATTGGATTGGACGGGATTGTGTTGCATAGGGTAGGGTAGGGTTGGGTAGGGTTGGGTAGGTTTGGTTTGGGTTGGGTTGGATTGGGTTGGGTAGGGTTGGGTTGGGTTGGATTGGATTGGGATGGTTTGGGTATGGTTGGGTTGGGTTGGATTGGATTGGATTGTGTTGGGTAGGGTAGGGTTGGGTTGGGTTGGTTAGGGTTGGGATGGTTTGGGTATGGTTGGGTTGGGTTGGATTGGATTGGATTGTGTTGGGTAGGGTAGGGTTGGGTTGGGTTGGATTGTGTTGGGTAGGGTTGGGTTGGTTTGTGTTGGGTTGGGTTGGGTTGGGTTGGTTAGGGTTGGGATGGTTTGGGTATGGTTGGGTTGGGTTGGATTGGATTGGATTGTGTTGGGTAGGGTAGGGTAGGGTTGGGTTGGGTTGGGTTGGGTTGGGTTGGGTTGGGTAGGATAGGGTAGGGTTGGGTTGGGTTGGATTGGATTGGACGGGATTGTGTTGCATAGGGCAGGGTAGGGTTGGGTAGGTTTGGTTTGGGTTGGGTTGGATTGGGTTGGGTAGGGTTGGGTTGGGTAGGGTAGGGTAGGTTTGGGTTGGGTTGGGTAGGGTTGGGTTGGGTTGGTTAGGGTTGGGATGGGTTAGGTATGGTTGGGTTGGGTTGGATTGGATTGTGTTGGGTAGGGTTGGGTTGGGTTGGGTTGGGTTGGGTTGGGTAGGGTAGGGTAGGGTAGGGTAGGGTAGGGTAGGGTAGGGTAGGGTAGGGTAGGGTAGGGTTGGGTTGGGTTGGATTGGATTGGAAGGGATTGTGTTGCATAGGGTAGGGTAGGGTTGGGTAGGGTTGGGTTGGAAGGGGTCTGAGCGCTCCAACACCTTGCCATGGGCAGGGACACCTCCCTCCAGCCCAGGTTGCCCTCTTCCAGCCTGGCTTTCACCCCCTCCAGGCCTGGGGGCTGCAGAGCTGCTCTGGGCAGCCTGCTTCTGTGCCTCCCCAATGCTCTGAAGGTCTTTTCCAACCTGAAGCCTTCCGTGCTGCCCTGCTGTGAGCCCAGCTGGCTCAGAGGAGCAGCCAGGCCTCTGCAGCCCAGAGCCAAGCAGATCTGCAAGGCAGCATTCAAAGTCCTTGGGTTGGAACAGACTCTGGCTGGAAGCTGCAGCTCCTCATCCCCTCCTGGAGTGCTGCAGCAGGCTGCACTGCTGCTTGAGGCAGCCATGGCCCAAGCACTGCAGAGCAATCCACTTCTGCCTCCATCTCCCCCACTGTTCCTCTTCTTCTTTGTTGAGAGGAAGGTGAAAGCCACAGAGGCACAGGACAGAGCTGGGGGCAGAGGCCTCCAGGCTCCTCCAGCCCAGCCTCAGCCCAGCACTGCAGGCAGCACCAAGCCATGGCCCTAAGCAGCAGCTCCATGCTGCTGGAGCACCCCCAGGGATGGGCACTGCAGCACTGCCCTGGGCAGCCTCTGCCAGGGGCTGAGAACCTTCCAGGGCAGAAACATCTCCTGAGCTCCAGCCTGAGCCTCCCTGGGGCAGCTTGGAACCACTGCCTCTGCTCCTGGCCCTTGCCACCAAGGAGCAGAGGCTGTCCCCCTCCTCACTCCAACCTCCCTCAGGGAGCTGCAGAGAGCAAGGAGGTCTCCCTCAGCCTCCTCCTCTCCAGCCTGAACACCCCCAGCTCCCTCAGCCCTCCTCTAGCCCAGGGGCTCCAGGCCCTTCTCCAGCCTGGCTGCCCTGCTCTGGACACCTCCAGCCCCTCAGTGTCCTTCCTGCAGGGAGGGCCCAGAGCTGAGCACAGCACTGCAGCTGTGGCCTCCCCAGTGCTGGGCACAGGGGGATGGTCACCTCCTGGTCCTGCTGCCCACCCTGCTTCTGCCCCAAGCCAGGAGACCTTTGGCTCTCTTGGCCCCTGGGCAGCGTCCAGGCAAGCTCGGCTGTGTGAGGGAGGCTCTCTCTAGTGCTTTCTCTTTCTTACAGCAACTCTCAGCTGCACAAAGAACCACAGAGCTCAGTCACACCTGGAGGAGCTCTCACCCTGTGCTGCCCTCCCCTCACTCCTGTGCTGGGAGCAGCCTGGGGACAGCGGCACTGCTGCTGAGCCCTCAGCAGGAGGAGCTAGGGACTGGAGTAGAGACTGCTGGCAAAGCTGGAGAGTGCCCCAAGGGAAGTGTCAGAGATGTCACAGACCCATGGAACCATTCCATTGGGGAAGCCTTTTGAGCTCCTCCACTCCAACCACTCCCTGCCCAGGCTGGGGCTGAGCCATGGCCTCAGCACCACAGCTCTGAAACCCCTCCAGGGATCAGCATCCAACCCCCTCCCTGGGCAGCCTGGGCCAGGCTTGCAGAACCCTTGCAGCCAAGAAGTTTCTTCTCCTCTCCAAGCTAAGCCTCCCCTGGGGCAGCCTGAGGCCATTGCCTCTCCTCCTGGCCCTTGTTCCTAGGCAGCAGAGCCCAACCCCCCCTGGCTGCAGCCTCCTCTCAGGGAGCTGCAGAGAGCAAGGAGGTCTCCCTCAGCCTCCTCTGCTCCACACTGCCCACCCCCAGCTCCCTCAGCTGCTCCTCCCCAGCCCTCTTCTCCACACCCTTCCCCACCTTTCTTGCCCTTCCCTGGCCCTGCTCCAGCTCCTCCAGCTCCTTCTTGCAGCCAGGAGCCCAAAGCTCAAGCCAGCCCTCAAGCTGTGGCC
This sequence comes from Melanerpes aurifrons, assembly GCA_011125475.1. Lineage (NCBI taxonomy): Eukaryota > Metazoa > Chordata > Aves > Piciformes > Picidae > Melanerpes > Melanerpes aurifrons. The sequence continues at coordinate 472,266 of WWNC01000163.1, read as the reverse complement.
TGCCCAGTGCTGAGCCCAGGGGCACAATCCCTGCCCTGCTCCTGCTGCCCAACCATTGCTGCTCCAGCCCAGGCTGCTGCTGCCATTCTTGCCCAACTGGGCACCTCCTGGCTCATCTCCAGGCAGCCATCAACCAAGACTCCCAGGTCCTTTTCCACCAGGCAGCCCACTCCTTCCCTGGGAGCAGAGAGCAGCAGCAGCCTCTGCACAGCCTCCTCTCAGGGAGCTGCAGGCAGCCAGGAGGTCTCCCTCAGCCTTCTCTCCTCCCCCCTAACCCTCTCCAGCTCCTTCAGCCTCTCCTCAGCACATTGATCCTCCAGGCCCTTCCCAGCTTCCCTGCCCTGCTCTGCCCTGGCTCCAGCACCTCCCCAGCTCTCTGGCACTGAGCTGCCCCAAGCTGAAGGCAGCTCTCCAGGGGTGGCCTCCCCAGAGCTGAGCCCCAGGGCACAGTCTCCTCCCTGCTGCTGCTGGCCACAGCATTGCTGAGCCCAGCCAGGAGGCCTTTGGCTTCCTTGGCCCCCTGGGCACTGCTGGCTGCTCTGCAGCTGCTTGGCCAGCAGCACCCCCAGGGCCCTTCCAGCCAGCAGCTTTCAGCCACCCTGCCCCAAGCCTGGAGCCTTGCTGGGGGTGGTTGTGCCCCAAGGGCAGCCCTGGCACTGGGTCTGGTGCTAACCCAGCCTCTGAGTCTCTCCCAGTGGCTCTGCAGGAGGTGCTCCCAGGCTCCAGTTGAGTCATCACCAAATCAGTCATGTTGGAGGAGACCTTCAGCAGCCCTGGAGCCCCAGGGCAGGATTTGCATAGGCTGATGAGGAGAGGTTGGAGCCATCAGCACTGCCCTTGAGGGATGTCCTTCCCAGACAGCCCCCAGGAAGCAGAGGGCAGGGCAGGGCAGGGAGCAGCATTCATCAACTTCAGCACTGCAGGCAGGGAAGAATAAATCACTGCAGAGCTCAGCACCACCAGCAGGTACCAGGGCTGGCCCCAGGGCACACAGCCCTCAGGAGCAGCCTTGGCTGTGGCAACGCTGCCCAAGTCTCTGCCAGAGCCCTGCCCTGGCTGGTTGAGGATGGCAGCAGCAGGGAGAGCCTGGGGACAGCCTGGGGACTGTGTCCTGGGCTGGAGCTGCCTGCAGCTGCCAGGGCTCTGCCCTGGAGGGATGCAGGGCACTGCATGCAGGGCACTGCCCTGGGGACCTCCAGGGGCTGTCTGCTCCCATGCAGGGCACTGCCCTGGGGACCTCCAGGGCTGTGTCACTCAGTCCATCTGTGAGCACTTCCTGCTGTCCTGGTGTTCATGCAAGGAGCATCCTTTGGGCTGTTGATTAAATCCTCCGAACCAACCCTGTCTCCTCCAAGGAGGATGAGGAGGAGGCTCAGGGGAGACCTTCTTCCTCTCTGCAGCTGCCTGAGGTTGGTTCTGGAGAGGTTAGGGTTGGTCTGCTCAGCCAAGCCAAGAGGAACTGCCTCCAACATGCCCCGAGGAAGGGTCAGGTTGGAAGTTAGGAAGAATCTCTTCCCACAAAGGGCTCTCAGGCAGTGGCCCAGGCTGCCCAGGGAGGTGCTGCACTCCCCACCCCTGGAAGGGTTTAGGAATTGAGCAGATGTGGTGCTAAGGGCTGGGCTTTAGCCAAGGACTCAGTGCTAGGCCAAAGCTTGGACTCCATGAGCTTAAAGGTCCTGGCAGGGCAACTCTGTGACTCTGTAGCACAGGGCCAAGGAAGAGGCAGCTGCCCCCTGAGGGGGCAGTGGTCCCAGGGTGACCAACCTGGCACCTCAGGAAGCCATCCAGTTACTGGAGCTGAGCTCCACAGGTCAGTGAGGTCTGTGCAGTTTGGGGCACCAAGGCATGGAGGAGCTGGAGCAGGGCCAGGGAAGGGCAAGAAAGGTGGGGAAGGGTGTGGAGAAGAGGGCTGGGGAGGAGCAGCTGAGGGAGCTGGGGGTGGGCAGTGTGGAGCAGAGGAGGCTGAGGGAGACCTCCTTGCTCTCTGCAGCTCCCTGAGAGGAGGCTGCAGCCAGGGGGGGTTGGGCTCTGCTCCCCAGGAACAAGGGCCAGGAGGAGAGGCAATGGCCTCAGGCTGCCCCAGGGGAGGCTTAGCTTGGAGAGGAGAAGAAACTTCTTGGCTGCAAGGGCTCTGCAAGCCTGGCCCAGGCTGCCCAGGGAGGGGGTTGGATGCTGATCCCTGGAGGGGTTTCAGAGCTGTGGTGCTGAGGCCATGGCTCAGCCCCAGCCTGGGCAGGGGCAGGGAATGGTTGGGGTGGAGGAGCTCCAAGGCCCTTCCAGCCACAGTGACTTTGGGACTCTGTGTCCTCTGCTGTTGGAGCTCTCTGCCCTGGCTGAGCCTGGGGCAGCTCTGGGGCAGCAGAGCAGAGCTCCTGGCACAGACCTTTGTGGGCAGCCCTCGGGGGGGCTCAGTTGCAGCTCTGGGGGCTTGCAGCCATGGCTCCCAGGAAAAGCAATGGATACAAAGGGTTCCAAAGCTGCCCAAGTGCAGAGCCTTGTGCTCCAGAGCAGCCCCAGCCTGGGGCTGGAGCCTGGGGGCAGTGCCTGTGGAGGGGAAAAGGAGAATTCTCCTCTGTAGTGCCTGAACCTTCCTCTTTCCCCTAACTCCCCAGGAGTCTGCCAGGGCCTCTGCAGTGGAGCTGGCTGCTAAGCCTTTTGAATCCCTGATAGTCAAAGACCTCAGCAAGAGACTTGGGAACTCTGTCACAGGAAAGCAGCCTCTAACAGCCCAAAATAATGAGAGAGAGAGAGAGAGAGCCCCAGGGGCCCAGCAGGATGGGGCTGGAGGGACCCCTGCAGCTCACCCAGAACAACCCCACCCTGCCCAACAGGGCACCCACAGCCTGCCCAGGCCACAATGGCCAGGGGGGTGGAAGCTGTGCAGAGGAGGAACCTCCACAGCCTCTCTGGGCAGCCTGCTCCAGGCCTCCACAGAAAGAGGTTTTGGTGTCCTGATCAACCTTCCTTGGGTCACATTCCCTCACTTCTCAGGAACTGGTCTGAAACTGGAACCCAGCAAAGAACCTGGGAAGGAACAGCCCCAGGGAGCAGGGCAGCTGGGGACTGAGCTGCTGGAGAGCAGGGAAGGGGAAAGTCCCTGGGGGTCCTGGGGGGTGTGAGATGCCCAGGAGCCAGCAATGTGCTCTGGAGGCCAAGGCGGCCAAGGGCAGCCTGGGCTGCAGCAGAAGGGCTGTGGGGAGGAGGGCAGAGAGGTTCTGCTGCCCCTCTGCTCTGCCCTGCTGAGGCCACAGCTGCAATCTTGGCTCCAGCTCTGGGCCCCTCAGCTCCAGCAGGAGCTCAGGGAGCTGCTGGAGAGAGCCCAGCCCAGAGGCACAGAGCTGCTGCAGGCAGGGGAACATCTTCCTGCCCAGCAGAGCCTGAGGGAGCTGAGGGCTCTGCAGCTTGCAGAGGAGGAGCCTGAGGGGGAGCTGAGTGCTGGGGATGAAGCTGTGCAGGGGCAGTGCCCAGAGGCTGGAGCCAGGCTCTGCTGGGGGCTGCCCAGTGCCAGCCCCAGGGGCAGGGGTGGAAGCTGAGCCAGAGGAAGTGCCATGGACACAGGAGGAGAATTCTTTCCCTGGGAGGGTGCCAGAGGCCTGGAGCAGGCTGCCCAGGGGGTTGTGGAGTCTCCTGCTCTGGAGATGTTCCAACCCCCCCTGGCTGTGCCCTGGGTGCCCTGCCCTGGGTGCCCTGCTCTGGCAGGGCTTGGCCTGGATGAGCTCTGCAGCTCCCTCCCAGCCCCTGGCACTCTGTGGTGATGTGAAACAACTTTAAATGATGAAATGGTTTCATTCCATAGGAAATGGTCTGGAATTTGAAGCAGGTCTCCATGGCTGTCCTTCAGCAGGGAAAACAACTTGAAAGTGGTAAGATAGTGGGGAAGCAATCCCCACTTGTGTCCCTGTCCTGCTGCACACCCAGAGCACAACCCCACAACTGGCTCGGAATGGAATGGAATGGAATGGAATGGAATGGAATGGAATGGAATAGAATAGAATAGAATAGAATAGAATAGAATAGAATAGAATAGAATAGAATAGAATAGAATAGAATAGAATAGAATAGAATAGAATAGAATAGAATGAACCAGGCTGGAAAAGAGCTCAGAGCTCATCAGGTCCAGCCTCTCCCCCAGCACCATCTGAGCAACTCAGCCATGGCTCCAAGGGCCTCATCCAGGCTCTTCCTGAACCCCTCCAGGGATGGGGACTCCAGTACCTCCCTGGGCAGCTCATCCCAGTGACCAATTCCTCTTGCTGGAAACAACTTTCTCCTCCCCTCCAGCCTCAACCTCCCCTGGCACAGCTTGAGACTGTGTCCTCTTGTTCTGCTGCTGGGGGCCTGGCAGAAGAGACCAACCCCCCCCTGGTTCCAACCTCCCTGCAGGGAGTTGGAGAGAGCAAGAAGGTCTCCCCTGAGCCTCCTCTTCTGCAGGCTAAGCAACCCCAGCTCCCTCAGCCTCTCCTCACAGGGCTCTGCCCCAGACCCCTCCCCAGCTTTCTTGCCCTTCTCTGGACACCTTCCAGCAGCTCAACCTCTTTGCTACCCTCAGGAGCCCAGAGCTGGACACAGGACTCAAGCTGTGGCCTCAGCAGTGCTGAGCACAGGGCAGGATGAGCTCCCTGCTGGCCACACTGCTCCTGATGCAGGCCAGGTTCTGTCAGCTTGGAGCTAGCTGAAGGCTCTCTGCTGCTGCTGGCTCTTTGTTCTCCTCAGGCTGTTCTCAGGCAGCCTGACTGCTCCAAGCCATTTCCCTCCCCAGAAGCCTAATTTGATTTCTTGGGGGTGATTGGTATTTATTAAGCCATTTGCCTCGGGGGGGTTGAGCTCCTTAAGTGCTAAGCTGCAGCAGGGAAATGCTGACACAACTCCTGGGTGTCCAGGGGCAAGATGCTGCTCTAATAATTCAGCTGAATAAATAGCAGGCAGGCTGAGCTCTGTTCCCAGGAGCTTGGGTAAACAGCCACTTCCTTCCCACTGCTCCTTGGAGAGAGAAGGTTCCCCAGGGCTGCTGAGCAGCACCACCAACATGGGCACCCAGCCCCTCCAACCTGCCTCTGGGGTGCCCTGCAAGGACTTTGGGCTTCCTTACTCTCACACATCACAGCTCACAGGCTCCTAGGGCTTGCAAGGGACCTCTGGAGGAAAGGGCCTCAGGCTGCCCCAGGGGAGAGTTAGGTTGGAGAGGAGAGGAAACTTCTTCCCTGCAAGAGGCAGCTGCCCCCTGAGGGGGCAGTGGTGCCCAGGGTGACCAACCTGGCACCTCAGGAACCATCCAGTTACTGGAGCTGAGCTCCACAGGTCAGTGAGGTCTGTGCAGTTTGGGGCACCACGGCATGGAGGAGCTGGAGCAGGGCCAGGGAAGGGCAAGGAAAGTGGGGAAGGGTGTGGAGAAGAGGGCTGGGGAGGAGCAGCTGAGGGAGCTGGGGGTGGGCAGTGTGGAGCAGAGGAGGCTGAGGGAGACCTCCTTGCTCTCTGCAGCTCCCTGAGAGGAGGCTGCAGCCAGGGGGGGTTGGGCTCTGCTCCCTAGGAACAAGGGCCAGGAGGAGAGGCAATGGCCTCAGGCTGCCCCAGGGGAGGCTTAGCTTGGAGAGGAGAAGAAACTTCTTGGCTGCAAGGGTTCTGCAAGCCTGGCCCAGGCTGCCCAGGGAGGGTTGGATGCTCATCCCTGGAGGGTTTCAGAGCTGTGGTGCTGAGGCCATGGCTCAGCCCCAGCCTGGGCAGGCAGTGGAGGAGCTGAGACTGCACTGCTGATGAGACCTAAGAAAGCAGCAACCCCTGGTGATGAACCAAAGCCTTTGGAGAGCTCAGCAGCTCAGGTGAACTTCAGGGCAGACATCTGTGCAGCACTCCCAGGACATTTGTTTCCTAGACAGTGGTTGGAGCAGCTCTGCTGTGGGGACAGGCTGAGGGAGCTGGGGCTGCAAAGGCTCCACAGAAGGAGACTCCACAACCTCTCTGGGCAGCCTGCTCCAGGCCTCTGGCAGCCTCCCAGCCAAGAAGTTCCTCCTGAGGCTGAGCTGCAACCTCCTGGGCTGCACTTTCCCTCCCTTGCCCCTTGGCCTGTGCCAGGGCCCAGTGAGCAGAGGCTGTCCCTGTGCCTCCCTTCCTGCCCCCCAGCCCTCAGCTCTTGAGAGACATTGCTCAGATCCCTCTCAGCCTTCTCCTCTCCACACTCAGCACCCCCAGGGCTCTCAGCCTCTCCTCCCCAGGCACTGCTGCAGTCCCTTCAGCATCCTTGGAGCCTGCCTTGGACTCTCTCTAGGAGATCCCTGTCCTGGGCACTGTTCTAATGCCTCCTTCAATCCCTCCAGGGATCAGCATCCAACCCCCTCCCTGGGTAGCCTGGGCCAGGCTTGCAGAGCCCTTGCAGGGAAGAAGTTTCTTCTCCTCTCCAAGCTAAGCCTCCCCTGGGGCAGCCTGAGGCCATTGCCTCTCCTCCTGGCCCTTGTTCCTAGGCAGCAGAGCCCAAACCCCCCTGGCTGCAGCCTCCTCTCAGGGAGTTAGTTTTACTCTGGAAGTGCAGAGGATGGTTAGGAACAAGAGGTTAATCTTTTACATCTTCTCTGATGCAAAGCTTAAGGCTCCCACAGGCTCCCTGGGCCAAGCTGTGCTGGTGCCAGGGCAGCAGAGGATCCTCCTGCAGTGCCTTGGGATTGCCTCAGCTGAGAGCTTGGCTTTCTGTGGGGCCAAGCCTGGAGCTCACCTGCAGCAGAGGGGCAGGCAGCAGGCTGTGCCCCTGGCTGCTGGGGACAGCCTGCAGGCTCTGCCCTCTACCACCCCTGGCAGGAGTTGGTTGCTCAGCTCTCCCAGCCCCTGCTCTGCATGCCAGGCTCTGCCCACTGCCATCCCACAGCCACCCCCCTGGGTGGGCAGGGTGGCAGCTGCTGGGGTTGCACATCCCCAGACTGAGCTCATTGATGGCTTTTGTGTAACTCAGAGGTTTGGAGGCCTCCTCACAGGGCAGTGGGCAGTGGGCACTGGGTGAATGCAGAGGTCCATGGAGAGAGGCAGCAGAGGATCTGGCTGAGAGCAGCCAGGCAGAGAGGGAGCTGGGGGTGCTGGGGGAGAGCAGCTGAAGAGGAGCCTGCAGTGTGCCCAGGGGGCCAGAAGGCCAAGGGCATCCTGGCCTGGGTCAGGCAGAGTGTGGGCAGCAGGAGCAGGGAAGTCCTTGTGCCCTGTGCTCAGCACTGCTGAGGCCACAGCTTGAGTCCTGTGTCCAGCTCTGGGCTCCTGAGGGTAGGAAAGAGGTTGAGCTGCTGGAAAGTGTCCAGAGAAGGGCAAGAAAGCTGGGGAGGGGTCTGGGGCACAAGGCTGGGGAAGGGTCTGGGGCACAGCCCTGTGAGGAGAGGCTGAGGGAGCTGGGGTTGCTTAGCCTGCAGAAGAGGAGGCTCAGGGGAGACCTTCTTGCTCTCTCCAACTCCCTGCAGGGAGGTTGGAGCCAGGGGGAGGTTGGTCTCTTCTGCCAGGCCCCCAGCAGCAGAACAAGAGGACACAGTCTCAAGCTGTACCAGGGGAGGTTGAGGCTGGAGGGGAGGAGAAAGTTCTTCCCAGCAAGAGGAATTGGCCACTGGGATGAGCTGCCCAGGGAGGTGCTGGAGTCCCCATCCCTGGAGGGGTTCCAGAGGGGCTTGGATGTGGCTCTTGGAGCCATGGTTCAGGTATCAGGAGCTGTTGGGTCACAGGTTGGACCTGATGAGCTCTGAGCTCTTTTCCAGCCTCCTTGCTTCTATGATTCAGTGACTGAGTTGCTCCTGATGCTCCAGGCCCTTTGTCCTGCTGATTTTCTCCCCTGGGGGCCTGAGACCAGGCTGGTGCCAGCCTGCTCCTTCCAGCTGCAGGCTGGGAGCCTTGGGAGAGTTTGGGAGAGGGAGGATGGTGGCTGCTGAGACCTGGGCAGGGGACCAGAGGCACAGTGTGGCTGCAGCTAAGGCAGTGACCTTCTGCAGGCCACAGACCTGCAGTCTGGGGGCTGCAGGGACTCACAGTCACAGAATGGCTTCAGTGGGCAGGGACAGAGCCACAGAGTGCCCTGGGCTGGCACAGACCTCCCAGCTCATCCAGAGCAGCCCCCGGCCCAGCACTGCTGCTCAGCACCAGCCCATGGCCCTCAGCACCAGCTCCAGACACTGCCCAGCCCCCTGCAGCACTGCCCTGGGAGCCTGAGCCCAGCCCTGTCCATCCTGAGCCCTGCTCTGTCCATCCTGAGCCCAGCCCTGTCCATCCTGAGCCCAGCCCTGACCATCCTGAGCCCTGCTCTGTCCATCCTGAGCCCAGCCCTGTCCATCCTGAGCCCAGCCCTGTCCATCCTGAGCCCTGCTCTGTCCATCCTGAGCCCAGCCCTGTCCATCCTGAGCCCAGCCCTGACCATCCTGAGCCCTGCTCTGTCCATCCTGAGCCCAGCCCTGTCCATCCTGAGCCCTGCTCTGTCCATCCTGAGCCCTGCCCCATCCTGAGCCCAGCCCCATCCTGAGCCCTGCTCTGTCCATCCTGAGCCCAGCCCTGTCCATCCTGAGCCCTGCCCCTGACCATCCTGAGCCCAGCTCTGTCCATCCTGAGCATCTGTCCATCCTGAGCCCAGCCCTGTCCATCCTGAGCCCTGCTCTGTCCATCCTGCCCAGCCCTGTCCATCCTGAGCCCTGCTGCTCTGTCCATCTTGAGCCCAGTCCTGATCCATCCATCCTGAGCCCTGCTCTGTCCATCTTGAGCCCAGTCCTGACCATCCTGAGCCCTGCTCTGTCCATCCTGAGCCCAGCCCTGACCATCCTGAGCCCAGCCCTGACCATCCTGAGCCCAGCCCTGACCATCCTGAGCCCTGCTCTGTCCATCCTGAGCCCAACCCTGACCATCCTGAGCCCTGCTCTGTCCATCCTGAGCCCAGCCCTGACCATCCTGAGCCCAGCCCTGACCATCCTGAGCCCTGCTCTGTCCATCCTGAGCCCAGCCATCCTGAGCCCTGTCTGTCCATCCTGAGCCCTGCCTGTCCATCCTGAGCCCAGCCCTGACCATCCTGAGCCCTGCTCTGTCCATCTTGAGCCCAGCCCTGTCCATCCTGAGCCCAGCCCTGTCCATCCTGAGCCCTGCTCTGTCCATCCTGAGCCCAGCCCTGACCATCCTGAGCCCAACCCTGACCATCCTGAGCCCTGCTCTGTCCATCCTGAGCCCAGCCCTGACCATCCTGAGCCCTGCCCTGACCATCCTGAGCCCCCTGACCATCCTGTCCATCCTGAGCCCAGCTCTGTCCATCCTGAGCATCCATCCTGAGCCCTGCTCTGTCCATCCTGAGCCCAGCCCTGACCATCCTGAGCCCTGCTCTGTCCATCCTGAGCCCAACCCTGACCATCCTGAGCCCAGCCCTGTCCATCCTGAGCCCAACCCTGACCATCCTGAGCCCAACCCTGACCATCCTGAGCCCTGCTCTGTCCATCCTGAGCCCAGCCCTGACCATCCTAAGCCCAGCCCTGACCATCCTGCAGGGTCTCCAACCTCCCCCAGCCCTGGCACAGCTTCAGGTGAATGTCTGAGAGCCCCTCACAGGCCAGGGTGGGGCTGGGTGGGGCTGGGCTGGGGCTGATGCAGGGTCCTTGCTTTAGGAGCCAGCAGAGGCCTGCTCAGTGCCAGCTTAGGTGTAGGAGTAGGGTCAGGGTCAGGGTTAGGGTCTAGGTTGTGCCTCAGGCTGGGGGGGGGGGGAAGGATTCTGCTCCCCTGGGTGCACCTCTGTGACTGAGAGCCCTGCAGCACAACCTGGTGCTGAGCAGCAGGACAGCACCAGCCCCAGGGCCACAGCACAGGGAGCCAGTGCCCTCCAGCCTGGCACTGCCCAGGAGCACAGAGGTGATGGCAGCTGCCCCTGGGCACCACCCCAGCTCCAGCACCCTGCCCCTGAGCACCACAGCACCTCCAGCACCCTGCCTCTGGGCACCACAGCATCTCCAGCACCCTACCCCTGGGCACCTCCCCAGCTCCAGCACCCTGCCCCTGGGCACCACAGCATCTCCAGCACCCTGCCCCTGGGCACCTCCCCAGCTCCAGCACCCTGCCCCTGGGCATCACCCCAGCTCCAGCACCCTGACCCTGAGCACCTCCCCAGCTCCAGCACCCTGCCCCTGAGCACCTCCCCAGCTCCAGCACCCTGCCCCTGGGCACCACAGCATCTCCAGCACCCTACCCCTGGGCACCTCCCCAGCTCCAGCACCCTGCCCCTGGGCACCACAGCATCTCCAGCACCCTGACCCTGGGCATCACCCCAGCTCCAGCACCCTGCCCCTGGGCACCACAGCATCTCCAGCACCCTGACCCTGAGCACCTCCCCAGCTCCAGCACCCTGCTCCTGGGCATCCCCCCAGCTCCAGCACCCTGCCCCTGGGCACCTCCCCAGCTCCAGCACCCTGCCCTGGGCATCACCCCAGCTCCAGCACCCTGCCCCTGGGCACCTCCCAGCTCCAGCACCCTGCTCCTGGGCATCACAGCTCAGCACCCTGCCCCTGGGCACCTCCCCAGCTCCAGCACCCTGCCCCTGGGCACCACAGCACCTCCAGCACCCTGCCCCTGGGCACCTCCCCAGCTCCAGCACCCTGCCCCTGGGCACCACCCCACCTCCAGCACCCTGACCCTGAGCACCACCCAGCTCCAGCATCCCTGCCCCTGGGCACCTCCCCAGCTCCAGCACCCTGCCCCTGGGCATCACCCCAGCTCCAGCACCCTGCCCTGAGCACCTCACCCAGCTCCAGCACCCTGACCCTGGGCACCTCCCCAGCTCCAGCACCCTGCCCTGGGCACCACAGCACCTCCAGCACCCTGCCCTGGGCACCACCCATCTCCAGCACCCTGCCCTGGGCACCACAGCTCCAGCACCCTGACCCTGGGCACCTCCCCATCTCCAGCACCCTGCCCATGAGCACCTCCCAGCTCCAGCACCCTGCCCCTGGGCACCTCCCCAGCTCCAGCACCCTGCTCCTGGGCATCACCCCAGCTCCAGCACCCTGCCCCTGGGCACCTCCCCAGCTCCAGCACCCTGCCCCTGGGCACCACAGCAGCACCAGCACCCTGCCCCTGGGCACCTCCCCAGCTCCAGCACCCTGACCCTGGGCATCACCCCAGCTCCAGCACCCTGACCCTGAGCACCACAGCAGCACCAGCACCCTGCCCCTGGGCACCACAGCATCTCCAGCACCCTGACCCTGGGCACCTCCCCAGCTCCAGCACCCTGCCCCTGGGCACCACAGCAGCACCAGCACCCTGCCCCTGGGCACCACAGCATCTCCAGCACCCTGACCCTGAGCACCTCCCCAGCTCCAGCACCCTACCCCTGGGCACCTCCCCAGCTCCAGCACCCTGCCCCTGGGCACCACAGCAGCACCAGCACCCTGCCCCTGGGCACCTCCCCAGCTCCAGCACCCTGCCCCTGGGCACCTCCCCATCTCCAGCACCCTGACCCTGGGCACCTCCCCAGCTCCAGCACCCTGCTCCTGGGCATCACCCCAGCTCCAGCACCCTGCCCCTGAGCACCTCCCCAGCTCCAGCACCCTGCCCCTGGGCACCACAGCACCTCCAGCACCCTGCCCCTGGGCACCACAGCAGCACCAGCACCCTGCCCCTGGGCACCTCCCCAGCTCCAGCACCCTGACCCTGGGCACCACAGCATCTCCAGCACCCTGACCCTGGGCACCACAGCAGCACCAGCACCCTGCCCCTGGGCACCTCCCCAGCTCCAGCACCCTGCCCCTGGGCACCACAGCACCTCCAGCACCCTACCCCTGGGCACCTCCCCAGCTCCAGCACCCTGCCTCTGGGCACCACAGCATCTCCAGCACCCTACCCCTGGGCACCTCCCCAGCTCCAGCACCCTGCCCCTGGGCACCTCCCCAGCTCCAGCACCCTGCCCCTGGGCACCACCCCAGCTCCAGCACCCTGCCCCTGAGCACCTCCCCACCTGCAGCACCCTGCTCCTGGGCACCACAGCATCTCCAGCACCCTGACCCTGGGCATCACCCCAGCACCAGCACCCTGCCCCTGGGCACCACAGCACCTCCAGCACCCTGCCCCTGAGCACCTCCCCAGCTCCAGCACCCTGCCCCTGGGCACCACAGCAGCACCAGCACCCTGATCCCTGGGCATCACCCCAGCTCCAGCACCCTGCCCCTGGGCACCACAGCAGCACCAGCACCCTGCCCCTGGGCACCTCCCCAGCTCCAGCACCCTGCCCCTGGGCACCACAGCAGCACCAGCACCCTGCCCCTGGGCACCTCCCCAGCTCCAGCACCCTGACCCTGGGCACCACCCCAGCTCCAGCACCCTGCCCCTGGGCACCACAGCAGCACCAGCACCCTGCCCCTGGGCACCTCCCCAGCTCCAGCACCCTGCCCCTGGGCACCTCAGCACCTCCAGCACCCTGCCCCTGAGCACCTCCCCAGCTCCAGCACCCTGCCCCTGGGCACCACAGCAGCACCAGCACCCTGCCCCTGGGCACCTCCCCAGCTCCAGCACCCTGACCCTGGGCACCACAGCAGCACCAGCACCCTGCCCCTGGGCATCACCCCAGCTCCAGCACCCTGCCCCTGGGCACCACAGCACCTCCAGCACCCTGCCCCTGAGCACCTCCCCAGCTCCAGCACCCTGCCCCTGGGCACCACAGCACCTCCAGCACCCTGCCCCTGGGCACCACAGCAGCACCAGCACCCTGCCCCTGGGCACCACCCCAGCTCCAGCACCCTGTCCCTGGGCACCTCCCCAGCTCCAGCACCCTGCCCCTGGGCACCACAGCAGCACCAGCACCCTGCCCCTGGGCACCACCCCAGCTCCAGCACCCTGCCCCTGGGCACCTCCCCAGCTCCAGCACCCTGCCCCTGGGCACCACAGCAGCACCAGCACCCTGCCCCTGAGCACCACCCCAGCTCCAGCACCCTGCCCCTGGGCACCACAGCAGCTCCAGCACCCTGCCCCTGGGCACCACAGCAGCTCCAGCACCCTGCCCCTGGGCACCTCCCCAGTTCCAGCACCCCACCCCTGGGCACCACACCAGCACCCCTGCCATGTTCTCAGTGTGGCACAGAGGCTGTGCCAGGCCAGCAGAAGCTCTGTGCCATGGTGCCAGGGCAGGGCAGCTCAGGGAGCTGTGGCCTGTCCCTTTCACAGCACTTTGGCTGTGCAGAGCACCAGGCACGAGCCAGCAGTAGCCACCGGCACCAAGGGCCTTCAGCCTCCTGTTCCTGTGAGGGACTGAGCACAGCAGGGGCTGCTCACTGCCTGCTCCTCTGCTCAGCCTCTGCTCAGCCTCTGCTCAGCCTCAGCTCAGCCTCTGCTCAGCCTCTGCTCCTCTGCCCAGCCCCTGCTCCTCTGCTCAGCCTCTGCTCAGCCTCTGCTCCTCTGCTCCTCTGCTCAGCCTCTGCTCAGCCTCTGCTCCTCTGCCCAGCCCCTGCTCCTCTGCTCAGCCTCTGCTCAGCCTCTGCTCCTCTGCTCAGCCTCTGCTCAGCCTCGGCTCCTCGGCTCAGCCTCTGCTCCTCTGCTCAGCCTCTGCTCAGCCTCGGCTCAGCCTCTGCTCAGCCTCTGCTCAGCCTCTGCTCCTCTGCTCAGCCTCTGCTCCTCTGCTCAGCCTCTGCTCAGCCTCAGCTCAGCCTCTGCTCAGCCTCTGCTCCTCTGCTCCTCTGCTCAGCCTCTGCTCAGCCTCTGCTCCTCTGCCCAGCCCCTGCTCCTCTGCTCAGCCTCTGCTCAGCCTCTGCTCCTCTGCTCAGCCTCTGCTCAGCCTCGGCTCAGCCTCGGCTCAGCCTCTGCTCCTCTGCTCAGCCTCTGCTCAGCCTCGGCTCAGCCTCTGCTCAGCCTCTGCTCAGCCTCTGCTCCTCTGCTCAGCCTCTGCTCCTCTGCTCAGCCTCTGCTCAGCCTCAGCTCAGCCTCTGCTCAGCCTCGGCTCAGCCTCTGCTCAGCCTCTGCTCCTCTGCCCAGCCCCTGCTCAGCCTCTGCTCAGCCTCTGCTCAGCCTCTGCTCCTCAGCTCAGCCTCTGCTCCTCTGCTCAGCCTCTGCTCCTCTGCTCAGCCTCTGCTCAGCCTCAGCTCAGCCTCGGCTCAGCCTTGGCTCAGCCTCTGCTCGGCCTCTGCTCCTCTGCTCAGCCTCTGCCTCGGCTCAGCCTCTGCTCAGCCTCTGCTCAGCCTCTGCTCCTCTGCCCAGCCCCTGCTCAGCCTCTGCTCAGCCTCTGCTCCTCTGCTCAGCCTCTGCTCAGCCTCTGCTCCTCTGCTCAGCCTCTGCTCCTCTGCTCAGCCTTGGCTCAGCCTCTGCTCCTCTGCTCAGCCACTGCTCAGCCTCGGCTCAGCCTCGGCTCAGCCTCTGCTCAGCCTCGGCTCAGCCTCTGCTCCTCTACTCCTCTGCTCAGCCTCTGCTCAGCCTCTGCTCCTCTGCTCGGCCTCTGCTCCTCTGCTCAGCCTCTGCTCAGCCTCTGCTCAGCCTCGGCTCAGCCTCGGCTCAGCCTCGGCTCAGCCTCTGCTCAGCCTCGGCTCAGCCTCTGCTCCTCTACTCCTCTGCTCAGCCTCTGCTCAGCCTCTGCTCCTCTGCTCAGCCTCTGCTCCACCTCTGCTCAGCCTCTGCTCCTCTGCTCAGCCTCTGCTCCTCTGCTCAGCCTCTGCTCAGCCTCTGCTCCTCTGCTCCTCTGCTCAGCCTCTGCTCCTCTGCTCCTCTGCTCAGCCTCTGCTCCTCTGCTCCTCTGCTCAGCCTCTGCTCCTCTGCTCAGCCCCTGCTCCTCTGCTCAGCCTCTGCTCCTCTTCTCAGCCTCTGCTCTACCTCTGCTCAGCCTCTGCTCAGCCTCTGCTCAGCCCTGGGGCTGCTGGGGGACTTCTTCCCCTTTGCAAACCCCTTGCTGCTCAGCAGTGAGGCAGTGGGGCTGGAGCTCTTCCAGGAGAATCAGAGGATTGCTTGGGTTGGTGAAGGCCTCTTAGGCCACAGAGTCCCGCACCAACCCAGCCCCCCCATGGCCACCAAGCCCTGGCCCCAGGTGCAATGGCCACAGCTTGCTGGAACACCTCCAGGCATGAGGACTGCACCACCTTCCTGGGCAGCCTCTGCCAGTCCCTGACCACTCTGGCAGCAAAAAGACCTAAGCCTCCCCTGGGGCAGCCTGAGGCCATTGCCTCTCCTCCTGGCCCTTGTTCCTGGGGAGCAGAGCCCAACCCCCCCTGGCTGCAGCCTCCTCTCAGGGAGCTGCAGAGAGCAAGGAGGTCTCCCTCAGCCTCCTCTGCTCCACACTGCCCACCCCCAGCTCCCTCAGCTGCTTCTCCCCAGCCCTCTTCTCCACACCCTTCCCCAGCTTCCTCTCCACCTGCCCCAGCACCTTGAACAGCAGAAGTTCATCTAAACATGAGGAGGAACATCCTCACTGTGAGGCTGCTGGAGCCTGGAGCTGGGGCTGGAGTTGTGATCAGAGAAGCCTGAGGGTGAGCTCAGTACTGGGGATGAAACTGTGCAGGGCTGGAGCCAGGCTCTGCTCAGGGATGGCCAAGGACAGCACAAGGGGCACTGGGGGCAAGCTGGAGCAGAGGAGGTGCCAGGGGAACAGGAGGGGAAACTTTGTCCCTGTGAGGCTGCTGGAGCCTGGAGCAGGCTGCCCAGAGAGGTTGTGGAGTCTGCTCTGGAGCCTTTCCAGCCCCCCCTGGATGTGTTCTGGGTGCCCTGCCCTGGGTGCCCTGCCCTGAATGCCCTGCCCTGGGTGCCCTGCTCTGGCAGGCTTGGGTGGATGCTCTCTGGAGGTGCCCTCCAGCCCCTAGCACTCTGTGGCTGTGTGAGCAGAGCTCAGGCAAGGCTTGTGGTGCTCAGCCAGATGTGGCTGCAGCAACACAGAGCAAGCAGAAGGAGGAGGAGAGGAAAAGCCTTTGCTCAGCCAGAGTTTGAGGATGCCCTGAAGAACAGAACCATAGAATACATCATGGAATACACTGGGCTGGGGGGGACCCTTGAGGGGCATCTTGCCCACCTCCCCTGCAGGCAGCAGGGACACCTCCAGCTGCAGCAGGCTGCTCAGGGCCACCTCAAGGCTGATGAGGCCTCCACCACCTCCTGGGCAGCCTGTGCCAGAGTCTCTCCAGCCTCCCTCTGCAGAACTTCCTCCTCAGCTCCAACCTACCTCTGCCCTGCTCCAGTTCCAGACCCTTGCTCCTCCTCCTGTCCCCACAGCCCCTCCTGAGCAGCCCCTGCCCAGCCTGCCTGCAGCTGCCCTGCAGACACTGAACTGCAGCTCTGAGCTCTGCCTGCAGCCTTCTCTTCTCCAGGCTGAGCAGCCCCAGCTCTCCCAGCCTGTCTTGGGGGCAGAGCTGCTCCACCCCCCTGAGCATCTTGTGGCCTCCTCTGGAGCCTCTCCATCAGCTGAAGGTCTCTCTTGTGCTGAGGGCTCCAGCTCTGGCCCCAGCCCTGCAGGTGAGGTCTCTCCAGAGCAGAGCAGAGGGCCTGGGCTGCACCCAAAGTTGGGTGGCCAGAGCTGGAAAGAGGGATCCTGCCCCTCTGCTCTGCCCTGGGGAGACCTCACCTGCAGGGCTGGGGCCAGAGCTGGAGCCCCCAACACAGGAGGGACCTGGAGCTGAGGGAGAGGCTCCAGAGGAGGCCATCAGGATGCTGAGGGGGTTGGAGCAGCTCTGCTGTGGGGCCAGGCTGAGGGAGCTGGGGGTGTTGAGCCTGCAGAAGAGAAGGCTGCAGGCAGAGCTGAGAGCAGCTCCCAGGCCCTGCAGGGGCTGCAAGCAGGCTGCAGAGGGACTGCTGCCAAAGGGCTGCAGGGACAGCCCCAGGGGCAATGGTTGGAGATGAGAGCAGAGCAGTGGAGATTGGATGTGAGGAACAAGTTGTGCCCCAGGAGGCTGCTGGCAGCCTGCAAGAGGTTGTCCAGGGAGGTGGTTGTGGCCCCCTGGCTGGAGAGCTTGCAGGGGAGGCTGGAGAGGGCTGTGGGCAAGCTGCTGCAGTGGAGGATGTCCCTGCTGAGGGCAGGGGCTTGGCCTGGAGGAGCCTTGGAGTCCTCCACACAGGAAGGACCTGGACCTAGGAGCAGGCTTCCAAGCCTGGGCTGTGCTCACCAAGCTGGCCAAGACCACCACACCTCCATCAGACTCAGGTCCCTCCTGTGCTGAGGGCTCCAGCTCTGGCCCCAGCCCCCCAGGTGAGGTCTCCCCAGAGCAGAGCAGAGGGGCAGGATCCCCTCTCCAGCCCTGGGAACACTGCTTCGGGTGCAGCCCAGGCCCTCTGCTAGCTGCAGGTCGCTGTGGGTGCTGTGGCTGGGGAGGGCCCGTGGGGGCCGAGCCGTGGGGGCTGGTTTCTGGGGAGCTGATTTCTGCTCCCTGCTGCGGCCCAGCAGTAATTTGATGCATGTCACCGGTGCACAATTACCTGCCCGGCGCTCTGCAGGGCTCCCGGTGCAGGGCAGGCTGTCGATAAGTGGCTCTTGCATATTCATCCATCCCGGCCCGAGCTGCTCACAGCCCTCGGGGAGCAGCAAACAGCCGCTGCAAATTAATTTGTTTCAGCAAGTTTGCTTTTGCCTTCTCTCCCTTCCTTGGGGCTTTGCCTTCTCCCATGCTCCACTGAAGGCCATTTTCTCTCTCTCTTCTTTTTCTCCTTCTTCTTCTCTTTTTTTTTCCCCCTCTTTTTCTTTCTTTTTCCCTCTTTCTTTTTATTTCTTTCTTTTTTTTTCTTTCTCTTTTTCTTTCTCTCTTCCTCCCTTTCTCTCTTCCTCCCTTTCTCTCTTCCTCCCTTTCTCTCTTCCTCCTTTTCTCTCTTCCTCCCTTTCTCTCTTCCTCCCTTTCTCTCTTCCTCTTTTTCTGTTTTCCTCTCTTTCTGTTCTCCTCTCTTTCCTTTTTCCTCCCTTTATCTCTTCCTCTCTTTCTTTCTTCCTCCCTTTCTGTTTTCTCCTCTCTTTCTTTTCTCCTCTCTTTTTTTCTCCTCTCTTTCTTTTTTCCTCCCTTTCTTTCTTCCTCTTTTTTCCTCTTTCTTTATTCCTCTCTTTCTTCCTCTCTTTCTTATTTCCTCTCTTTCTTATTTCCTCTCTTTCTTATTTCCTCTCTTTCTTTCTTCCTCTCTTTTTTCTTCTCTTTCTTTTTCCCTCTCTTTCTTTTCCTCTCTTTTTAATTTCATTTTTTCTTTTTCCCTCACTTTTTTGTCTCTTTTTTCTTTCTTTTTTATCTTTTTTTTTCTCTTTTTCTTTTTTCTTTTCCCCCCTTTTTTCTCTTTAATTTTTTCTTTCTTTTGCTCTTTTTTTTTTTTAACTTTCCTTTTTGTCTCTTTTTT
Source organism: Melanerpes aurifrons (assembly GCA_011125475.1). Classification (NCBI taxonomy): domain Eukaryota; kingdom Metazoa; phylum Chordata; class Aves; order Piciformes; family Picidae; genus Melanerpes; species Melanerpes aurifrons. Next base: position 454,023 of record WWNC01000163.1, on the reverse strand, counting down.
CTTTCATTTTTCCTCTCTTTCATCTTTTTTTTCTATTTTCTTTTTTCTTTCTTTTTTCTCTTTCTTCTTTCCCTCTTTTTCTTTCATTTTTCTTCTCTTTTTTTCTCTTTGTTTTTCTCTCTTTCTTTTTCCTCATTTTTTTGTCTTTCTTTTTTTCCTCTTTTCTTACCCTTTTTTCTCTACTTTTACTTTTTTCTTTCATTTTTCTCTTTTTTCTCTTCCCTTTTTTCTCTCTTTTTTCTTTTTTATTTCTTTGTTTCTTTCATTTTTTCTCTTTTTCTTTCTTTCTTTCTTTCTTTCTTTCTTTCTTTCTTTCTTTCTTTCTCCTTCTTTGTTTTCTCTTTCTATTTCCCTTTCTTTTTTCCTCTCTTTTCCTCTTTCCTCTTGCTTTCTTTTTCCTTTCTTTTTTTCTTTCTCTCTTTATTTTTCTTTCTTTTTTTCTTTTTTTTCCCCTCTCTTTCTCTTTCTGTTGTTTTTTTGCCCCTGTTGATAAATTCCCAAGTGCTTGAGGAGCTTAGCCCCAGCCTGCAGGCAGCCTTTTGTCATTCAGGGGAATGGAAATCTTGCAGCTGGGCTGCTGCAGAGATCTCTGCTCTATTAAATATGCTCTGTTCCCAGCTGGGCTGAAACTGCTCACAAATGAGTTTGTTCTCTGACTGGAAAATCAGCCTGCCCCAATTGCTGGCATTATTTATTTAGCAGAGCTGTGGTGTGCTGAGCAGGGCCAGCTCCAAGGGCCTCCCCCTGTGGCAGGGCAGGGCCTGGGGGTCGCTTCCCAACACCTTTATTGCTTTGCTCTCACAGAGTCCAAACTCTGCTCCTAGCTCCCCACAAGGGAGATGCAGTGAGGCCTGGACAGGCTGAGAGCTGGGCAGGGAGGAAGCTGCTGAGGCTCCCCAGGAGGAGAGCAGAGTCCTGCAGCTGCAGCAGCAGAGCCTGGGAGGGGATCTGCTGCAGAGCAGCCCCAAGGAGGAGCAGCTGGCAGTGCTGCTGGGCAGCAAGCTCTGCATGGGGCAGCAAGGGGCCCTGGGGGCCAAGAAGGCCAAGGGGGTCCTGGGGGGCATCCAGCAGGGCCAGGGTGGTTCTGCTCCCCCTCTGGCTGAGAGGGATCTGAGCGATGTCTCTCAAGAGCTGAGGGCTGGGGGGCAGGAAGGGAGGCACAGGGACAGCCTCTGCTCACTGGGCCCTGGCACAGGCCAAGGGGCAAGGGAGGGAAAGTGCAGCCCAGGAGGTTGCAGCTCAGCCTCAGGAGGAACTTCTTGGCTGGGAGGCTGCCAGAGGCCTGGAGCAGGCTGCCCAGAGAGGTTGTAGAGTCTCCTTCTGTGGAGCCTTTGCAGCCCTGGCTGGATGTGTTCTGTGTGCCCTGGACTGGATCTTCTGCTCCTGCTCTGCCGGGGGCTGCCACTGGATGATCTCTTTGGGTCCCTTCCCACCCCTGACACCCTGGGAGCTGTGAGCTGTGATGTCAGCAGGACTCATTTGAACAACTCCAGTAGCCTGGGGGCTGACCTCAGCTGGTTGCCATTGCACCAGGGACTGTGTGAGATGCCAGGCTGCTGCACAGCTACTGGCAGTGCCCATGGGGGAGCTGCCACCATGCAATGCCCTGTGCTGGACAGGTGCCTGATGTGCCACCAGCCACAGCAGCAGCAGAGATGAGAGCAGCAGCCACATGGATGTGATGGCTGAGCTGAGTGACAGCCTGAGAAGCAAGAGCAAGGCCAGGAGTGGGAGGTTCCACAAGGCCAAGGGCTGGGTGCTGCACTTGGGGCACAGCAGCCCCAGGAAGCTCCAGGCTGGGGGCAGAGAGGCTGGAAAGTGCCTGATGGAAAAGGACCTGAGAGTCTTGATTGATAGATGCCTGGAGATGAGCCAGGAGGTGCCCAGGTGGGCAAGGAGGACAGCAGCAGCCTGGGCTGGAGCAGCAATGGTTGGGCAGCAGGAGCAGGGCAGGGATTGTGCCCCTGGGCTCAGCACTGGGCAGGCCACAGCTTGAGGGCTGGCTTGAGCTTTGGGCTCCTGCCTGCAAGAAGGAGCTGGAGGAGCTGGAGCAGGGCCAGGGAAGGGCAAAAGGTGGGGAAGGGTGTGGAGAAGAGGGCTGGGGAGGAGCAGCTGAGGGAGCTGGGGGTGTGGAGCAGAGGAGGCTGAGGGAGACCTCCTTGCTCTCTGCAGCTCCCTGAGAGGAGGCTGCAGCCAGGGGGGGTTGGGCTCTGCTCCCCAGGAACAAGGGCCAGGAGGAGAGGCAATGGCCTCAGGCTGCCCCAGGGGAGGCTTAGCTTGGAGAGGAGAAGAAACTTCTTGGCTGCAAGGGCTCTGCAAGCCTGGCCCAGGCTGCCCAGGGAGGGGGTTGGATGCTCATCCCTGGAGGGGTTTCAGAGCTGTGGTGCTGAGGCCATGGCTCAGCCCCAGCCTGGGCAGGCAGTGGAGGAGCTGAGACTGCACTGCTGATGAGACCTAAGAAAGCAGCAACCCCTGGTGATGAACCAAAGCCTTTGGAGAGCTCAGCAGCTCAGGTGAACTTCAGGGCAGACATCTGTGCAGCACTCCCAGGACATTTGTTTCCTAGACAGTGGTTGGAGCAGCTCTGCTGTGGGGACAGGCTGAGGGAGCTGGGGCTGCAAAGGCTCCACAGAAGGAGACTCCACAACCTCTCTGGGCAGCCTGCTCCAGGCCTCTGGCAGCCTCCCAGCCAAGAAGTTCCTCCTGAGGCTGAGCTGCAACCTCCTGGGCTGCACTTTCCATCCCTTGCCCCTTGGCCTGTGCCAGGGCCCAGTGAGCAGAGGCTGTCCCTGTGCCTCCCTTCCTGCCCCCCAGCCCTCAGCTCTTGAGAGACATTGCTCAGCTCCCTCTCAGCCTTCTCCTCTCCACACTCAGCACCCCCAGGGCTCTCAGCCTCTCCTCCCCAGGCAGTGCTCAGTCTACTCATCATCCTTGCAGCCTCTCACTGGACCCTCTCCAGCAGATCCCTGTCCCTCCTAGACTGGGAATTCCCCCACAGGTGCCTCTGTGCCCTGCTTGCAGACAGCAGAGGCTGCCCAGGCTCTCCCTGCAGTAGTTCTGTTGTGAGAGGAAGGCTTTTGGGGAGCCATCAGTTGCCACCTGACAGCCCAGCCCCTGGGGTTAGTCCCTAGGATTGAGAGAGATGTGGAGAGGGAAACCTCCCTGCAGGCATTGACTGCACATCACTGGCTCTGCAGGCTCAGGCTGCACTCACCACTGGCATCAGCTGGGGGGGGAGGGGGGGAAATAAATGAATGTGAGAGAGACACTTCCCAAATTCCTTTTTAATTTGCAATAAATCCACTCTGGAAGTTCCTGAGGCCAGCAGCAGGAGGCCTGGAGCTCTCTCCTCATTCATATTGCAAAGCAGGAAAAGCCTTCCCCAGAATTTGCAAGCTCTGTCCTTTGCTGGGCTGATTTCTGTTGAGCAAGGGAAACTCAGGTTCAGCAGGGCAAAGCAGCTGAGGCAGCCAGGGCAGAGGCACAGAGGTTGCAGGACTGAAATCCATCAAGCCTGGGAGCAGACAGATGCCCTCTGCCCGGCTGCTGCTGTGCTCAGGCTGCTTGGCCAGGGAGCTGCAATCACAGCACTGCCAGGGCTGGAAGGGACCTTAAGGCTCAGCCAGCCCCAAGCCCCTGCCATGAGCAGGGACACCTCACAGCAGGGCTGCACCCAAAGCAGTGTGGCCAGGGCTGGAGAGAGGATCCTGCCCCTCTGCTCTGCTCTGGAGAGACCTCACCTGCAGGGCTGGGGCCAGAGCTGGAGCCCTCAGCACAAGAGAGACCTTCAGCTGATGGAGAGGCTCCAGAGGAGGCCACAAGATGCTCAGGGGGGTGGAGCAGCTCTGCCCCCAAGACAGGCTGGGAGAGCTGGGGCTGCTCAGCCTGGAGGAGAGAAGGCTGCAGGCAGAGCTCAGAGCTGCAGTTCAGTGTCTGCAGGGCAGCTGCAGGCAGGCTGGGCAGGGGCTGCTCAGGAGGGGCTGTGGGGACAGGAGGAGGAGCAAGGGTCTGGAACTGGAGCAGGGCAGAGGTAGGTTGGAGCTGAGGAGGAAGTTCTGCAGAGGGAGGCTGGAGAGACTCTGGCACAGGCTGCCCAGGAGGTGGTGGAGGCCTCATCAGCCTTGAGGTGGCCCTGAGCAGCCTGCTGCAGCTGGAGGTGTCCCTGCTGCCTGCAGGGGAGGTGGGCAAGATGCCCCTCAAGGGTCCCCCCCAGCCCAGTGTATTCCATGATGTATTCTATGGTTCTGTTCTTCAGGGCATCCTCAAACTCTGGCTGAGCAAAGGCTTTTCCTCTCCTCCTCCTTCTGCTTGCTCTGTGTTGCTGCAGCCACATCTGGCTGAGCACCACAAGCCTTGCCTGAGCCCTGCTCACACAGCCACAGAGTGCTAGGGGCTGGAGGGCACCTCCAGAGAGCATCCACCCAAGCCTGCCAGAGCAGGGCACCCAGGGCAGGGCATTCAGGGCAGGGCACCCAGGGCAGGGCATTCAGGGCAGGGCACCCAGGGCAGGGCACCCAGAACACATCCAGGGGGGGCTGGAAAGGCTCCAGAGCAGACTCCACAACCTCTCTGGGCAGCCTGCTCCAGGCTCCAGCAGCCTCACAGGGACAAAGTTTCCCCTCCTGTTCCCCTGGCACCTCCTCTGCTCCAGCTTGCCCCCAGTGCCCCTTGTGCTGTCCTTGGCCATCCCTGAGCAGAGCCTGGCTCCAGCCCTGCACAGCTTCATCCCCAGCAGTGAGACCACCCTCAGGCTCCTCTGCTCCCTGCCCCAGCTCTCAGCCTGGCTCTTAGGAGCTGTTCAGTGCCTGCAGCACTGCTTCTTGTTAACCACTGTCACTGTGCATCCTCACTGCATTTGCTTCATGATTCTTTATTCAGGTCAGAGCTGGCCTGTGGCTCCCTGGCTGTTTCCACAGGGTCTTGCACACACATGAGGAGCAGACTTCCCCTCCCTGCAGGAGGCTTTAGTGTTGAGGCTGTGTTTTGTTCACCATCATTCTGCCCTCTGGCTGGGAAAGCTTTGGCTCCTGAAGCAGCAAGCTGCAGGCACCAGAGTGCTGTGCCAGCAGTGAGAGCCTGGCACCATGGCTGCCTCCATGCCCTGGAGAACAACCAGGACTGCACCTCAGCTGCTAACTAAAGCAGCTGGCCCTGGCTCTGCCCCCTGAGCTGGATCCTTGAGCCTGCTGACAGCCAGCAGTGACTTAGGTTAAATTAATTAGATCCAAGGTGGAGCTCTTCTTTGAGAGGCTGCTGGAGCCTGCTGGCCCAAGTCCTCACTGCTGCTCTGGCTTCCACCTTTCCCAGGGTGGGGGAAAATGAAGATGAATTGGCTGGGGTCAAACACTGCTGCCACATCTGCCTTGCCAGACAGCACTCACAGCATGGCCAAGGGCTCAGGCCCAGCCAGCAGGGATTCAGGCAGGGCAGGGCCTGCCTCACCAACCTGAGCTCCTTCCATGCCCAGGGCACTGCCTGGGGCATGTGGGACAGGCTGTGGGTGAGCTCTGCCTGGACTGCAGCAAGGCCTTTACCACCATCCCCCTCAGCAAGCTCCTGGGCAAGCTGTCAGCCCCTGGCTGGGACAGCAGCTCTGAGCTGGGTTAGGAACTGGCTGGAGGCTGAGCCCAGAGAGTGGTGGTGAATGGTGCCACAGCCAGCTGGCAGCCAGGCACCAGTGCTGTGCCCCAGGGAGCAGTGCTGGGCCCCAGCCTGATCAATATCTTCATTGATGATCTGGAGGAGGGGATGGAGTCCATCAGCAGTGAATGTGCAGCTGACAGCAAGCTGGGGGCAGGAGCTGAGCTGTGAGAGGGGAGCAGAGCTCTGCAGAGGGACCTTGCCAGGCTGGGCAGATGGGCAGAGGCCAAGGGCAGGAGATTGAACACATCCAAGTGCCAGGGGCTGCACATTGGCCACAGCAACCCCAGGCAGTGCCACAGGCTGGGGGCAGAGGGGCTGAGAGCAGCCAGGCAGAGAGGGAGCTGGGGGTGCTGGGGGAGAGTAGCTGAAGAGGAGGCAGCAGTGTGCCCAGGGGGCCAAGGAGGCCAAGGGCATCCTGGCCTGGGTCAGGCAGAGTGTGGCCAGCAGGAGCAGGGAAGTCCTTGTGCCCTGTGCTCAGCACTGCTGAGGCCACAGCTTGAGTCCTGTGTCCAGCTCTGGGCTGCTGAGGGTAGGAAAGAGGTTGAGCTGCTGGAAGGTGTCCAGAGAAGGGCAAGAAAGCTGGGGAAGGGTCTGGGGCACAAGGCTGGGGAGGGGTCTGGGGCACAGCCCTGTGAGGAGAGGCTGAGGGAGCTGGGGTTGCTTAGCCTGCAGAAGAGGAGGCTCAGGGGAGACCTTCTTGCTCTCTCCAACTCCCTGCAGGGAGGTTGGAACCAGGGGGGGGTTGGTCTCTTCTGCCAGGCCCCCAGCAGCAGAACAAGAGGACACAGCCTCAAGCTATTCCAGGGGAGGTTGAGGCTGGAGGGGAGGAGAAAGTTGTTCCCAGCAAGAGGAATTGGCCACTGGGATGAGCTGCCCAGGGAGGTGGTGGAGTCCCCATCCCTGGAGGTGTTTAGGAAGAGCCTGGCTGAGGCCCTTGGAGCCATGGTTGAGTTGCTCAGATGGTGCTGGGGGAGAGGTTGGGCTGGATGAGCTCTGAGGTCTCTTCCCACCTGGTTTATTCTATTCTGTTCTAAACAGCTCTGCAAGGCTCTCAGTTCAGCTGGGGTGAGCCTGGACTCAGGGCAGCACAGCACCCCCTGGGCTCCTGCTGCTGCATCACGGTGCTGAGCCCCGGTGGTGCTGAGCCCTGGTGGTGCTGAGCGCTACAGCAGAAGCTGTGGGTTGTGGTCTCTGCAGGCAGCACTTGGTGTGATTTAGAGCTGCGAGCAGCTCCTGTGCAGCTCCGGCAGCAGAGGGAGGCACAGCAGCTGCGGCTGCAGGCTGGCCCCGGCGCGGGGCTGTGCCTCGGAGCAGACACCTGGGGAGGAGGACCCCGAGAGAGCATCCTGCGCTCGGCCCCCCCGGGAGCCTGGGCAGAGCCTGGGCAGAGCCTGGGCAGAGCCTGGGCAGAGCCGGGGGAGGCCGGGGGAGGCCGGGGGGAGGCCAGCAGCTGAGCCTGCTCGCTGCTCGCAGGTGCTGCGTGTCAGGCCGCCGCTGCCTGGCTGCTTTCGCCCTGATGGAAGGCGACTTTAAATCACTCTGGAGAGGAATGCGGCGTGAGGCGTGCCAGCTGTGTGCCAGATGAAGGGGCTGTAAAGTCCTGTCGGACAGGCGGGAATGGGCCGGGGAGAGAGATTTAAAGTCATGAGAAAGATAATTACTTTGCAGTCAGAGATTAGCTGGAGGAAGGGGAAGGGGAGAACTGCACTCTGCATTTGTTAGGAGGTTTCCTGCTGGCTCTCATCCCACTCACACATGCACACACATGCACGGGCCTGGATTTACTGCCAGCCTGCAGCCTGCCCCGCGCTGCCAGCCTGCCCCATGGCCCCGGGGGAAGGCTGCTCACACCCTCCCCTCTTCCTCCTCCTGCTTCGTCCCATTCCATCCCATTCCATTCCATTCCATTCCATTCCATTCCATTCCATTCCATTCCATTCCATTCCATTCCATTCTCTTTGTGTTTGCCTTTACACTGCAGATGCTGAGGGTGCCCCAGGCAGGGGGGGCTTAAGGCTTCACTTGTGAGGGTGGGAAACGCTCCCCTCTGCCAGGGCTGCTTCTGAAAGGCAGGGCTGGAGCAGGGCCAGAGGAGAGCAAGAAAGGTGGGGAAGGGTGTGGAGAAGAGGGCTGGGGAGGAGCAGCTGAGGGAGCTGGGGGTGGGCAGTGTGGAGCAGAGGAGGCTGAGGGAGACCTCCTTGCTCTCTGCAGCTCCCTGAGAGGAGGCTGCAGCCGGGGGGGGTTGGGCTCTGCTCCCTAGGAACAAGGGCCAGGAGGAGAGGCAATGGCCTCAGGCTGCCCCAGGGGAGGCTTAGCTTGGAGAGGAGGAAGAATTTCTCTGCTGCCACAGTGGTCAGGGATAGGCACAGACTGCCCAGGGAGGTGGTGGAGTCCCCATGCCTGGAGGTGCTGCAGCAAGCTGGGGTTTGACTGTGGAGCTGGACTGGGTGAGCTCAGAGAGCTTTTCCTGCCTACCTGATTCAACGATTCTAAAGCATCACTGAGCAGCCAAGAGTGGCACAACTGCTCTGGGGGCCAAGGAGGCCAAGGGCAGCCTGGGCTGCAGCAGAAGGGCTGTGGGGAGGAGGGCAGAGAGGTTCTGCTGCCCCTCTGCTCTGCCCTGCTGAGGCCACAGCTGCAATCTTGGCTCCAGCTCTGGGCCCCTCAGCTCCAGCAGGAGCTCAGGGAGCTGCTGGAGAGAGCCCAGCCCAGAGGCACAGAGCTGCTGCAGGCAGGGGAACATCTTCCTGCCCAGCAGAGCCTGAGGGAGCTGAGGGCTCTGCAGCTTGCAGAGGAGGAGCCTGAGGGGGAGCTGAGTGCTGGGGATGAAGCTGTGCAGGGGCAGTGCCCAGGGGCTGGAGCCAGGCTCTGCTGGGGGCTGCCCAGTGCCAGCCCCAGGGGCAGGGGTGGAAGCTGAGGCAGAGGAAGTTCCATGGACACAGGAGGAGAATTCTTTCCCTGGGAGGGTTGCAGAGGCCTGGAGCAGGCTGCCCAACAACCCCCCTGTTGTGGAGTCTCCTGCTCTGGAGATGTTCCAACCCCCCCTGGCTGTGCTCTGGGTGCCCTGCCCTGGGTGTCCTGCTCTGGCAGGGGCTGGACTGGAAGAGCTTTTGAGGTTCCTTCCAGCCCCTGGCACTCTGTGGTTCTCATGCTCAGGGCAAGCTCAGTGCCTACACCAGCAGCTCTTTGCTGCACCATTCTGCCTGGGCAGAGCTGGCAAGGCAGAGGCACTCAGCCATGCAGAGCTGGGGCTGGAGGAGGCCAAAAGGGTGAGCAGGGGGCTGGAACACCTCCCTGTGGGGACAGCCTGGGGAAGAGAAGGCTCCAGGAAGACCTTAGAGCAACCTTCCAGGATTTGAAGGTTGTTACAGGAGAGCTCAGGAGGGACCTCTGAGCGACAGGACAAGGGGACCAATGTCTTCAGAGTGGCAGAAGCTCAATTGGGATGAGACAGGAGGAAGAAATTCTTCCCTGTGAAGGTTGTGAGGCACTGGAACAGGTTACCCAGAAAAGGTGTGGAGGCTCCAGGCCTATAAGTGTTGAAATCCAGGTTCAATGGGACCTGGGGCAAGCTGGGCTAGTGGGAGGTAGCCCTGCCCATGGCAGAGGGTTGGGACTGGAGGAGGGTTGGGACTGGAGGAGCTTTAAGGCCCCTTCCAATCCAATCCAACCCAATCCAACCCAACCGAATCCAATCCAACCCAATCCAACCCAACCCAATCCAACCCAATCCAATCCAACCCTAATCCAACCCAACTCAATCCAATCCAACCCAACCCAATGCAAATCAATCCAATCCAATCCAACCCAACACAACCCAATCCAACCCAACCCAATCCAACCCAATCCAATCCAACCCAATCCAATCCAACTCAATCCAACCCAACCGCATCCAACTCAATCCAACCCAATCCAATCCAACCCAACTCAATCCAATCCAACCCAACTCAATCCAACCCAACCCAAGTCAATCCAACCCAATTCAACCCAACCCAACTCAATCCAACCCAACCCAATCCAATCCAACCGAATCCAATCCAATCCAACCCAACCCAACCCAACTCAATCCCAATCCAACCCAACCCAACCCAACCCAATCCAACTCAATCCAACCCAATTCAACCCAACCCAACTCAATCCAACCCAACCCAATCCAATCCAACCGAATCCAATCCAATCCAACCCAACCCAACCCAATCCAACCCAACCCAATCCAATCCAATCCAATCCAACCCAACCCAACCCAACTCAATCCCAATCCAACCCAACCCAACCCAACCCAACCGAATCCAATCCAATCCAACCCAACCCAACCCAACTCAATCCCAATCCAACCCAACCCAACCCAACCCAATCCAACTCAATCCAACCCAACCCAACCCAATCCAATCCCAATCCAATCCAACCCAACTCAATCCAACCCAACCCAACTCAATCCAACCCAATCCAACCCAACCCAACCCAACTCAATCCCAATCCCACCCAACTCAATCCAAATCCCACCCAACTCAATCCAACCCAATCCAACCCAACCCAATCCAACCCAACCCAACCCAACCCAACCCAACCCAACCCAATTCAATCCAACCCAATGCAACCCAACCCAACCCAATCCAATGCAACTCAATGCAATCCAATCCAATCCAACCCAACCCTATCCAATCCAACTCAATCCAATCCAACCCAATCCAATCCAACACAATCCAATCCAACTCAATCCAATCCAACCCAACTCAATCCAACCCAACCCAACTCAATATAACCCAATTCAACCCAACCCAACCCAACTCAATCCAATCCAACCCAACCCAATCCAATCCAACCCAATACAATCCAATCCAAACCAATACAATCCAATCCAAACCAATCCAACCCAAACCATCCCAACCCAATCCAATCCATCCCAACCCAACCCTATTGAATCCAATCCAACCCTATCCAACCCAACTCAATCCAATACAACCCAATCCAACCCAATCCAACCCAACCGAATCCAATCCAACCCAATCCAATCCAACCCAACCTAATCCAACCCAACTCAATCCCAATCCAACCCAACCCAACTCAATCCAACCCAACCCAACCCAATGCAAATCAATCCAATCCAACCCAACACAACCCAATCCAACCCAATCCAATCCAACCCAATGCAATGCATTCAGTGCTGCTGTGGCTTTCTGTCTTGTGGCTCTTGTCTCAAATGCTGTGCCCCATTCAGACCAGAGCCTGGTGGCCTCTTCACAGCTCTCTCATCTGCAGAGCCTGGAGCACATAACCTGCAAGGAGCTGGGGGTGTTCAGGCTGGAGAGGAGGAGGCTGGGAGAGACCTCCTTGCTCTCTGCAGCTCCCTGAGGGGAGGTTGGAGTGAGGAGGGGACAGCCTCTGCTCCTTGGTGGCAAGGGCCAGGAGCAGAGGCAGTGGTTCCAAGCTGCCCCAGGGAGGCTCAGGCTGGAGCTGGAGTTTCTGCCCTGGAAGGTTCTCAGCCCCTGGCAGAGGCTGCCCAGGGCAGTGCTGCAGTGCCCATCCCTGGGGGTGCTCCAGCAGCACAGAGCTGCTATGACTTGGTGCTGCCTGCAGTGCTGGGCTGAGGCTGGGCTGGAGGAGCCTGGAGGCCTCTGCCAACTGGATGCATCCTGTGATTCTGTGATCTTCTTCCCTGGTCCTTGCAGCCTCTCTGCCTTCTCCTTGTGCTCTCATTTCATTGCTCTTACCCCTTCAGACAGTCTCTAGACCTGCAGGCCCTGGCATGGTGCTTGCAGGAGCTCTGGAGCATGTTGTCCATGGGGGAAGCTGTGAGCTGCAGACCTTCTCTGGCTCCCAGGCTGATGTGCTGCAAGCCCTGGTGTGTGGACCTGCTGAGCCACTTGGATATTCACAAGTCCATGGGACCGGATGGGATCCATCCTAGGGTGCTGAGTGAGCTGGCAGATGTGCTAGCTAGGCCACTCTCCATCATTTTCCTCCAGTCCTGGCTCACAGGTGAGGTCCCAGATGACTGGAAACTGGCCAACGTGGTCCCCATCCACAAGAAAGGTCGGATGGAGGAACCTGGAAACTCCAGGCCGGTCAGCCTGACCTCAGTGCCAGGGAAAGTGATGGAGCAGATTATCCTGGCGGCAATAACTGCGCACCTGAAGGATGGCCAAGGGCTCAGGTCCAGCCAACATGGATTCAGGAAGGGCAGATCCTGCCTCTCCAACCTGATCTCTTTCTATGATCAGGTGACTGCCTGGTGGATGTGGGGCAGGCTGTGGATGTGGTCTACCTAGACTTCAGCAAGGCCTTTGACACCGTCCCCCACAGCAAACTGCTGACTAAGCTGTCAGCCCGTGGATTGGACCATTACACTCTGTGCTGGGTTAGGAACTGGCTGGAGGGCCGGGCCCAGAGGGTGGTAGTGAACGGTGCCACATCCAGCTGGAGGCCAGTCACCAGTGGTGTCCCCCAGGGATCAGTGCTGGGCCCTGTCCTCTTCAACATATTCATCGATGATCTGGATGAAGGGGTAGAGTCAGTCATCAGCAAGTTTGCAGATGACACAAAGTTAGGGGCAGATGTTAGTCAGTTAGAGGGTAGAAAGGCTCTGCAGAGGGACCTCGACCGACTGGACAGATGGGCAGAGTCCAATGGGATGGCATTCAACAAGGCCAAGTGCCAGGGGCTGCACTTTGGCTACGGCAATCCCATGCAGAGCTATAGGCTGGGGTCGGAGTGGCTGAGAGCTGCCAAACAGAGAGGGACCTGGGGGTGCTGATTGACAGCCACCTGAATATGAGCCAGCAGTGTGCCCAGGTGGCCAGGAGGGCCAATGGCATCCTGGCCTGCATTAGGAATAGTGTGGCCAGCAGGAGCAGGGAGGTCATAGTGCCCCTGGACTCTGCTTTGGTTAGGCCGCACCTTGAGTACTGTGTCCAGTTCTGGGCCCCTCAGTTTAAGAAGGACATCGAAACACTTGAGCGTGTCCAGAGAAGGGCAACAAGGCTGGGGAGAGGCCTTGAGCACAGCCCTGTGAGGAGAGGCTGAGGGAGCTGGGGTTGTTTAGCCTGGAGAAGAGGAGGCTCAGGGGTGACCTCATTGCCCTCTACAACTACCTGAAGGGTGGTTGTAGCCAGGAGGGGGTTGGCCTCTTCTCCCAGGCAGCCAGCACCAGAACAAGGGGACACAGTCTCAAGCTGCGCCAGGGGAGGTTCAGACTCGAGGTGAGGAGGAAGTTCTTCACCGAGCGAGTCATTCGGCATTGGAACGGGCTGCCCAGGGAGGTGGTTGAGTCATCGACCCTGGAGGCGTTCAAGGGGAGATTGGACGTGGCACTTGGTACCATGGTCTAGGCATGGGATCTGTGTTGATAGGTTGGACTCGATGATCCCCGAGGTCCTTTCCAACCTAAGTGATACTGTGATACTGTGATACTGTGTGGGCAGGTCCCCAGGCTTGCCCAGCAGGGCATTGTGGAAGCACTCAGATGTTGTTCAGTAAGCAGAGAGCTCCCTGGGAGGCTTCTCAGCCTTGATGGCTGTTTGTGGAGCTTTGGGAACTGCCACAGGTGAAAGCCTGACAGGAGCTCTGCCAGAAGAGTGAAAAGCAGCAGACCTTGGTCTGATGTCCAGAGGGTGTGGTGCCCATGCCAGCTCATTCTGACAGAGGTGCTGCAGCCTCCTCTAGAGACATTCCAAACCCACCTGGATGTGCTCTGGGTGCCCTGCTCTGGCAGGGGCTTGGACTGGATGATCTCCAGAGGCCCCTTCCAACCCTCTGCATCCTGTGATGCTGTGACTCCCCCAAGGATGTTCACCACATAGATCAGAAGGATCATAGACTCCCAGCACAGCTCAGGCTGGAAGAGGCCTCAGAGATCATCTGCTCCTACCCCTGCCATGGGCAGGGACACCTCTCAGCTAGCTCAGCTTCCTCAAGGCCCCATCCAGCCTGGCCTGGAACATCTCCAGGGAGGAGGCAGCCACAACCTCTCTGGACAATCCACTCCAGAGCCTTGGCACCCTCCTAGTGAAGAAGTTCTTCCTCAGATCCAGTCTAAACCTATTCTCCTTCAGTTTGAATCCATTTCCCTTGTCCTATCCTTGGACACTCTTGGAAAAAGTCTCTCTGCAGCCTTCCTGCAGGATCCCTTCAGGTCCTGGCAGCAGCTCTGAGGTCCCCCTGGAGCCTTCTCTTCTGCAGGCTGCACAGCCCCAGCTCCCTCAGCCTGTGCTCACAGCAGAGCTGCTCCAGCCCTCTAGGACTGCTCAAGATTCTGCTTAAGATGAAAGGATTTTTCTTCCCTCATGGAGATGTTGTGAATCTCTTCCAAGAGGCCACCAACAGGAGCTGAGACCCTGACCCCCTGCCCCAGAAAGGCAGCAGCAGAGCTGTGGGGTTTGCCCTGTTGTCCTCACCCTCAGTACAATGAACCCCCAGCAAGCTCCTGGGCAAGCTGTCAGCCCCTGGCTGGGACAGCAGCTCTGAGCTGGGTTAGGAACTGGCTGGAGGCTGAGCCCAGAGAGTGGTGGTGAATGGTGCCACAGCCAGCTGGCAGCCAGGCACCAGTGCTGTGCCCCAGGGAGCAGTGCTGGGCCCCAGCCTGATCAATATCTTCATTGATGATCTGGAGGAGGGGATGGAGTCCATCAGCAGTGAATGTGCAGCTGACAGCAAGCTGGGGGCAGGAGCTGAGCTGTGAGAGGGGAGCAGAGCTCTGCAGAGGGACCTTGCCAGGCTGGGCAGATGGGCAGAGGCCAAGGGCAGGAGATTGAACACATCCAAGTGCCAGGGGCTGCACATTGGCCACAGCAACCCCAGGCAGTGCCACAGGCTGGGGGCAGAGTGGCTGAGAGCAGCCAGGCAGAGAGGGAGCTGGGGGTGCTGGGGGAGAGTAGCTGAACACGAGCCAACAGTGTGCCCAGGGAGCCAAGAAGGCCAAGGGCATCCTGGCCTGGGGCAGGCAGAGTGTGGCCAGCAGGTGCAGGGAAGTCCTTGTGCCCTGTGCTCAGCACTGCTGAGGCCACAGCTTGAGTCCTGTGTCCAGCTCTGGGCTGCTGAGGTTAGGAAAGAGGTTGAGCTGCTGGAAGGTGTCCAGAGAAGGGCAAGAAAGCTGGGGAGGGGTCTGGGGCACAAGGCTGGGGAGGGGTCTGGGGCAGAGCCCTGTGAGGAGAGGCTGAGGGAGCTGGGGTTGCTTAGCCTGCAGAAGAGGAGGCTCAGGGGAGACCTTCTTGCTCTCTCCAACTCCCTGCAGGGAGGTTGGAACCAGGGGGTTGGTCTCTTCTGCCAGGCCCCCAGCAGCAGAACAAGAGGACACAGTCTCAAGCTGTACCAGGGGAGGTTGAGGCTGGAGGGGAGGAGAAAGTTCTTCCCAGGAAGAGGAATTGGCCATGGGAATGTGCTGCCCAGGGAGGTGGTGGAGTCCCCAGCCCTGGAGGTGTTCAGGCAAGGCTTGGATGTGGCTCTTGGAGCCATGGTTTGGCTGTCAGGAGAGGTTGGGGATGAGGTCACAGGTTGCACTTGATGAGCTCTGAGCTCTTTTCCAGCCTCATTGATTCTATGGTTCTCTGCTTTTGTCCTTGGTCTGGGCTTGGGTTTGGAGTTCTGTCTAACACCTTTGCAGCTCTCTTGCTGGAGCTGTGCCAGAGCCAGAGCCACTGGACTGCAGCCATCCCTGCTGTGGGCAGCAGAGCTCTGGGAAGCCTCCTTGGCAGGACCCTCTCAGCTGCCCCCTGCCTGCCTCTGCCTCGGCTTTGGGCAGGGTTGGACCTTTAGGAGAGTTCTCTCCCGGCTGTGAAGCAATCAGGCTGGAGCAAGTCGCCAGGGCGGAATGGACAGACAGATTTCTCTCCTCCCTCTCTCTCCGGGTGCAGAACATCGATCTTCCATGCCCCCCTGGTTGCTGCAGCCCTCAGAGCAGACCGGGCGCGGCGCTGAGCCCTGGCCACCGCCCGGCATTAATTGGGAGCTAATTAAACCTACCCCGGAAACAATGGGGAGGCAACGATCTATGTAATCATGGAAATGGTGCCTGCGACGCGGCAGGGCCCCCTGCCCCCCTTAGTGACAGTGATGGAGAGCTGCCTCAGCCCCGCTGCCCAGCCTGCCTCTGCCCGGCCAGCCCGGCCCGCCTGCAGCCCCCCGGCGGCCCGGGGGGAGCCAACGCTCCTGGGAGCTCCCAGAGCCTGCCTCTGCTGTGCCACCTGCAAAGGCTGCTCAGAAGGACCTCCAAGGCAACCCTGCTGCATGTGTACCTGGGAGGGAAATCCCAAGGGACAAAGCCCTGTGCACAGCACCACAGAGTCAGAGAATCACAGAATCAGCCAGGTTGGAAAAGAGCTCAGAGACCACCAAGTCCAACCTGGGACCCAACAGCTCCTGACAGCTGAACCATGGCTTCAAGAGCCACATCCAAGCCCCTCTGGAACACCTCCAGGGATGGGGACTCCACCACCTCCCTGGGCAGCTCATCCCAGTGGCCAATTCCTCTTGCTGGGAAGAACTTTTACAGGTATATGAATGGGAAGAAGAAGCCTAGGGAAGGTGTGGGCCCCCTCAGAAAGGAAACTGGTGACATGGTCACAAGTGATGAGGAAAAGGCTGAGGTACTTAATAACTTCTTTACCTCAGTCTTCACTGCAAGGGCCTCTAGCCACACTCCTGATGTTATGGAAGTCAAAGCCAGGGACGGGCAGGAAGAACTGCCCATGGGAAGTGCAGATCAGGTTCGTGATCATCTGAAGAACCTGAAAGTGTTCAAGTCCATGGGACCTGACGGGATACACCCACGGGTACTGAAAGAACTGGCAGATGAGGTTGCTAAACCCCTCTCTATTATATTTCAAAAGTCATTGCAATCTGGTGAAGCCCCCACGGACTGGAAAAGAGGAAACATTGCCCCCATCTTCAAAAAGGGTAAGAAGGAGGAACCAGGGAACTCCAGGCCAGTCAGTCTCACCTCTGTGCCTGGAAAGATCATGGAGCAGATCCTCTTGGAGTCACTACTGGCTCAGAAGAATAGTGAAGAGATGATTGGGAACAGTCAGCATGGCTTTGCCAAGGGCAAATCCTGCCTGACCAACCTGGTGGCCTTCTATGAGCAGGTGACAAAATTAATAGCTGAGGGGCGAGCAACTGATGTCATTTACCTGGACCTGAGCAAAGCCTTCGACACTGTCCCCCCCACAGCCTGGTCTCCAGGCTGGTGACACATGGGTGTGATGGGTGACCACTAGATGGATAAGGAACTGGCTTGATGGCCGCACCCAAAGAGTGGCTGTCAATGGCTCCATGTCCCAGTGGAGGCCAGTGACTAATGGAGTCCCTCAGGGATCAGTCCTGGGACCTGTCTTGTTCAACATCCCTGTGGGTACCATGGACAGTGGCATTGAGTGCACCCTCAGCAGGTTTGCTGATGACACCAAGCTGTGTGGTGCAGCAGACAGGCTGGAGGGAAGGGAGGCCATCCAGAGGGACCTTGACAGGCTGGAGAGGTGGGCACAAGCCAACCTCATGAAGTTCAATAAGAGCAAGGGCAGGGTCCTGCATCTGGGTCGAGGCAATCCCAGGCACAAATCCAGGCTGGGCAGGGACTGGCTGGAAAGCAGCCCTGAGGAGAGAGACTTGGGGGTGCTGGTGGACAAAAAGCTCACCAGGAGCTCTCAGTGTGCTCTTGCAGCCCGCAAAGCCAAGCAGAGCCTGGGCTGCAGCAGGAGAAGTGTGGCCAGCAGGGCAAGGGAGGTGATCCTCCCCCTCTGCTCAGCCCTGGTGAGACCCCACCTGGAGTACTGCCTCCAGTTCTGGAGCCCCTATTACAAGAGGGATGTGGAGGTGCTGGAAGGTGTCCAGAGAAGGGCCAGGAGGAGGAGCAGAGGGCTGGAGCTGCTCTGCTGTGAGGACAGACTGAAGGAGTTGGGGCTGTTCAGTCTGGAGAAGAGAAGGCTCTGAGGTGACCTCATTGTGGCCTTCCAGGATCTGAAGGGGGCTACAAGAAGGCTGGGGAGGGACTGCTCAGGATCTCAGGTAGTGATAGGACTAGGGGGAATGGAATGAAGCTGGAGGTGGGGAGATTGAGGCTGGAGGTGAGGAGGAAGTTCTTCCCCACGAGAGTGGTGAAGCCCTGGAATGGGTTGTGCAGGGAGGTGGTCGAGGCCCTGTCCCTGGAGGTGTTTAAGCCCAGGCTGGATGAGGCTCTGTCCAGCCTGATCTAGTGTGGGGTGTCCCTGCCCATGGCAGGGGGGTTGGAACTAGATGATCCTTGAGGTCCCTTCCAACCCTGAATGAAACTATGAAACTATGAAACTTTCTCCTCCCCTCCAGCCTCAACCTCCCCTGGCACAGCTTCAGACTGTGTCCTCTTGTTCTGGTGCTGGGGGCCTAGGAGAAGAGACCAACACCCCCCCGGCTCCAACCTCCTTGCAGGGAGTTGGAGAGAGCAAGAAGGTCTCCCCTGAGCCTCCTCTTCTCCAGACTAAGCAACCCCAGCTCTCTCAGCCTCTCCTCACAGGGCTGTGCCCCAGACCCCTCCCCAGCCCTATGCCCCAGACCCCTCCCCAGCTTTGTTGCCCTTCTCTGGACACCTTCCAGCAGCTCAACCTCTTTCCTAACCTCAGGAGCCCAGAACTGGACACAGGACTCCAGGAGTGGCCTAACCAGTGCAGTGTACAGGAGCAGAATGACTTCCCTGCTCCTGCTGGCTACAGTCTTCTTGATGCAGGCCAGGATGCCCTTGGCCCTCTTGGCTGCCTGGGCACACTGCTGGCTCATGTTCAGCCTACCATCACCCAGCACCCCCAGCTCCCTCTCTGCCTGGCTGCTCTCAGCCACTCTGACCCCAGCCTGTAGCACTGCCTGGGGTTGTTGTGGCCAAAGTGCAGACCCTGGCAGTTGGATGTGTTCAGTCTCCTGCCCTTGGACTCTGCCCATCTGTCCAGCCTGTTGAGGTCCCTCTGCAGAGCCTCTCTACCCTCCAGCAGATCAACTCCTGCCCCCAGCTTGGTGTTGTCTGCAGATTTACTGCTGATGGACTCAATGCCCTCATCCAGATCATCAATAAAGATGTTAAAGAGGATGGGGCCCAGCACTGCTCCCTGGGGCACAGCACTGGTGCCTGGCTGCCAGCTGGCTGTGGCACCATTCACCACCACTCTCTGGGCTCAGCCTCCAGCCAGTTCCTAACCCAGCTCAGAGCTGCTGTCCCAGCCAGGGGCTGACAGCTTGGACAGGAGTTTGCTATGGGGGACAGTGGCAAAGGCCTTGCTGAGGTCCAGGTAGACCACATCCACAGCCTGCCCCACATCCACCAGGCAGTCACCTGGGCATGGAGGGAGCTCAGGTTGGTCAGGCAGGACCTGCCCTTCCTGAATCCATGTTGGCTGGGCCTGATCCCTTGGCCATCCTGTCAGTGCTGTGTGATTGCATTCAGGATGACCTGCTCCATGATCTTGCCTGGCATTGAGGTCAGGCTGACAGGCCTATAATTCCCTGGCACATCCAACCGGCCCTGCTTGTGGATGGGCACCACGTTGGCCAGCTTCCAGTCCTCTGGGACATCTCCAGTGAGCCAGGACTGCTGGAAAATGATGGAGAGTGGCTTGGCCATCTCCTCTGCCAGCTCTCTCAGCACCCTAGGATGGATCCCATCTGGTCCCATGGACTTGTGGGGATCCAAGTGGCTGAGGAGAGCTCCAACTACCTGCTCCTGGAACAGAGTAAAACTATGCTGCTCTCTGGCTCCTTCTGCCAGCTCTGCAGGCCAGCTGTCTGGAAGACATTCTGTCCTGCTAGTGAAAATTGAGGCAAAGAAGGTGTTAAGTATCTCTGCCTTTTCCTCATCCTTTGTTACGACGTTCCCCTCCGTGTCCACCAAGGAGTGGAGGTTGTCCTTGCCCTTCCGCTTGCTATTGAAGCTCTTGAAGGCACAGGAACAGGCTGTGCCCATGTGCCCAAAGATGAGCCCAGGGGAAGGCTCTGGGCCTGGATAAGCAAGCAGGTCCTGGAGGATGTAAGGGGAAAAAAGAGGCTGTATCACCTTTGGAAGGAGGGGAAGGCTTCTCCAGGTATGTTCAAGGAAGTTGTTGGATTATGTAGGAGAAAAATTAGAGAGGCAAAGGCCCAGCTGGAACTGAAGCTGAACACCTCTGTGAAAGACAATAAAAAGCATTCTTACAAATATATCAACACTAAAAAGAGGGCAAGAAGAACCTGCACTGCTTATTGGACCTGGAGGGGAGCACTGTGACTGAAGATGAGGAAAAGGCTGAGGTCCTGAACACCTTCCTTGCCTCAATGTTTAACAGCAAGGCAGGAGTTCAGGAGGAGTGGCCTCCGGAGCTGGGTGATGGGGTCGGGGAGCAGTGTAATGCCCTGGAAATCCATGAGGAGTTAGTTGGGGACCTGCTGAGCCACTTGGACACTCACAAGTCCATGGGACCAGATGGGATCCATCCTAGGGTGCTGAGTGAGCTGGCAGATGAGCTGCCAAGCCACTCTCCATCATTTTCCTCCAGTCCTGGCTCACCACTGAGGTCCCAGATGACTGAAACTGGCCAATGTGGTCCCCATCCACAAGAAGGGCCGGTTGGATGGAGGAACCTGGAAACTCCAGGCCTGGCAGCCTGACCTCAGTGCCAGGGAAAGTGATGGAGTAGATTATCCTGGCGGCAATAACTGTGCACCTGAAGGATGGCCAAGGGCTCAGGCCCAGCCAGCAGGGATTTAGGAGGGGCAGGTCCTGCCTCTCCAACCTGATCTCCTTCTATGATCAGGTGACTGCCTCGACTGCAACAAGGCCTTTGACACCATCCCCCACAGCAAATTGCTGTCTAAGCTGTCAGCCCCTGGCTTGGACCACAACACTCTGAGCTGAGTTAGGAACTGGCTGGAGGCTGAGCCCAGAGAGTGGTGGTGAATGGTGCCACAGCCAGCTGGCAGCCAGGCACCAGTGCTGTGCCCCAGGGAGCAGTGCTGGGCCCCAGCCTGTTCAATATCTTCACTGATGATCTGGAGGAGGGGATAGAGTCAGTCATCAGCAAATTTGCTGATGACACCGAGTTGGGAGCAGATGTTGGTCAGTTAGAGGGCAGAAGGGCTCTGCAGGGGGATCTTGACCGACTGGACAGATGGGCAGAGTCCAACAGGATGGCATTCAACAAGTCCATGTGCCAGGGGCTGCACTTTGGCCACACCAACCCCATGCAGAGCTACAGGCTGGGGGCAGAGGGGCTGAGAGCAGCCAGGCAGAGAGGGAGCTGGGGGTGCTGGGGGAGAGCAGCTGAACACGAGCCAGCAGTGTGCCCAGGGGGCCAAGAAGGCCAAGGGCATCCTGGCCTGGGGCAGGCAGAGTGTGGCCAGCAGGAGCAGGGAAGTCCTTGTGCCCTGTGCTCAGCACTGCTGAGGCCACAGCTTGAGTCCTGTGTCCAGCTCTGGGCTCCTGAGGGTAGGAAAGAGGTTGAGCTGCTGGAAGGTGTCCAGAGAAGGGCAACAAAGCTGGGGAGGGGTCTGGGGCACAAGGCTGGGGAGGGGTCTGGGGCACTTGGGCACAAGGCTGGGGAGGGGTCTGTTCCTTCTTGTATTCCCTCCTGCAACTAAGCATATGGATGAAAAAATTATTTGTGCCCCTGATCCCTCAACCAGATCTCCCAGGGCCCTGAAGTAATTTTTGATAGCCCTGGGAGCTCTGGTTGCAACATCATCATTCCCTAACTGCATAACTAGTAAAGGATAGTAGTCAGAGGGCTGCACCAGGCTAGGCAGCCTTCTGGGAACATCATTAACTTGGGCTCCTGGGAGGCAGACAGACCCAAGTGCCCCAGACCCCTCCCCAGCCTTGTGCCCCAGACCCCTTCTCCAATAAAGATATTGATCAGGCTGGGGCCCAGCACTGCTCCCTGGGGCACAGCACTGGTGCCTGGCTGCCAGCTGGCTGTGGCACCATTCACCACCACTCTCTGGGCTCAGCCTCCAGCCAGTTCCTAACCCAACTCAGAGCTGCTGTCCCAGCCAGGGGCTGACAGCTTGCCCAGGAGCTTGCTAGGGGGGATGGTGGCCAAGGTCTTGCTGCAGTCCAGGCAGAGTTCATCCACAGCCTGCCCCACATCCCTCAGGCAGTGCCCTGGGCATGGAAGGAGCGCAGGTTGGTGAGGCAGGCCCTGCCCTGCCTGAATCCCTGCTGGCTGGGCCTGAGCCCTTGGCCATGCTGTGAGTGCTGTGTGATTGCCCTCAGGATGTCCTGTGCCATCACCTTGCCTGGCACTGAGGACAGGCTGCCAGCTCTGGAACTCCCTGGCTCCTCCTTCCAGCCCTGCTTGTGGATGGGCATCACCTTGGCAGCTTCCAGTCCTCTGGGACCTCTCCAGTGAGCCAGGGCTGCTGAAAACCTGCTCTTCAAACGGGAGCCTGGTTCCCTCTGGGTGAGTTGGGCAGCACTGGACCCTGTGAACTGGCCTCTGCTGTCAGCTGCTGGGACAGGCAGTGCTGTGCTCTGGCCTCTGTCAGCTAAGGACAGCTGGGAGGCTGGCCCTGGCACCTTGGGCAGGGCTCAGTGGGTATGGTGGGGTTGGCTTGGTGGCTGAACTCAAACACCTGAGAGGTCTACTCCAGCCCTGGTGCTTGTGTGACTGCAGCTGAGGCCCAGCCCAGGCAGCAGGCAGTGCCAGCCTTGGTGCCACAGCTGCAGCTGGATGCCCAGCTCAAAGCTGCTGTGCAAGGCAGCCCTGGCTGGGTGGAGCATCCCTCAGCCCACGTTGGAGATTCAAGGTCAGGCTGCCAGCATTTATTATTTATGGAGCTGGGAGAGCTGCCTCAGCAGCACACAGCCAGGGACAGGCTCCAGCCTAATGGATTTGCAATCTACATTTCATGGTGTAAGATAGATTCTGCCACGTGCTGTACCTGGGGGGAGGTCACAGCCCGGCCTGCTCAGCCCTCTTTGAGAGCTCCTTCCATTAGCAGCCCATTAGAGAGGCAGAAACTTTGCAGACTTGAACAATTCATCCCCCTGAAGATGCTCCAATGGACACAGGGGAGGTTATAAATATATGTGGGGAGTGCTGGCCTGACACAGCCACTGCCTGAGTCCTGCCAGGCACAGAGGGCTGGAGAAGGGCTGGGAACCATTGTCACAGAGCCACACAGCAGAGTGCCCTGGTGGGAGAGCTTGGAGTCCAGCCACAACCTAGCAGCTCCCTGCACACAGTGCCAGACCATGGCCCTGAGCACCTCACCCAAATGGCCTTTAAACACCTCCAGGGATGGGGACTCCACCACCTCCCTGGGTAGCCTGTGCCAGTGCTGAACACCCCCAGCTCCCTCAGCCTGGCCCCACAGCAGAGCTGCTCCAACCCCCTCAGCATCTTGCTGGCCTCCTCTGGAGCCTCTCCCTCAGCTCCAGGTCCCTCCTGTGTTGAGGGCTCCAGCTCTGGCCCCAGCCCTGCAGGTGAGGTCTCCCCAGAGCAGAGTAGAGGGGCAGGATCCCTCTCTCCAGCTCTGGCCACCCTGCTTTGGCTGCAGCCCAGGCTGCCCTTGGCCTCCTGTGCTGCAGTCTCTCCCTGCCTGCTCCTGGCCAGCTTCTCCCCCGCAGCACCCCCAAGGCCTTCTCCTCAGGGCTGCTTTCTCTCCCCTCCTCCCCCAGCCTGTGCTGGCAGTAAGGATTGTTCCAGCCCAGGGCCAGGACCCTGCCCTTGCTCTGGCTGAGCCTCAGCAGCTTCCCCTGGCACCACCTCTGCAGCCTGCCCAGGGCCCTCTGGATGCCCTCCTGTGCCTCTGGCCCATGGACAGCACCACTCAGCCTGGTGCCAGCTGCACACTGCTGCTGCTGCCTGGAGCCTGCTGCCTGCAGCAGTGATGCAAATATTGACCAGCACAGGGCCCAGCACAGACCCCTAGGGGACACCACTTGGACTTCAGAAGAGCTGAAGGTGCCACTTCTGCCCTACAAGGAAATTGGACAGCATTTACCAGCACTGGACTATTCCCAGTGAGTTCCTTCCAAATGACTTTGTGGCAGAACACAGAGCACAGAGCACAGAACACAGAGCACAGAGCCCTCAAGCTGTCTCTGAGCTGAGCTTTTCTCGTGATGATGTTCTTCTGTTCCCTCCCAGCCACGTCCTGTCCTTCCTGCTGCTCACTGCTCAGCTGCACCTCTGGCAAAGGCAGAGAGGATTCAGGAGGAATTGAGCTTCTGATTGCAGACAAGACTCTCAGAGGCTGTCATAGACAGGAGTGCCAGGGGCTGCACTTTGGACACACCAACCCCAACAACAACCCCAGGCAGTGGCACAGGCTGGGGGCAGAGTGGCTGAGAGCAACCAGGCAGAGAGGGACCTGGGGGTGCTGGGGGAGAGTAGCTGAACACGAGCCAGCAGTGTGCCCAGGGGGCTAAGAAGGCCAAGGGCATCCTGGCCTGGGGCAGGCAGAGTGTGGCCAGCAGGAGCAGGGAAGTCCTTGTGCCCTGTGCTCAGCACTGCTGAGGCCACAGCTTGAGTCCTGTGTCCAGCTCTGGGCTCCTGAGGTTAGGAAAGAGGTTGAGCTGCTGGAAGGTGTCCAGAGAAGGGCAAGAAAGCTGGGGAGGGGTCTGGGGCAGAGCCCTGTGAGGAGAGGCTGAGGGAGCTGGGGTTGCTTAGCCTGCAGAAGAGGAGGCTCAGGGGAGACCTTCTTGCTCTCTCCAACTCCCTGCAGGGAGGTTGGAGCCAGGGGGGGTTGGTCTCTTCTGCCAGGCCCCCAGCAGCAGAACAAGAGGACACAGTCTCAAGCTGTACCAGGGGAGGTTGAGGCTGGAGGGGAGGAGAAAGTTGTTCCCAGCAAGAGGAATTGGGCACTGGGATGAGCTGCCCAGTGAGGTGGTAGAGTCCCCATCCCTGGAGGTGTTCCAGAGGGGCTTGGATGTGGCCCTTGGAGCCATGGTTTAGCTGTCAGGAGGTGTTAGGGATTGGACTTGGTGGTCTCTGAGGTCTTTTCCAGCCTGACTGGTTCTGTGATTCTGCAATCTGGGGACTCCTGTGAAGGTCTCTTGGGACACTGCCAGGACAGGACACAGAAATTGAAACTCTCCTAATTAAGTTGGGAGGGAGGTGGTGTCTTAAACACAGCACTTGTGTAGGCAGCTCTTTCCCAGTCCATCAGTGGCCATGGGGTGGTCTTGGCTTGATGGCTGAACCCCCAGAGGTGTTTTACAAGCAAAACAGTTCTGTGAGTGTGTGATGGGTTGGGGCAGCCCCCCTCCCCACCACGCGCTGAAATAACGACTCAGACCAACAGATTGCAAAAGTGATGGAAAGGTTCAATAGAGAGCAGTGAGTGCGTGCAGAGAGCTAGGAACACAGTGACAAGAGAGACCCCAAAACAGACCCAGAGAGATCCCATCCCCACCTGAGGGTGCACCCAAAACCCCCAGGGCTCCTCCTTCCCCCCCTCCACTGCTAGGCTAGTCTCAGCTGGCCAGATCTGAGACTGCCCATCCCCCCGTGGCCTTGGGCCTAACCAGGCCTATGGCTGGGAGATCTCTCCCCCAATTACCAGGCAGTGGAGAGGAAGGAAAGAGGAAGTGCCAGACCCCGCCGTGAAACTTAGAGTGGCGCAAGGGATGATGGTAGGAAATAACCTAATTTCCTGTGTCCACCCACTGGGCTGGACTTCTGGACACAGGAAACACCCCTGTAGCAGAGGGCACCCAGCCCAAACTACGACAGGAGCCACCCCTTATTTCCTACCATAATCCCTGCACCCAAACACATCATCAAATCAGAAAACTGATGACATGTCCGGCGAAGTCCGTGTCTTCATCTGGGCGTCCACCCAAACAGTTTCTCAGTCATGCTCAAGTGTCTGTCCATTCCAGTTCTTCTTCCTTCATCCAATGGAACCTCCTGGCGATGCAGAGCTCATTCTCCTGCGGTGCAAGTTCTCCATGGATCCGTTGGACATCCTGGTCACCTGGAAAAGCCTCAAGACTTCTCAGCCAAGCCTCTACTTATCACCTATATTCACTCGGCGGCATATTCTCCACCCCTGGGGCAGGCCAGTCGAAACAATCCAACCCACGACTGCCTTTTGCAATCCATCCAGGGTGCCACAACCAACCGCTTCCAACTGCAGTCCAGAACTACACGGATGCATGTCTGAGGTACTCCGCCCCCCCACTAGGCGTACCCGTACCGAGGCATGACAGCATCTGGCTGCACAAACCCCCCCAGAAAGGGAGGGACTGCACCACAGCTCACTGAGAAGAAGGGAGGTGGAGCCAGGTGCTCGGCGCCACTTTTGGAACTCATCCGAAAATCGGGGAGAGATTGGAGCCGGCCCTGCGCAGCCCGAGCGCACGGCCGGGTCCGCCGCCGCCGTTCGGCACACAGCAGCACTCCGCCCACCTCTGCCGCTGCGGCACAGAATCAAAATCACCTCCACCCCTCAGACACTCCAACGGCTTCTCCAGCGAAAGCCATACACGCGTTCTCAGAGCCCTTGAAAATGGCTACCCAGCTGGAGTCCCCGTCGGCCCCGCAGGGCTTCGGGAGCTGGCTCGCCCGCTCACAGCGACTGGCTCTATCCCCGCAGCGAGAACGGACCTGACTCTGATCTGCTTGCCGCTGCCCCTCCCCCACTTCGCTTCCCGCCGCAGAGGAGGGGCAGGTTCCGCGTTCTCAAGCGGTACCTCGATGCCAATGGCCGAGAACCACCCCTGCTTGAAGCAGCAGGAGAGGGTCCGTGCCACCAGCAGCGCACCAGTTATCCCGCCACAATCCACAAGAACTCACACGGTTGCCCCGGCAACAAAACTTGAGCCCCAACTGCCAAACCTAAACCGACGCCCAGAACTGAATTTGAACTCTCCATCTTTTGCAATCGATTTGCAGAGTGGGCACAACAGCCAGCCCCATGTTGGTGAGCCAAAATGTAATGGATTGGGGCAAACCCCTCCCCACCATGTGCAGAAATAAAGACTCAGACAAACAGATTGCAAAAGTGATGGAAAGGTTCAATAGAGAACAAGAGAGACCCCAAAACAGACCCAGAAAGATCCCATCCCCACCTAGAGGGTGCACCCAAAACCCCCAGGGCTCCTTCTTCGCCCCCCCTCCCCCCCCACTGCTAGGCTAGTCTCAGCTGGCCAGATCTGAGACTGCCCATTCCCCTGTGGCCTTGGGCCTAATCAGGCCCATGTCTGGGAGACCTCTCCCCCAGTTACCGGGTGTCAGAGAGGAAAGGAAAGAGGAAGTGCCAGAGCCCGCCGTGAAACTTATATTGGTGCAAGGGATCATGGTAGGAAATAACCTAATTTCCTGTGTCCACCCACTGGGCTGGACTTCTGGACACAGAAAACACCTCTGTAGCTGAGGGCACCCAGCACAAACTATGACAGAGTGTCTGCAAACAGTGAGGACACTGCAGTCAGTGAGGACACTGCAATCAGTGGGGACACTGTAGTCAGTGGGGACACTGCAATCAGTGAGGACACTGCAGTCAGTGAGGCCACTGTAGTGAGTGAGGACAGTGCAGTCAGTGAGGACACTGCAGTCAGTGAGACCACTGCAGTCAGTGAGGCCACTGCAGTCAGTGTGGCCACTGCAATCAGTGAGGACAGTGCAGTCAGTGCGGCCACTGCAGTCAGTGAGGCCACTGCAGTCAGTGAGGACAGTGCAGTCAGTGAGGACACTGCAATTAGCAAGGACACTGCAGTCAGTGAGGACACTGCAATCAGCAAGGACTCTGCAGTCAGTGAGGCCACTGCAGTCAGTGAGGACACAGCAGTCAGTGAGGACAGTGCAGTCAGTGAGGCCACTGCAGTCAGTGAGGCCACTGCAGTCAGTGAGGACACAGCAGTCAGCAAGGACACAGCAGTCAGTGAGGACACAGCAGTCAGTGTGGCCACTACAGTCAGTGAGGCCACTGCAGTCAGTGAGGACAAAGCAGTCAGTGAGGCCACTGCAATCAGCAAGGACTCTGCAGTCAGTGAGGACAGTGCAGTCAGTGAGGCCACTGCAGTCAGTGAGGCCACTGCAGTCAGTGAGGACACAGCAGTCAGCAAGGACACTGCAGTCAGTGAGGCCACTGCAGTCAGTGAGGCCACTGCAGTCAGTGAGGACAGTGCAGTCAGTGAGGACACTGCAATCAGCAAGGACTCTGCAGTCAGTGAGGCCACTGCAGTCAGTGAGGACACAGCAGTCAGCAAGGACACTGCAGTCAGTGAGGACACGGCAGTCAGTGAGGACACAGCAGTCAGTGTGGCCACTGCAGTCAGTGAGGCCACTGCAGTCAGTGAGGACAAAGCAGTCAGTGAGGCCACTGCAATCAGCAAGGACTCTGCAGTCAGTGAGGACACAGCAGTCAGTGAGGCCACAGCAGTCAGTGAGGCCACTGCAGTCAGTGAGGACACAGCAGTCAGCGAGGACACTGCAGTCAGTGAGGACACTGCAGTCAGTGAGGCCACTGCAGTCAGTGAGGACAGTGCAGTCAGTGAGGCCACTGCAGTCAGTGAGGCCACTGCAGTCAGTGAGGACAGTGCAGTCAGTGAGGACACAGCAGTCAGTGAGGCCACAGCAGTCAGTGAGGACACAGCAGTCAGCGAGGACACTGCAGTCAGTGAGGACACGGCAGTCAGTGAGGACACAGCAGTCAGTGTGGCCACTGCAATCAGCAAGGACTCTGCAGTCAGTGAGGACACAGCAGTCAGTGAGGCCACAGCAGTCAGTGAGGCCACTGCAGTCAGTGAGGACACAGCAGTCAGCGGCACTGCAGTCAGTGAGGACACTGCAGTCAGTGAGGCCACTGCAGTCAGTGAGGACAGTGCAGTCAGTGAGGCCACTGCAGTCAGTGAGGCCACTGCAGTCAGTGAGGACAGTGCAGTCAGTGAGGACACAGCAGTCAGTGAGGCCACAGCAGTCAGTGAGGACACAGCAGTCAGCAAGGACACTGCAGTCAGTGAGGACACGGCAGTCAGTGAGGACACAGCAGTCAGTGTGGCCACTGCAATCAGCAAGGACTCTGCAGTCAGTGAGGACACAGCAGTCAGTGAGGCCACAGCAGTCAGTGAGGCCACTGCAGTCAGTGAGGACACAGCAGTCAGCGAGGACACTGCAGTCAGTGAGGACACTGCAGTCAGTGAGGCCACTGCAGTCAGTGAGGACAGTGCAGTCAGTGAGGCCACTGCAGTCAGTGAGGCCACTGCAGTCAGTGAGGACAGTGCAGTCAGTGAGGACACAGCAGTCAGTGAGGCCACAGCAGTCAGTGAGGACACAGCAGTCAGCAAGGACACTGCAGTCAGTGAGGACACGGCAGTCAGTGAGGACACAGCAGTCAGTGTGGCCACTGCAGTCAGTGAGGCCACTGCAGTCAGCAAGGACACTGCAGTCAGTGAGGCCACTGAAGTCAGTGAGGCCACTGCAGGCCAGCCCTGCCCGAGCAGCAGCCCTGTGTGGAGCTGCTTGCCCTCAGCTCCTCTTCCCCGTTCCAAGCCCCACGAAAGGAAGCCTTTCTCTTCTCCAGAGTTTTCTGTGTGCTCCCAGGGTTGGGGTTTTCCTGAGTGGAGAGCAGCTCTGTGGGGAGATTTCTCACCTCCTTAGCAGGGGGAGCCACCAGGGCTGCTGAGGCCCAGCTCAGCAGCAGCAGCAGCAGCAGTGCTCCCCTGACAACCAAACACTGCAGCCAGTACTCACCACCATGAAGCTGCTTTGGGAGATGAAGCTTCAATCATTCAAAGAAGAGAGAAGGAAGCAGAGGACAGTTTGAGGTTTCCCCGCTGCCTGGATGTGTTTAGGGTTTTTTCCTGCCACAGAATCATAGAACAGCTCAGGCTGGAAGAGACCTCAGAGATCATCTAATGCAACCCTCTGCCATGGTCAGGGACACCTCTCACGCAGTCCATGCTGCTTAAAGCCTCATCCAGGACCCCCTTTGTGCCCTTCCACCAGAGCTGCCCAAGATGTGCAATGGTTTGCTTGCTCCTGGTGCTCCTGACCTGGGATTCTCTGCTCTTTATCCTCCCTGCTCAGTGAGAGCCAAGCCATGGCTGACCTCTTCCAGAGGGGTGGAAGGAGCCTGAGAGGTCATAGCAGAGTAGAGGGAAATCATAGAAGGGGTTGGGCTGGAAGGGACCTTCAAAATCATCCAGTTCCAGCCCCCTGCCATGGGTAGGGACACCTCCCACCAGCCCCAGCTGGCTCAGGGCCTCATCCAGCCTCCAGGTCCTCCTTGTGCATCCACAGCCTCCCTGGGCAGTGCCAGCCCTCTGGATCTGCAGAATACTTTGTCAGCTTATCTCGAACAAGCAAACAGAAGAAAGAGCTAGAGAGAGCCTTCCTAATTCCCACAGGCCCTCCAAGCCTTCCTTGCTTCCCATTTCAAAGGCCCTTTTTGAGTGGGAAACAAAAGGTTAATTTTCTGCAGCTCGCCCAGGCCGACTTAATGTACCAGCAGGCAGGAGCGGTATTGATTTAGTGACACGCAACTGTCCAGAAAGAGCTATTTATACATTATTCAGGACAAACACTGTCATAATGGACAAACAGCAGCAGCATCTGGGATGTTAATGTCTACAAATAAGATTATTCTTTGAAAGGCTTAGGACGAAGCATTTTGTGTAATTGGATTGCCCGGCCCCGGGGATGAATTGCCTTTTAGCGGCCAGCGCCGGCACGCGGGGAGCCATTAGCTCCTCGTAACTGAATTAAATGCATAATTAGTGACACGGCGGCCGCGGGATGCGCTTCGCTTTTAACTAAGCCGGGGCCGGGGGGCGCAGGGCGCTGCCGGCCGGCAGGGCGCAGCCCGGCGGAGCCTGGCCGCAGCTGCGGGGCCGGGCGCGGGGGAGAGGCAGCCGGGGCCGGGCCGCGGCGCTGCCGCCGCCATCCATCACCGGCCGCGGGGTGACAGTGACGGATGGGCCGGGCCCGGGCCTGGCACCGCCGCACGGCAAGAAGCATCGGAGGCAGGGAGCGGGCTGACAGCCGGAGCGCGGTGTCAAGTGGGGTAGGGACCAGGGCTATCAATAATCTGTGCCAAGCCAGCGGCGCGGCCCCGGGCACCGCCAAGGAGTGCTGCGGAGCGGCGCTGCCGCCGGGGACGAGCACGGCACCAGCGGAGGGAAGCGCTGCGCCGCCCACAGCCCTGGGGAGAGGGCGAGAAGCGCCGCAAAGGGTAGGGAAGGAACGAGGCAGAGCCTGCGCCCTGCTGCGGAGCAGCGCTGCCCATCGGCACCTCGGAGAGCGCAGGAACCTGCTATGGAATGAGACCGCCCGGGGCCAGCCCCGGACACGGGCAGGGACAGAGCCATAGCATCCTGGCGTGACTACACCTGAAGGTGCTTCAGAGACCACCCAGTGCCAGCCCCTGGTGGCTGGAGCACAAGGCTGGGGAGGGGTCTGGGGCACAAGGCTGGGGGGGGGTCTGGGGCACAGCCCTGTGAGGAGAGGCTGAGGGAGCTGGGGTTGCATAGCCTGCAGAAGAGGAGGCTCAGGGGAGACCTTCTTGCTCTCTCCAACTCCCTGCAGGGAGGTTGGAGCCAGCTGGGGGTTGGTCTCTTCTGCCAGGCCCCCAGCCCCAGAACAAGAGGACACAGTCTCAAGCAAGAGGAATTGGCCATGGGAATGTGCTGCCCAGGGAGGTGGTGGAGTCCCCATGCCTGGGAGTGTTTAGGAAGAGCCTGGATGAGGCCCTTGGTGCCATGGTTGAGTTGATCAGATGGTGCTGGGTGATCCCAGAGGCTTCTTCCACCCAAAGCAGTTCTCTGATTCTGTGATTTCTTATTCCTAAAAGAAACCTCCTCTCCTCTCCTCTCCTCTCCTCTCCTCTCCTCTCCTCTCCTCTCCTCTCCTCTCCCTCTCCTCTCCTCTCCTCTCCTCTCCTCTCCCTCTCCTCTCCTCTCCTCTCCTCTCCTCTCCTCTCCTCTCCTCTCCTCCTCCTCTCCTCTCCCTCTCCTCTCCTCTCCTCTCCTCTCCTCTCTCTCTCCTCTCCTCTCCCCTCTCCTCTCCTCTCCTCTCCTCTCCTCTCCTCTCCTCTCCTCTCCTCTCGTTGTGGTGAGGTTTTCCATGGAAGAACCACCAGAACTCCAGAGCCCCTCCAGTCCAACCCCCTGCCCTCAGCAGGGACATCCTCCACTGCAGCACCTTGCCCAGAGCTCTCCCCAGCCTCCCCTGCAAGCTCTCCAGCCATGGGGCCACAACCATGCAGGCCTTTGGTGTCTCATAGCGGATTCCATACTCCAAATCCAATCCCCAGTATCAATGGATTTGAGGGAGAGAATTCTCCTGCTTCCAATGCAGGGGAAAGGGCTGGGACCTTGAGCTTCCTTTCCTGTGTTATTGTTCCTCCCACAGCAGTGAGAAGCATCTGAGCTACTGTGGTGGTTTAGGCTGGGTGCTGGCCCGGATGCCACTGCACAGAACACACCTGGGAGGTCCCAAGGGGTGGGCCCAGCCCAGGGGGGTGGTCACAGGCAGGTATTCCATTTCCCATAATGCCCTGCTCCCCTATAAAATGCCCATGCGGGGTCTTCACTTCCTCTTTCGTCCCCAGCTGCAGCCTAGGTAAAATGGTGTGAGCCGCCTCCCTTGGGCCTGCCCAGGCTTAAGGCTGGGTTGGGGGGGAGGAAAGAGCCCTGGGGGGTTTGGGTGTACCCCCAGGTGGGGATGGGATGCTCTTGGGCATGTTCTGGGATCTCTTTGTCACGGTGCTCGTGGTTCTCTGCAAAGCTTTCATTGCTGTTTGTTTTTGAATTGTTTTCCTATACAAGCTTTCCATCCCTTTTGCAATCCCTTTGTCTGAGTCGTTCCTGCCCCTGGCGGGGAGGGGGTTTGCCCCAACCCATTACAGCTACCCAGTGGAAAGCTTCTGCAGGGCTGGCACAGGCTGCCAGGGCCATGGTGGAATCCTCACCCCTGGAGGTGTTGCCAGGAGGCAGAGCTGTGGTGCTGAGGGCTCTGTGTGGTGTGGCGGGGGTCTGCAGGAGGGAGGGAGGGCTTGGGGACTTCATGGCTTTGTCACACCAGGGCACAACATTCCTGCCCCTCCTGGGACTGCAGACACTGCTTTGAGGTTTAGAGGTTTCTGTTAGGAACAAGAAATCACAGAATCCGAGAACTGCAGTGGTTGGAAGAGGCCTCTGGGATCACCCAGCACAACCCTTCCCTAACTCTGCAAGGCTGGGGCTGAACCATGGCCCTCAGCACCACATCCACACAGCCCTGAAGCCCCTCCAGGGGTGGGGTCCCCACTGCTGCCCTCTGCATCCTGGGCCAGGCCCTGACAACCCTTTTGGGAAAGAGTCCATTCCCTGCATCCAACCCACACCTCCCCAGGGGCAAGCCCAGGCCATTTCCTCCTGTCACCTTCTGCTCCTTGGGAGCAGAGCCCAACCCCCACCCAGCTCCAGCCTCTTTTCAGGGAGCTGCAGAGAGCAGTGAGGTCTCCCCTCAGCCTCCTCCAGACCATACCCCCAGGTCCCCATGCTGCTCACCTCCAGCCCTGTGGCCTGAGCACTGCTACGCGCTGAAAGAGGGCAGAGCAAGAATGGGCTGGGCTGGGCTGGGCTGGGCTGGGCTGGGCTGGGCTGGGCTAGAATAGAATAGAATAGAATAGAATAGAATAGAATAGAATAGAATAGAATAGAATAGAATAGAATTAACCAGGTTGGAAAATACCTCAGAGCTCATCCAGTCCAACCTCTCCCCCAGCACCATCTGAGCAACTCAACCATGGCACCAAGGGCCTCATCCAGGCTCTTCCTGAACCCCTCCAGGGCTGGGGACTCCACCACCTTCCTGGGCAGCTCATCACAGTGCCCAATTCCTCTTGCTGGGAAGATTCTTCCTAACATCCAGCCTCAACCTCCCCTGGCACAGCTTCAGACTGTGTCCTCTAGTTCTGGGGCTGGGGGCCTGGCAGAAGAGACCAACCCCCAGCTGGCTCCAACCTCCCTGCAGGGAGTTGGAGAGAGCAAGAAGGTCTCCCCTGAGCCTCCTCTTCTGCAGGCTAAGCAACCCCAGCTTCCTCAGCCTCTCTTCACAGGGCTGTGCCCCAGACCCCTCCCCAGCTTTGTTGCCCTTCTCTGGACACCTTCCAGCAGCTCAACCTCTTTCCTACCCTCAGGAGCCCAGAGCTGGACACAGGACTCAAGCTGTGGCCTCAGCAGTGCTGAGCACAGGGCACAAGGACTTCCCTGCTCCTGCTGGCCACACTCTGCCTGCCCCAGGCCAGGATGCCCTTGGCCTTCTTGGCCCCCTCAAAGGTCTTCAGAGGTCCCTTCCAAGCCCTAACAGCCTGTGAGCTGTGATGTCCTGAGCTGCTGCCTGGCTGCTGAGGCCACCCACAGGAGTTCAGAAGAGAAATGTGACAGCAGCACTTGGCTGTACTGAGCCCTCCCTCTGCCCTTTTCTCCTGGTCTTCTGCAACAACCAAACCTTTCTCTGGCTGAATTGGCTTAAGCAGCCCCAAACCCTAACGCAGAGCCCAGCTGCACAGGCAGCCTCCCCTCTGATACCCTTTGCCTGGCATAACCTCCCTGGCTCTGCAGTGAGCAGCACAGAGGCTGCTGTGCTCAGGGGGCAGACTCCCATCTCAATGCTTGCACCCCAAGTTCAGCATTTCTCTTGCAGGCTCCTAAGGATGAGGCTGATGCTCCTTGCTCTTGCCTCTTGCCATGGAGCATTCTCAGCACCGTGCACTGGAGAGGCTTCAAGCAGAGCTGATGCAGCATTAGCATTCCCAGGCACAGGCTAATTTACTCTGCTGCTGGGGTGGTGAGAGGGGATGGCTGCTGCAGATGAAACAGAGAGGATTAGCTCCACATCACTTGCTCTGAAGAAATGTTGGGGCATGCCTCAGCTCTCCACTGTTCAAACCTGGATTTGCCAGCTCATCCCAGCAGCTCTCTGCAGAGATTGAACACATCCAAGTGCCAGGGGCTGCACTTTGGCCACACCAACCCCAGGCAGTGCAGACAGCTTGGCCAGGAGGTTGCTGGGGGGGATGGTGGCAAAGGCCTTGCTGCAGTCCAGGCAGAGTTCCCCCACAGCCTGCTGCACATCCCCAGGCAGTGCCCTGGGCATGTTGAACTTCATGAGGCTCTGCTCTGCCCAGCCCCAGCCTGCCCAGCTCCTGTGGAACAGCAGAGCAGCCTTCTGCTGTGCCAGCCTCTCTTCCCCCTCCCTCCCAGCAGCCAGGTGCCTGGGGGCTCCCTCTTCATTCATCCCTGCCACTGAGGAGCATGCTGAGCAAGACCAGACCCAGGGCACCCCTCTCAACTCTCTCACTCAGCCAGTTCTCAATCCACCTCCCTGTCTACTCATCCATCCTTAGGCTTAACTGTGAGGCTATTGTGGGAGGCAGTGTCAAAAGCCTTGCTGAAGCCAGGGCAGGCAGCATCCACTGCTCTCCCCTCCCCCACCCAGCTGCTCACCCCACCATAGAAGGCTATCAGGTAACCACCTTTTCCTCCACATGCTTAGGAGTTGCCTCCAGAGTGAGCTATTCAGCACCCCTCCAGGGATGCCGGTGAGGCTGACTGGCCTGCAGTTTGTTGCCAGGGGAGGTTGAGGCTGAAGGGGAGGAAAAAGTTCTTCCCAGCCAGAGGAATTGGCCACTGGGATGAGCTGCCCAGGGAGGTGGTGGAGTCCTCAGCCCTGGAGGTGCTCAGGAAAGGCTTGGATGTGGCTCTTGGA
The DNA here is from genome assembly GCA_011125475.1 of Melanerpes aurifrons. NCBI lineage: Eukaryota > Metazoa > Chordata > Aves > Piciformes > Picidae > Melanerpes > Melanerpes aurifrons. The sequence continues at coordinate 418,753 of WWNC01000163.1, read as the reverse complement.
GCCATGGTTTAGCTGTCAGGAGGGGCTGGGTGACAGGTTGGACTGGATGAGCTCTGAGCTCTTTTCCAACCTCACTGATTCTGTGATTCTAAGAGACCAACACACAGCTGGCTCCAGCCCCCTCTGCAGTAACTGTAGAGCAAGGTGGGGTCACCCCTCAGGCTCTCCTCAGAGCAAATGAGGTCAAGCAGCAGGGGCAGTGCCCCTGCTCACACTCCTGAGAGGGAGCACAGCCAGAAACCCCTGGACTGGGATGGAAGCCCCTGTGGGCCTGCTGAATCCATGCTCCTGGCAAGGCTGCCTGCCTCTGCATCTCAAGCAGAGAAAGGCTGTGGAAGGGGAGAGGGAAAAGGAGAGCAGAGCAGCGCAGCCCTTGTCTGTGGCTCCCATCAGGTGAGCAGCAGGGGCAGGGATGAGAGGTGGACATTTGATGTGAGGGCTGCATGCCCAGCCTGCTGCTGAGACCCTGCTGCAGGGGCTCTGGGGAAGGCACCCCACAGGCCCAGGGCTGTATCTGTCCACAGCACAACTGCACTGCCCTGGTCTCAGCCTGTGTGGGAGTTCCTTCATCCCTTCCCAGAGCTGCCTGAGATCCAGAGCTGCCCTAGTGCAGGATGGGTTCCATGGAAGGACCTCTCAGTGGATACAGAGCTGCCCTGAGGGCTGCACCCACAGGCTGGCTGGCAATGGTCCATGGCCAAGTGGAGCCCCTCAGGAATCAGTCCTGGGCCCAGGCTTGTTCAGCATCTTTGTTGGTGCCAGGGACAGTGGCACTGAGTGCAGCCTCAGCAGGGCTGCTGGTGGCACCCAGCTGTGTGCTGCAGCTGCAGGGAAGGATCCATCCAGAGGGACCTGAGCAGGCTGCAGAGCTGGGCCCAGGACACCCTCAGGAGGTTCAAGCAGACCAAGGGCAAGGTCCTGCAGCTGGAGCAGGGCAATCCCAGGCCCTGAGCCAGGCTGGGCAGGGACTGGCTGCAGAGCAGCCCTGGAGGAAAGGCCTTGGGGGTGCTGGGGCAGGAGAAGCTCAGCAGGAGCCAGCAGGGAGCACTTGCAGCCCAGAGAGCCAAGCAGAGCCTGGGCTGCAGCAAGAGAAGTGTGGCCAGCAGGGCCAGGGAGGGATTCTGCCCCTCTGCTCCACTCTGCTGAGCCCACAGCTGCAGCTCTGGGGCCAGCTCTGCAGCCTCTGCACCAGAAAGGGGCTGGAGGGGCTGGAAGGTGTCCAGAGCAGGGCCAGGAGGAGGAGCAGAGGGCTGGAGCTGCTCTGCTCTGAGCACAGCCTGAGAGAGTTGGGCTTGTGCAGGCTGGAGAGGAGAAGGCTCCCAGGAGACCTTCTGGTGGCCTCCCAGGAGCTGCAGGGGGCTGCAAGCAAGCTGGGGAGGGACTTTGGAGGGGGTGAGGGAGGGCTAGGAGTGGGGGGTCTGGAGCAGAAGTAGAAGTGGGGAGCTGGAGATTGGCTGTGAGGAAGAAGTTGTTGGGCAGGAGGGTGGTGAGAGCCTGGCCCAGGCTGCCCAGGGAGGTGGTGGAAGCCTCCTGGCTGGAGGTGTTTGCAGCCAGGCTGGAGGTGGCTGTGAGCAAGCTGCTGTGGGGTGAGGTGTCCCTGCCCATGGCAGGGGGCTGGGGCTGGCTGAGCCTGGAGCTCCCTTCCAGCCCTGACAGTTCTGTGACCCTGTGATTCAGTGCCAAGGGAGGTGCCACTCCTGGTGCCACTCAGGCCTGGTGCTCTGTGTGTTTTCCTTGCCCTCTCTTCTCCCCATGCTTTGGGCTCCTTCCACCCTCCCTGTGGTTCGAAGTTTGCCATTTTGGGTTCGTCAAGCAAGGACATCATAGAATGGCTTCATCTGGAAAGGATCTAAAGATTAAACTGGAGGCAGCAGGATTGAGATGAGACCTGAGGAAGGAGCTCTTGGCCCTGAGGCTGGTGAGGCACTGGCACAGGTTGCCCAGGGGGATGGTGGAGGCTCCAAGTTAGGAGGTTTTGAAAGCCAGGTTGGGTGAGGCCTTGACCAAGCTGATGTGGCAGGAGCTGTCCCTGCCCAGGGCAGCAGCTTGGAACCAGGGGATCTGTGAGGTCCCTTCCCACCCAAACCATTGCATGGCATGGTTCTGTCACTGAAGTTTCATCTGCTGCCCTCAGAGACTCCCAGAATGGGTTGGGTTGGAAGGGACCTTGAAGATCATCCAGTTCCAAACCTCCCTTGCTGTGGGCAGGGACAGCTCCACCAGCCCATGCTGCCACATCCAACCCATGCTGCCACATCCAACCCATGCTGCCACATCCAGCCCATGCTGCCTCATCCAGCCCATGCTGCCGATTTCAGCCTGCTCTTAAACACCTGCAGTGATGTCCACAGCTTCCCTGAGCAGCCCACTCCAGTGCCTCACAACTCAGAATGGTCTCATCTTGGGTGCTGGGCACTGCCTCGCCAAACCCTCCGTGGTTCAGCAAGGAGGGAGGCTGCTTCTGTGGCAGGCTGGGGGGTGCCATTGTCAGCAGCTGCTCGTGGGCAGGCAGGAAGGCAGCTTGGCTGTGTGAGCAGCTCCCTGTGCTGCCCACCCTCACCAGGCACAGCTCAGCAATTTGCCATCCATTGCTCATAGGTCCTGTGCCCTGTGCTGGCACACTCAGGGCTGGAGACATCCTCAGAGCAGCACCTTCTGGCTGCTGTGGGGCCAGGCTGAGGGAGCTGGGGGTGTTGAGCCTGCAGAAGAGAAGGCTGCAGGCAGAGCTGAGAGCAGCTCCCAGGCCCTGCAGGGGCTGCAAGCAGGCTGCAGAGGGACTGCTGCCAAAGGGCTGCAGGGACAGCCCCAGGGGCAATGGTTGGAGATGAGAGCAGAGCAGATGGAGATTGGATGTGAGGAACAAGTTGTGCCCCAGGAGGCTGCTGGCAGCCTTCAAGAGGTTGCCCAGGGAGGTGGTTGTGGCCCCCTGGCTGGAGAGCTTGGAGGGGAGGCTGGAGAGGGCTGTGGGCAAGCTGCTGCAGTGGAGGATGTCCCTGCTGAGGGCAGGGGCTTGGCCTGGAGGAGCCTTGGAGCTCCCTTCCAGCCCAGAGCACTCTGTGATCATATGATTCTACTCCCTGGGGTGTCCTGGTCCTGCAGGCAGTTTGGTGCCTGTGGGCTGTGGCTGAGGAGCACCATCCCCACCGCTGCTTTCAGCTGGGCCTCACCGAGCAGCAGGGCAGCAACTCCCCCAGCACAGAGCAGAGCATCACATGGCTGAGGTCAGGAGCTGTGTGAGTCGAATTTCAATGACCTCTAGGAAATGCTCAGAGGGATCCAGAAGCCCATTCAGACAAAGCAGAGTGTGAGCAGCTGGGTCTGCAAAGGTGCTGCGGGCAGGACCGGGAGGGAGGTGTGCAGGAGCTGTGGCACTGCCAACTGCAGCCAAGGGCAGGAGATTGAACACATCCAAGTGCCAGGGGCTGCACATTGGCCACAGCAACCCCAGGCAGTGGCACAGGCTGGGGGCAGAGTGGCTGAGAGCAGCCAGGCAGAGAGGGAGCTGGGGGTGCTGGGGGAGAGCAGCTGAACACGAGCCAGCAGTGTGCCCAGGGGGCCAAGAAGGCCAAGGGCATCCTGGCCTGCATCAGGCAGAGTGTGGCCAGCAGGAGCAGGGAAGTCCTTGTGCCCTGTGCTCAGCACTGCTGAGGCCACAGCTTGAGTCCTGTGTCCAGCTCTGGGCTCCTGAGGGCAGAAAAGAGGTTGAGCTGCTGGAAGGTGTCCAGAGAAGGGCAACAAAGCTGGGGAGGGGTCTGGGGCACAGCCCTGTCACAGACTCAAGCTGTGCCAGGGGAGGTTCAGTCTGGAGGGGAAAGGAGAAAGTTCTTCCCAGCAAGAGGAATTGGCCACTGGGATGTGCTGCCCAGGGAGGTGGTGGAGTCCGCAGCCCTGGAGGGGTTCAGGAAGAGCCTGGATGAGGCTCTTGGAGCCATGGTTGAGTTGCTCAGATGGTGCTGGGGGAGAGGTTGGATTGGATGATCTCGAAGGCCTTTTCCAGCCTGGTTTATTCTATTCTATTCTATTCTATTCTATTCTATTCTATTCTATTCTATTCTATTCTATTCTATTCTATTCTATTCTACTCTACTCTACTCTACTCTACTCTACTCTACTCTACTCTACTCTTCTCTATCCCATCCCTCCAGGCATGATGCTTCCAGCACTCCCCCAGGCTGCCTGTCCCAGGGCTTGGCAACCTTCTCAGCCAAGACATTTTCCCTGCTGTCCAATCTCATCCTCCCTTGGTGCAACTTGGTCTTCGCTGGGGGGCAGGGCTGCCCCCGCTCCCCGCTCCCCGCTCCCGCCAGGCAGCTCAGCGGGACAGCAATTAGCGGCAGGGGGATGCCCGCGGCGGCCGCTCTGCCTCTCTCCCTCCCTGCGTGTGGCTGCTGGGTGGCCCCGCTCGACACTTCGGTGGATGTTCCATTCCCACCCCTTTTACTACGACCCTGGTCAGGCCACTTTTATGCCAGTGACAGCTTCATGAAGCACAAAACACGGAGCGATACATGGCATGAAATTGGCAACAAAGCCGAGCAAAGGCAGGAACAATCCTCCGGCAGGATGTGATCACAATGTGGCTGATTGGATCTGGAAGCAGATGCCAGCGGCGGGTATTGTCCCGCTGAGTGAAAAGACATGACCCCCGAGGTGCGGCAGACAAGGAGGCCCTCCGCAGCAACCACAGGGGGAGGGGAGGAGAGGTGAAACCAATGAATAAATCAGGCGATGGAAACGGGGGAGAAAAGAAAATGCTAAAGAGGACTTTTATGGGGGCCGGGGGCAGCGCGGGGAGCAGCGGCGGCGCCTCCCCAGCCCGCTCAGCGCTCGCTGACACAAAGGCTCTTTAACAGATGGGAGCCCTGCTGCCAGGGGCCGAGCCCTGCGCGGGGCAGGGTCCCTGTGTGTTTAGTCTGCTGCCCGGGCAGGTGTCTGCAGCCCAGCAGGTTAAGTGTCTCAGGGGTGGTGCGAGGCAGGCAAGTGGCTGTGTCCGTCGGGACTGGCTGGGCCGGGGGGGGCTGACCCTGCTGGGCTTGGTTAGAATAGGAGAGAATAGAATTAACCAGGCTGGAAAAGGCCTTCGAGATCATCCAGTCCAATCTCTGCCCCAGCACCATCTGAGCAACTCAACCGTGGCACCAAGTGCCTCATCCAGGCTCTTCCTGAACCCCTCCAGGGCTGGGGACTCCACCACCTCCCTGGGCAGCTCATCCCAGTAGCCAATTCCTCTTGCTGGGAAGAACTTTCTCCTCCCCTCCAGCCTCAACCTCCCCTGGCACAGCTTGAGACTGTGTCATCTTGTTCTGGTGCTGGGGGCCTGGCAGAAGAGACCAAACCCCCCACTGGCTCCAACCTCCCTGCAGGGAGTTGGAGAGAGCAAGAAGGTCTCCCCTGAGCCTCCTCTTCTCCAGGCTATGCAACCCCAGCTCCCTCAGCCTCTCCTCACAGGGCTTAAGAGGTGGGCAGGCATGGTGCTGAGGGCCATGGTGCTGAGGGCCAGGGCCCAGCAGCAGGCTTAGCAGTGTCAGGGTGATGGCTGCTCTTGATGACTTTTGAAGGTCTTTCCCAAGCAAAATGCTTCTATGGTCCTGTGAAATCTGTCACCTGTGCCCCGCTCCTCAGGCCCTCCCCTCAAACATTTCTCCATGGCATCAGCTCTGTGATCCCCTGATGCCTCTGCAGCACCTTGGCTGCTTTGTGTGAGAAGCTTGACTCAGCCCTGAGCATGAAAGACCAACCTGGATGCTGGGACAAGTGCAACCGAGTCTGAGTGTGTGCCAGAGGGGGAAATGCATCCCAAGGGCATCCCATGGGCACAGGGCTCCAGTGCCAGCTGCCATGAGGCCTCTGCAGTCCTTTCTAGAAGCTACACCAAGGGCTGCTGTGAGTTGTGAGCATCCTTTGCAGCCTGGACTTGGCTGCAGGTTGCTGCAGGTTCTGCTTTCTGCTGCTCTACAGGCCCAGCAGGCAGGGGCAGGGGCACAGTTCCCAGGGTGGTGGGGAACAGGGAGGGATGTAGCTGTGTGGATTCGTCTCTGCATGGCCAAAGCTCTTCCTCTGAGCCTGGCTCTCCTGGCTCAGGCTACACGGGCAGCAACTCCACCCAAGGCACCTCCTGCCCTGGGAGGGACAACAGATCCTGGGGAGGGCCTGCAGACCTTGAGCCCCCAACCCTTTACTGTGGAGGACAGGGAACAGTCAGGTACCAGGTGGGAGAGGGAGAGGAGAGGGAGAGGGAGAGGGAGAGGAGAGGGAGAGGAGAGGGAGAGGAGAGGGAGAGGAGAGGAGAGGAGAGGGAGAGGAGAGGGAGAGGAGAGGGAGAGGAGAGGGAGGGAGAGAGGGAGAGGAGAGGGAGAGGAGAGGGAGAGGAGAGGGAGAGGGAGGGAGAGGGAGAGGGAGAGGAGAGGGAGAGGAGAGGAGAGGAGAGGAGAGGAGAGGAGAGGAGGAGAGGAGAGGAGAGGAGAGGAGAGGAGAGGAGAGGAGAGGAGAGAGGGTTGTGTTTCTGGTGCCCCCAGCCCCCTGCTCCTCAGCGCTGGGTTTTCCCCGGCGCAGGCTGGCTGGGGGGGCCGGGTGGGGGTGGGGTGTGCAGGCGTGCGTGTGTTAACCAGTTGCAGGGACATCTGTCACGCACAGTTAACTTTGCATTGCTGCGTGGGGAGCGGCCGGGCCGGGCCGGCGCGGGCAGCGCGGCTCATAAAGCGCCGCTGCTGTGTAGCAATGCCCAAGTTCATTCAGGCCGGGGAAGCCCTGCCGAGGAGCTTTCTTCCCGGCTAATTATGTGGAAACCCCTAAGACAATCCAGCATCTGGTGGTCTTTCTTGCCCGTTTCAATTTCTCTCAATATTGTGACAGGGGCAAGCATTGTGCCTTTCCCAGGGTAGTTGCTGTGAAGAGGAGTAAAAGGCAGGGTCAGGGAAGAGCAAATAGATGAATTTATAACTTTCTCTTTATTTATTCCCTCCCCATTGTTTCTCTGGAGACTCTTCCTTCAGGGCTGTATTTTCAGACCACTATTCTCACTACACCCTCCATGAATGCGTTTTTATTTGGGGGGGGGAGGGAAGTGTTAGGGGTTTTGTGTGTGTTAATACCACCCAAACTGCCAGGCCCCTCTCTGGCTGCTCTACTGGGGTTTTGTAGCTCCTCTCTTCCCCAGAGGCACCCAAGAGGCAGTCTGTGATCAGCAGAAAACACATGAAAGAGAAGTGCAGAAATAAGCAAGGTTTGGAGAAGAGGGAACTAAAAGAAAGGTTTGGTTTGGAGAGGGGCTGCTGGGCTTGGGGGGATGCTGCTTGTAACAGAGGCTCCACAGCTCTTGGACAGCAGCTCTGAGCTGAGTTAGGAACTGGCTGGAGGCTGAGCCCAGAGAGTGGTGGCGAATGGTGCCACAGCCAGCTGGCAGCCAGGCACCAGTGCTGTGCCCCAGGGAGCAGTGCTGGGCCCCAGCCTGATCAATATCTTCATTGATGATCTGGAGGAGGGGATGGAGTCCATCAGCAGTGAATGTGCAGCTGACAGCAAGCTGGGGGCAGGAGCTGAGCTGTGAGAGGGGAGCAGAGCTCTGCAGAGGGACCTTGCCAGGCTGGGCAGATGGGCAGAGGCCAAGGGCAGGAGATTGAACACATCCAAGTGCCAGGGGCTGCACATTGGCCACAGCAACCCCAGGCAGTGCCACAGGCTGGGGGCAGAGGGGCTGAGAGCAGCCAGGCAGAGAGGGAGCTGGGGGTGCTGGGGGAGAGCAGCTGAACACGAGCCAGCAGTGTGCCCAGGGGGCCAAGAAGGCCAAGGGCATCCTGGCCTGCATCAGGCAGAGTGTGGCCAGCAGGAGCAGGGAAGTCCTTGTGCCCTGTGCTCAGCACTGCTGAGGCCACAGCTTGAGTCCTGTGTCCAGCTCTGGGCTCCTGAGGGTAGCAAAGAGGTTGAGCTGCTGGAAGGTGTCCAGAGAAGGGCAACAAAGCTGGGGAGGGGTCTGGGGCACAGCCCTGTGAGGAGAGGCTGAGGGAGCTGGGGTTGCTTAGCCTGCAGAAGAGGAGGCTCAGGGGAGACCTTCTTGCTCTCTCCAGCTCCCTGAAGCACCCAAGCCAGGATGCCAGTGGCTGCTCCAGAACCTCAATGTCCTTCTTGGGGTGAGGGGCCCAGAGCTGAACAGGATGATGCTGCCCCAGCTTTGTCATTTGACAGCAGAAGTTATCCTGCATTTTCTTGCAAGATTTGAGTCACTTTGTGCAGAGCTTGTGATGGCAAACAGAGGGAGATGCTCCCAGCCTGCCTCTGCTCCACACAGCTCCCAGTTGGACCAAGGCTTGGAAGTGACACAGAGAGGGACAGAAAATGAAACAGGGGCAAGAGAGACAAAAAGGGATGTGCAGAGATCAGCAGGTGAAGTCCAGCTCCCAGGGCAGGGCAGGCTCCTTCCCCTCCTCTCAGGAATCCTGTGAACACCAACTCAAATAAACACCACCACGGGGAGGGGCTTCTGACAGGGGCTGGCAGGGACAGGGCAGGGAGGGAAGGGGTTAAGGCTGGGAGGGGTGGTGATTGTCTGGGAGAAGAAGGTTGGGAAAAGCAGGGGGAAAAAAGATGACTTTGTTAGGAACTGAGACTGTGCAGGGAAGGATGAAAAAGGAGGCAAAGAGCAACCTCCCCAAAGGCTGAGCTTGAAACTGCTGCGTAAGAGCCTGGAGCTGCTCAGATGTCTCAGCTGGCTGCAGCCTGGAGGAATGTGGATGTCCCACCAGAGGTCACAGTTCCTGGTCCTGCTGTGGAAACAGATCCACAAATATCTGTGCTAGCTGCAGGAATGTCAGTGTTGTGAGAGCAAGCACCAGATGCCCAGCCAGACATCACAGAAACCCTCAGGCTGGGACAGAGCCTGGGGAGCCCCAGGTCCAGCCCCTGCCCCTGCCCTGCAAGGCTCAGCCCTGACCCACAGCCCCAAGCACCACAGCCCAACAACCTCTCCAGGCTTGGGGACTCCACCAGCTCCCTGGGCAGCCTTTGCCACTGCCTGACCACTCTGGCTGGGCAAAGATTCTCCCTCCTGCCCAGCCTGAGCCTGCCCTGCTGCAGCTGGAGGCTGTGCCCTCTCCTTCTGCCACTCCTTCCCTGGGAGCAGAGAGCCTGCAGTGTGCCCAGGGGGCTGAGAGGGCCAAGGGCATCCTGGCCTGGGGCAGGCAGAGTGTGGCCAGCAGGAGCAGGGAAGTCCTTGTGCCCTGTGCTCAGCACTGCTGAGGCCACAGCTTGAGTCCTGTGTCCAGCTCTGGGCTCCTGAGGGCAGAAAAGAGGTTGAGCTGCTGGAAGGTGTCCAGAGAAGGGCAACAAAGCTGGGGAGGGGTCTGGGGCACAGCCCTGTGAGGAGAGGCTGAGGGAGCTGGGGTTGCTGAGCCTGGAGAAGAGGAGGCTCAGGGGAGACCTTCTTGCTCTCTCCAACTCCCTGCAGGGAGGTTGGAGCTGGGGGCGGGGTGGGGTTGGTCTCTTCTGCCAGGCCCCCAGCCCCAGAACAAGAGGACACAGTCTCAGGCTGTGCCAGGGGAGGTTTAGGCTGGAGGTTAGGAGGAAGTTCTACACAGAGAGAGTGATTGCCCATTGGAATGTGCTGCCCAGGGAGGTGGTGGAGTCACCATCACTGGAGGGGTTCAGGAGACTTGATGGGGTGCTTGGTGCCATGGTTTAGTTGATTTGGTGGTGTTGGATTAGTTGATAGGTTGGATGTGATGATCTTGAAGGTCTCTTCCAACCTGGTTAATTCTATTCTATTCTATTCTGTTCTATTCTATTCTATTCTATTCTATCCAACCTCCTGCAGGCAGCTGAGACATCCTCCACTCCACATCCTCCACTCCACATCCTCCACTCCACATCCTCCACTCCACATCCTCCACAGGCTGCCCAGAGCCCCCAGCAGTTTTCTCTGCCTGAGGATTTCTGGTTACCTTTGTGCTTCCATGAGGCACCAAAGGCATCTGGGATATCTTGTTTGTGGTCCCCTGATTTCCATGGAACCTCTTCTGTTCAAGGTGCTGGAGGAGGTGGAAGAGCAACCAAGCTGGGGAAGGGTCTGGGGAAGAGGGCTGGGGAGGAGCAGCTGAGGGAGCTGGGGGTGGGCAGTGTGGAGCAGAGGAGGCTGAGGGAGACCTCCTTGCTCTCTGCCGCTCCCTGAGAGGAGGCTGCAGCCAGGGGGATTGGGCTCTGCTCCCTAGGAACAAGGGCCAGGAGAGGAAATGGCCTCAGACTGCCCCAGGGGAGGCTTAGCTTGGAGAGGAGGAAAAGTTTCTTTGCTACCAGAGTTGTCAGGGACTGGCAGAGGCTGCCCAGGGAGGTGGTGGAGGCTCTGGGCAGCTTGTGAAGGATGTGGAGTGTAGGGTGTCTCAGCTGCCTGCAGGGGGTTGGCTAGAATAGAATAGAATAGAATAGACCAGACCGGGTTGGAAAAGACCTTCAAGATCATCACATCCAACCTCTCATCCTGGAGGTGTTTGCAGCCAGGCTGGAGGTGGCTGTGAGCAGCCTGCTGTGGTGTGAGGTGTCCCTGCCCATGGCAGGGGGCTGGGGCTGGCTGAGCCTGGAGCTCCCTTCCAGCCCTGGCAGCTCTGTGACTCTGTGACTACCTGATGGAGATTACTGTCAACATTCATTCAAGGCTGCAAACCCCTGGCAGTTCCTTTTGCCTTTGGGGCACTCCTGCTGGAGTTCCTGTGCAGACCCAGCAGAGCTGCAGGAGCTCTGCAGGAAGTTTGCTCTCCTCTCCCAGGCAGGCTGCCGGCAGGGCTGGCTCAGCACAGCTGCTGCCTGCCACATCATCTGGCTCCCACGGTCAGCAGCACAGGGGAAGGGCAACTGCTCTTCATTAACAAGTGACAGGAAAAGGAGCCAGTCCAAAAGGGCCAGGGAGGGACAACCAGGGAGCACTGCCTCAGGTTCTGGCTTTTGATGAGAGTTCATGGTTTTCATCATTGCTTCTCATGTCCCTGCTCAGTGTGAACTTCTGGATTCCACCTTAATGCTTGGGGGTGGTTGGTTTCTCTCTGGGCTTCAGCAGCTCTGCTGGATGCTGCCTTTGTGTTTGGAGATGGGATTCCATCCTGCAGCAGCCCTCTGATCCTGCTGCTCCTGTGCTACTTGTGAGTGGAGACACAAACAGGCTCTCCAGCCAGCATTTTATTTACAAGGCAGCTGGGCCAAATTCCTCTGCTGTGAACTGGAGATAAAAATCCTTCTGTGCTGGGGGAGGGGGAAAAACAAAGGGGAAAAGAACAAATTCTCTGTGGTGGTTTAGTTTTGGCATTTTTGTAGCTTTTGCTCAGTTTAGGCAAAAAATAAAACCCAGCCTCAAGCCCAGTGCCACAGCATCCCAGGGAAGGGCAAAGGAAGCCACTCTGGGGCTTTGCTTCCCAGCCCTGAGCAGTCTCCATCCTGGCCCCCAGGCAGCTGTGCCGTGCACAGATGGATGGCAGCCTGGCCCCACGGCCTGGGCCTTGGGAAAGGTCAAAGCTCTGCCAACTCCTGGGCCAAAAGCCCCCACAGGGCACCCCACGAGGCAGAGCTCCAGCAGCAAGCAAAGCAAACGCAGGCAGCAAAGGCCTCGGCAGGGCCAGCTCCTCGTGGCTCTGCCAGGGCTGCTTGCTTCACCAGCCTGGTGCCAGCAGGGCCAACTGGAGCCACACAGAGCTGTGCTGGCAGGGGCTGGCACTCTAAGCACTCACCCATGCCATGCAGACAGAAGTCTGCCTCTGGGCCACAGGAGAGCAGTGACAGTGACCCTTGATGGCAGTGATGCTCAGCCCTGCTCCTCAGCCCAGCTGTGGGAAGGGAGGAGGGGAGAATGGACTGGAGCTTGAGGAGGGCAGGTTGAGACTGGAGAGGAGGAAGAAATTCTGGCCAGTGAGGCTGGGGAGAGCCTGGCACAGGCTGCCCAGGGAGGCTGTGGCTGCCCTCTCCCTGCAGGTGTTCAAGGCCAGGCTGGATGAGCAAGCTGTGCTGGTGGGAGGTGTCCCTGCCCATGGCAGGGGGCTGGAGCTGGATGTTGTTGAAGGTCCCTTCCACCCCAAGCCATTCCATGAGCTGCTGAATCTCTGCTGCCCTCAGCTCTGGCCGCTGCAGGGCTGGAGGTGCTGGGTGTGTGGGGTGGGGAGGTCCATCCTGGGGACAGCTGAAGGTACTGCTGTGGTCTGGCATGGCTCACACGCAGGTGTGGCTGCAGGGCAGGCTGTGCTGTCCCTGCAGGGGGTTGGACACAGCTGGGTTTGCTTTGCCCCTTCTGGCCCTTGGTCCCCTAGAGATGCACAGCTCCCTTGCCAGGTTCCATGGGTGCAGCTGGGGCTGCTGCTGACCCAGAGCCTGGGGAGGGGCAGGGTGGAATGGCCCTAGAGCTGGGACCCTAACCTCACACACCAGCAGAGAGGCCCTGGTGCAGAGGTTGATGAAGATCCTCTGCAGGATCTCCAGAGAGGCCTCTTGCCCCAGAGGGTCTTTCTCAGCTGGGGCTGCATGGCCTCTGCCTGTGGTCAGGGGCACACTGCAGTGAAACATCACAGGGTGGGAGGAGGACAGCTGCATGCTGGAGAGATGAGGACTGGGCAGAGGCTGTGTGAGGGCAGGCACGCTGGGGAAGGGCCTGGGAAACATCTTGAGGAGCGGCAAAGGCAGCTGGCAGAGGTTAGCATGGAGGAGAGGAGGAGGCTGAGGGAGACCTCCTTGCCCTCTGCAGCTCCCTGAGGGGAGGCTGGAGCCAGGGGGGGTTGGGCTCTGCTCCCTAGGCTCAGGTGAGAGAAGCAGAGGCAATGGCCTGGAATTGTGCCAGGGGAGGCTGAGGTTGGAGAGGAGGAAGAATTTCTGTGCTGCCAGAGTGGGATTGGCAGAGGCTGCCCAGGGAGCTGGTGGAGTCCCCATCCCTGGAGATGCTTCCAAGAGGCAGAGCTGTGGTGCTGAGGGCCATGGCTCAGCCCCAGCCTGGGCAGTGTCAGGGAATGGTTGGGCTGGGTGAGCTCCAAGGGCTTCCCCAACCAGACCAACCCCATGGCCTCTGCTGAGGCCAGCAGCTCACAGCTGCCTCCACTTCATTTCTTACCTTGGATCCAGAGGTGAAGGCTCAGGAGGAGGTCTGAGCTCTGTGGGCAGGAGTGCAGCAGCAGAACACTGCAGCAGTCCACATCCTGAACATTCTCAGAGGCTGCAGCCCAGCCTCTGCTCCCTGAGCCAGTGGTGGCTGGATGAGCAGTGGCTCAGGAGCACACAGAGCCTGGGCTTGTGCCCAATGATAGGAAAACCTTCTGGGAGAGGCAGCTTCTGCCCCCAGAAAGTGGAGCCTGGAGTTCTAGCTGTGCTTGGGTGCCCTTGAGGAGGCCAAACTTTACCTAGAGAGGTCAGGGTTCAACCATTTCAAGGTTGCAAAGCAATGGCTTTGAATCTCTGTCAGGGTGGGGGGTGGCTGGGGGTGGGTTCCAGGGGGGACTGTGCAGGATGAGGCCTGAAAGAGCTGACCTGGGAGCCCACAGCCTCCCATCTGCAGCAGGGGCACAGCAGCTGCCCTCTCATTACCCAGCTCCGCCCCCTTGCACTTGGGGTCACTGGTTTGGGGGCAGGGAGGGAGGAATCAGAGTGCTCTGGGCTGGAAGGGAGCTCCAAGGCTCCTCCAGTCCAACCCCCTGAAGGCAGTAGGGACATCCTCCACTGGAGCAGCTTGCCCAGAGCCCTCTCCAGCCTCCCCTGGAGCAGCTCCAGGCATGGGGAAGCTGAGACGGAAACAGGGCAAGAAGGGAGGAAGCTGAGCAGGAAAGGGGCAGGGAGGCTGCAGCAAGGGCCCTGCCTCAGGTGCATCTCGGTCTTTCGAGTGCCTCCTGCATCAGGCAGACTGCTCTTGAGGAGCCCTCCATTTACCCTCTCCCCTAATTAAATGTGCACTTCATTAATGTAAATTGAGGCTTTAATGCTCTTGTTGAAATTCTGAGGCAAGTGCTGCGGCCCCGCGAAATGCTTCAGCGTCGTTGCAAATTCGATTAGGGAGCAAGAAAGGCAGGGGAATTAGAATGATAATGGTGCCGGTGGCTTCCTGACAGCCGTGACCGTTCAGGGATCAATGCGATGGAGGCGCAGCTCCCCCCGGCCCGCAGCTCCCCGCAGCTCCCTGCAGCAACCCCAGCCCACAGCTCCCCGCAGCTCCCCGCAGCAACCCCAGCCCGCAGCTCCCCCGCAGCTCCCCGCAGCAACCCCCCGCAGCCCCCGCAGCTCCCCACAGCTCCCCAGCTCCCCGCAGCAACCCCAGCCCGCAGCTCCCCGCAGCTCCCCACAGCTCCCCGCAGCTCCCCGCAGCTCCCCAGCCCCCAGCCCGCAGCTCCCCGCAGCTCCCCAGCCCGCAGCTCCCCGCAGCTCCCCGCAGCTCCCCACAGCTCCCCGCAGCTCCCCGCAGCAACCAGCCCACAGCTCCCCGCAGCTCCCCACAGCAACCCCAGCCCGCAGCTCCCCACAGCTCCCCGCAGCTCCCCGCAGCAACCCCAGCCCGCAGCTCCCCACAGCTCCCCACAGCTCCCCGCAGCTCCCCGCAGCAAGCCCAGCCCGCAGCTCCCTGCAGCTCCCCGCAGCTCCCCGCAGCAACCCCAGCCCACAGCAACCCTGGCCCGTAGCTCCCTGCAGCAAGCCAGCTGGGCTGCACGGAGCTGGGCAGGGCAGGGCCGGGCCACATTTGTCAGGGTGGGGAGGAGGAATCTGGGGAAGGGGGGCTGGGGGGCTGGGGGGTGGTGTTTAACCAACTCAAGGCATTAAAAGGGAAATCTTGGTGCTGGAGCTGGGTTGGGAGCTGCCTTGGCCACAGCTCTGTGGGGGTTCCACTGGCAGCTGGGTCCAGCCACCGCTGCTGGAGGCATAGAGTCCCAGAGTGCTCTGGGCTGGAAGGGAGCTCCTCCAGGCCAAGCCCCTGCCCTCAGCAGGGACATCCTCCACTGCAGCAGCTTGCCCACAGCCCTCTCCAGCCTCCCCTCAAGCTCTCCAGCCAGGGGGCCACAACCACCTCCCTGGGCAACCTCTTGCAGGCTGCCAGCAGCCTCCTGGGGCAGAACTTGTTCCTCACATCCAATCTCCATCTGCTCTGCTCTCATCTCCAACCATTGCCCCTGGGGCTGTCCCTGCAGCCCTTTGGCAGCAGTCCCTCTGCAGCCTGCTTGCAGCCCCTGCAGGGCCTGGGAGCTGCTCTCAGCTCTGCCTGCAGCCTTCTCTTCTGCAGGCTCAACACCCCCAGCTCCCTCAGCAGAGCTGCTCCAGCCTCTGATCATTTTCTTGCCCTCCTCTGGAGCCTCTCCACCAGGTGTAGGTCCCTCCTGTGCTGGGGCTCCAGAGCTGGCCCCAGCAGCTGAGCCTGTGGGCTGTGCCTGGCAGGAGCCCTGGCTGCTGCTGCTCTCTCAATTCCATTAGCACTAAATTCACCTTTCCAAGAATTGAATTTTTCTTCTTCTCTTTTTCTTTTCCTTTTTCTCTCCTCCTCAGGCTGCTCAGCTTGGCAGGGGCAGCACTGGAAGATCAAGTTACTGTTTGTAAATGCCAGACATGAATTAATTCAGCAGTGCACTCCTCCTGACTTTATGAAAGCATATCCCAAATATTGACTTTTTCCTTCTTCAGCCAAACCTCCTTTCCTCTGGTGGTGGCTTGAGGCAGCTGGCTGGGCCTGGGAGCTGCCTCAGAGTCACTCTGAAGATTCATTTCCTTCAGCCTGCTGCTCCTCTGGCAATGTGGGCAGGAAGCTGCTAGGTCCCTGCTGCCTTCTGGAGATGCCACAGAGTGGGTTGGGTTGGAAGGGACTTTCAAGACCATCCAGCCCCAAGCCCTGGGCAGGGACACATCCCACCAGCCCAGCTTGCTCTGGGCCTCATCCAGCCTTGCCCTGAACACCTCCAGGCAGGAGGCAGCCAATGCCAACCCGTGCCAGTGTCTCCCCAGCCTCACAGTTAAGTTTTGGGAGCCTCAATACATGACCCATGCCAAACCTGGCCACCTCCAGGCAGGGGGCATCCACAGCCTCCCTGGGCAACCTGTGCCAGTCTCTCCCCAGCCTCACTCTCATCAATTTCTCCCTCCTCTCCAGTCTCACTCTCCCCTCTCCCATCTCAAAGCCATTGTCCCTCAGCCTGGCACTCCCAGGGACTTGGTAGAAGTCCCTCCCCAGCTCTCCTGGAGCCCCTTCAGCTTTTGGGAGCTGAGCACTTCTGCACCAAGGGCAAGGCTGAAGAAGTGAGAGCTGTGACCTGTCAGAGAGAAGCAGCAGCTTAGGAAGCAAGCTGGGGATCAAGTCTGGCTGCCAGGTAGCTCCAAATGCTCTGCTCTGGCAGTTGTGCCTGGTTAACCTTAAATGGAAAGGAAAAAGGACGCAGAAGAAGAGGAGGCACCTCCAGAAGGTCACAAGGCAGAGGAACTCCTTGCAAGGCAAGGGTAGGAAGGGCCTGAGGGTGCCCTTTCTGTGTCCTGAAATCCACAGGTAGAGAGCCAGGAAGCACACCAGCAGAAGGGCAAAAGAGCAGCTGGAACCACAAGAGGGAAGGGAGAGTTAGCCTCCAGCCTGCCTTGGGCAGTGGGGGAGTGATTTGCTCCAGCAGGGCCCCTGTGCCCCCAGGGGCTGGGCAGCAGAGGGCTGCCCTGCTGTCAGGGCACCGTTGGCCCTATGGAGCTCTCTCTCTTCCGCAGCTGCTAAAGCAGCTGAAGGCCTTATAAGAGCATTCCCATCGGGGTGCCGGTGCCAGCCTGACCTTTGCTCCTCCCGTGCAGAGCGCTGGAAGTGGAACAGATTGGCTGCCAGCCACTGCCTTTTATGTGCAGTTTAGAGGCTTTGATTTCTCTCCCTTTCTTCCTTTAATCTGACATTGTTGGCTCCAATCTGTTTGTGCTCTAAGTAAGCAGGGCCGGGGCAGGCCTTCCAGAGAAGAGTTTGCCTTTGGAATTAGAGAGCTGGAGGGCAGCAGGGCTGAAAGGAGCTGTGCACAGGTCAGCAGGCTGAGCTCCACAGCGCTCCTTAGGACCCCCAAGGAGCTGTGTACAGGAGGAATGAGAATGGGAGGATTTGTAGAGCTGCCCTGCACTCTGCACTTCCTGACATGCACCAGAGGGAAATGGAGCAAAGCACAACAGGGCTGAAGTGTCTGCAATGGTCACAGCTCCTCCTCTGCAGCCAGCTGGGAGCCCCTTGTGCCCTTCCACCAGAGCTGCCCAAGATGTGCAATGGTTTGCTTGCTCCTGGTGCTCCTGACCTGGGATTCTCTGCTCTTTATCCTCCCTGCTCAGTGAGAGCCAAGCCGTGGCTGACCTCTTCCAGAGGGGTGGAAGGAGCCTGAGAGGTCATAGCAGAGTAGAGGGAAATCATAGAAGGGGTTGGGCTGGAAGGGACCTTCAAAATCATCCAGTTCCAGCCCCCTGCCATGGGTAGGGACACCTCCCACCAGCCCCAGCTGGCTCAGGGCCTCATCCAGCCTGGCCCTCAACACCTCCAGGCGGGAGGCAGCCACAGCCTCCCTGGGCAACCTGTGCCAGAGTCTCCCCAGCCTCACTGCCAACAATTTCTTCTTCCTCTCCAGTCTCAGTCTGCCCTCTCTTAGCTCAAAGCCATTGCTCCTCATCCTGGCACTCCCAGTCCCTTCTCAGCTCTCCTGTAGCCCCTTTGGGTACTGGAAGGCTGCTCTAAGGTCTTCTGGAGCCTTCTGCTCCGGGCTGAACAGCTCCAGCTCTCCCAGCCTGTCCCCATAGGGGAGCTTCTCCAGCCCTCTGATAGTCTTTGTGTCCTCCTCTGGAGCCTCCCCAGCAGCTCCAGGTCCTTCTTGAGCTGGGGGCCCCAGAGCTGGAGGCAGTGCTGCAGGTGGGGGCTGAGCAGAGCAGAGCAGAGGGGCAGAATCCCCTCCTTGTGCTGCTGCTCTCCCTGCTCTGGCTGCAGCTCAGCACACAGCTGGCTCTGGGCTGCCAGGGACCAGTGCTGGCTCCTGGGGAGTTTGTCCCCAAAGGATGCTACATGGTTCAGTGCCAGCAGCCCACAGCACTGCTGGCTGAGAGCACCAAAGCCATCATACACCCTGGCCAGTAAAGGGCATCCTGCTGTCTCAGCTTTGAGCCTCTGATCACCAGGTTGTTCTTCGATCCTGATGTGAGAGATGGAGCTGCAGACTACACTTCAGGCCCTTTAGGCTGCAAAAAAAAAAGGCTGAGAGGGGACCTTATGAATGTCTATAAATGTCTGAGGGGTGGGGGGCAAGCAGCAGGGGCCAGGCTCTGCTCAGTGGTGTCCTGGCACAGGCCGTGGGGCAGTGGACACAGACTGGAAGCCAGGAGGTTCCACCTCAGCAGGAGGAGAAACTTCTTCGGGGTGAGGCTGCTGGAGCCTGGAGCAGGCTGCCAGAGAAGTTGTGGAGTCTCCTGCTCTGGAGAGCTTCCAAAACCCTCCTGGATGTGTTCTGGGTGCCCTGGCAGGGGGCTGGACTCACTCTCTAGAGCTGCTTTCCAGCTCCAGCATTCTGTGATTCTATGAAAGCATCATGGGCTGGAGGCTGCCCTGGATTAGCCCTTGGGATGATGCTATAGCAGAACAAGCTCCTCAGCTTCCTCCAGCAGTGGGCTCAGGCTGGATATCCCCAGGTATTTGTGCCCCAGTCCCTGTGCCACTGATATCAGACTTCATTCCTAATTTCAACCACGGAATTCATTCAGTCTCCTTCACGTCACAGAGCCACAGAGTGCTCTGGGCTGGAAGGGAGCTCCAGAGCTCCTCCAGGCCAAGCCCCTGCCCTCAGCAGGGACATCCTCCACTGCAGCAGCTTGCCCACAGCCCTCTCCAGCCTCCCCTGCAAGCTCTCCAGCCAGGGGGCCACAACCACCTCCCTGGGCAACCTCTTGCAGGCTGCCAGCAGCCTCCTGGGGCAGAACTTGTTCCTCACATCCAATCTCCCTCTGCTCTGCTCTCATCTCCAACCATTGCCCCTGGGGCTGTCCCTGCAGCCCTTTGGCAGCAGTCCCTCTGCAGCCTGCTTGCAGCCCCTGCAGGGCCTGGCAGCTGCTCTCAGCTCTGCCTGCAGCCTTCTCTTCTGCAGGCTCAACACCCCCAGCTCCCTCAGCCTGTCCTTATTGCAGAGGTTCTCCAGCTCTTTGCTGTTCATCTTGGTGGCCTCTGGACCCTCTCCACCAGCTCCAGGTCTTTCCTGTGTTGAAGGCTTCAGAGCTTCTTTCTTTCTTTCCAGCCCTGCAGGGGAGGTCTCATCCTACTCCAAGCCTTCTGCAGGGTTTCACCCAAAGCATTAATTTCACTAAAAGTCCTTTTTCCTTTCTTCCTTCCTTCCTTCCTTCCTTCCTTCCTTCCTTCCTTCCTTCCTTCCTTCCTTCCTTCCTTCCTTCTTCTCCTCTTTCTCTCTTTCTCTCTTTCTTTCTCTCTCTTTCTATATTTCTTTTTCTCTCTCTTTCTTTCTCTCTCTTTCTCTCTTTCTCTCTTTCTCTCTTTCTCTCTTTCTTTCTCTCTCTCTCTTTCTTTCTCTCTCTCTTTCTTTCTCTCTCTCTTTCTATCTTTCTTTTTCTCTCTCTTTCTCCTTTTCTTTTTCTTTTTTCTCTCTCTCTTTCTCTTGTGCTGACAAGATGTCTCTGTACAGCAGAGGGAAGGCTTGACTGAGGGTCTCCAGCCTCACCTGTCACAAGCCATTAGCTGAATTGCTTAAAGAAATCCCTGGCAAGTGTAATTGCTGGGGCTGTGCTGGAGAGCTCCACGATATCCCCAGCAGGAGAATTCTCTGACAAGAGCCCCTTCTGTGCAACACAGCAATTTGTTCCAGTAACACTGCTAATAACATTGCTGCAATGAAACAGGATTGCTCAATCAGGCCCCGAATCCAATTTGCTGCACTACTACAATTACACTTTTACCTTCCTGTTTACTCATTTGTAGGATTGCTCCCAGCCTTCTTATCTGCAATTAATGGGATTAATGCTTCCCAGGACAGGCAAGGCAGCTCCTCGTGCTGGGTGGCAGCCGCTCCGCAGCCTGCTCTGCTCTGTGCTGCTCTGCTCTATGCTGCTCTGAGCTGCTCTGCTCTGCGCTGCTCTGTGCTGCTCTATGCTGCTCTGCTGCTCTGCTCTGCACTGCACTATGCTGCTCTGAGCTGCTCTGAGCTGCTCTGCTTTGCGCTGCTCTGTGCTGCTCTATGCTGCTCTGCGCTGCTCTGTGCTGCGCTGCTCTATGCTGCTCTGAGCTGCTCTGCTCTGTGCTGCTCTGTGCTGCTCTGTGCTGCTCTGTGCTGCTCTGCTCTATGCTGCTCTGTGCTCTGTGCTGCACTGCTCTGTGCTGCTCTGCGCTGCTCTGCTGCTCTGCTCTGTGCTGCTCTGCGCTGCTCTATGCTGCTCTGAGCTGCTCTGTGCTGCTCTGCGCTGCTCTGAGCTGCTCTGAGCTGCTCTGCTCTGCGCTGCTCTGTGCTGCTCTGTGCTGCTCTGTGCTGCACTGCTCTGTGCTGCTCTGTGCTGCTCTGCTGCTCTGCTCTGCGCTGCTCTATGCTGCTCTGTGCTGCTCTGTGCTGCTCTGCGCTGCTCTGTGCTGCTCTGTGCTGCTCTGTGCTGCACTGCTCTGTGCTGCTCTGTGGTGCTCTGCTGCTCTGCTCTGCGCTGCTCTATGCTGCTCTGAGCTGCTCTGCGGTGCTCTGCTGCTCTACTCTGTGCCGCTCTGCTCTATGCTGCTCTGAGCTGCTCTGTGCTGCTCTGCTCTGTGCTGCTCTGCGCTGCTCTGCTGCTCTGCTCTATGCTGCTCTGAGCTGCTCTGCTCTGCGCTGCTCTGTGCTGCTCTATGCTGCTCTGCTGCTCTGCTCTGCACTGCACTATGCTGCTCTGAGCTGCTCTGAGCTGCTCTGCTCTATGCTGCTCTGAGCTGCTCTGCTCTGCGCTGCTCTGTGCTGCTCTATGCTGCTCTGCTGCTCTGCTCTGCACTGCACTATGCTGCTCTGAGCTGCTCTGAGCTGCTCTGCTTTGCGCTGCTCTGTGCTGCTCTATGCTGCTCTGCGCTGCTCTGTGCTGCGCTGCTCTATGCTGCTCTGAGCTGCTCTGCTCTGCGCTGCTCTGCACTGCTCTGTGCTGCTCTGCGCTGCTCTGCTGCTCTGCTCTGTGCTGCTCTGCGCTGCTCTATGCTGCTCTGAGCTGCTCTGTGCTGCTCTCTATGCTGCTGCTGCTCTGATGCTCTGCTCTGGGCTGCTCTGTGCTGCTCTGTGCTGCACTGCTCTGTGCTGCTCTGCGCTGCTCTATGCTGCTCTGAGCTGCTCTGTGCTGCTCTGTGCTCTATGCTGCTCTGCTGCTGCTCTGCGCTGCTCTATGCTGCTCTGAGCTGCTCTGTGCTGCTCTATGCTGCTCTGAGCTGCTCTGTGCTGCTCTGCTGCTCTGCTCTGCGCTGCTCTATGCTGCTCTGAGCTGCTCTGTGCTGCTCTGTGCTGCTCTGCGCTGCTCTATGCTGCTCTGTGCTGCTCTGCGCTGCTCTGTGCTGCTCTGCGCTGCTCTATGCTGCTCTGTGCTGCTCTGCGCTGCTCTGTGCTGCTCTGTGCTGCTCTGTGCTGCTCTGTGCTGCACTGCTCTATGCTGCTCTGAGCTGCTCTGTGCTGCACTGCTCTGTGCTGCTCTGCGCTGCTCTGCTGCTCTGCTCTGTGCTGCTCTGCGCTGCTCTATGCTGCTCTGAGCTGCTCTGTGCTGCTCTGCGCTGCTCTATGCTGCTCTGAGCTGCTCTGAGCTGCTCTGCTCTGCGCTGCTCTGTGCTGCTCTGTGCTGCACTGCTCTGTGCTGCACTGCTCTGTGCTGCTCTGTGCTGCTCTGCTGCTCTGCTCTGCGCTGCTCTATGCTGCTCTGTGCTGCTCTGTGCTGCTCTATGCTGCTCTGCGCTGCTCTATGCTGCTCTGTGCTGCTCTGTGCTGCACTGCTCTGTGCTGCTCTGTGCTGCTCTGCTGCTCTGCTCTGCGCTGCTCTATGCTGCTCTGAGCTGCTCTGTGCTGCTCTGTGCTGCTCTGCGCTGCTCTGTGCTGCTCTGTGCTGCTCTGTGCTGCACTGCTCTGTGCTGCTCTGTGGTGCTCTGCTGCTCTGCTCTGCGCTGCTCTATGCTGCTCTGCTGCTCTGCAGTGCTCTGCTGCTCTGCTCTGCGCTGCTCTATGCTGCTCTGAGCTGCTCTGCGTGCTCTGCTGCTCTACTCTGTGCCGCTCTGCTCTATGCTGCTCTGAGCTGCTTTGTGCTGCTCTGCTCTGTGCTGCTCTGCGCTGCTCTGCTGCTCTGCTCTATGCTGCTCTGAGCTGCTCTGCTCTGCGCTGCTCTGTGCTGCTCTATGCTGCTCTGCTGCTCTGCTCTGCACTGCACTTTGCTGCTCTGAGCTGCTCTGAGCTGCTCTGCTCTATGCTGCTCTGAGCTGCTCTGCTCTGCGCTGCTCTGTGCTGCTCTATGCTGCTCTGCTGCTCTGCTCTGCACTGCACTATGCTGCTCTGAGCTGCTCTGAGCTGCTCTGCTTTGCGCTGCTCTGTGCTGCTCTATGCTGCTCTGCGCTGCTCTGTGCTGCGCTGCTCTGTGCTGCTCTGCGCTGCTCTGCACTGCTCTGTGCTGCTCTGTGCTGCTCTGCTGCTCTGCTCTGCGCTGCTCTGAGCTGCGCTGCTCTATGCTGCTCTGCGCTGCTCTGCACTGCTCTGTGCTGCTCTGCGCTGCTCTGCGCTGCTCTATGCTGCTCTGAGCTGCTCTGTGCTGCTCTGCGCTGCTCTATGCTGCTCTGAGCTGCTCTGTGCTGCTCTGCTCTGTGCTGCTCTGTGCTGCTCTGTGCTGCTCTGCTCTGTGCTGCTCTGCGCTGCTCTATGCTGCTCTGAGCTGCTCTGTGCTGCTCTGCGCTGCTCTATGCTGCTCTGCTCTGTGCTGCTCTGCGCTGCTCTATGCTGCTCTGAGCTGCTCTGTGCTGCTCTGCGCTGCTCTATGCTGCTCTGAGCTGCTCTGTGCTGCTCTGCTGCTCTGCTCTGCGCTGCTCTATGCTGCTCTGAGCTGCTCTGTGCTGCTCTGTGCTGCTCTGCGCTGCTCTATGCTGCTCTGTGCTGCTCTGCGCTGCTCTATGCTGCTCTGTGCTGCTCTGCGCTGCTCTGTGCTGCTCTGTGCTGCTCTGTGCTGCTCTGTGCTGCTCTGCGCTGCTCTGTGCTGCTCTGTGCTGCTCTGTGCTGCACTGCTCTGTGCTGCTCTGTGGTGCTCTGCTGCTCTGCTCTGCGCTGCTCTATGCTGCTCTGAGCTGCTCTGCGGTGCTCTGCTGCTCTGCTCTGCGCTGCTCTATGCTGCTCTGAGCTGCTCTGCGGTGCTCTGCTGCTCTACTCTGTGCCGCTCTGCTCTATGCTGCTCTGAGCTGCTTTGTGCTGCTCTGCTCTGTGCTGCTCTGCGCTGCTCTGCTGCTCTGCTCTATGCTGCTCTGAGCTGCTCTGCTCTGCGCTGCTCTGTGCTGCTCTATGCTGCTCTGCTGCTCTGCTCTGCACTGCACTTTGCTGCTCTGAGCTGCTCTGAGCTGCTCTGCTCTATGCTGCTCTGAGCTGCTCTGCTCTGCGCTGCTCTGTGCTGCTCTATGCTGCTCTGCTGCTCTGCTCTGCACTGCACTATGCTGCTCTGAGCTGCTCTGAGCTGCTCTGCTTTGCGCTGCTCTGTGCTGCTCTATGCTGCTCTGCGCTGCTCTGTGCTGAGCTGCTCTATGCTGCTCTGCGCTGCTCTGCACTGCTCTGTGCTGCTCTGTGCTGCTCTGCTGCTCTGCTCTGCGCTGCTCTGAGCTGCGCTGCTCTATGCTGCTCTGCGCTGCTCTGCACTGCTCTGTGCTGCTCTGCGCTGCTCTGTGCTGCTCTGTGCTGCTCTGCGCTGCTCTATGCTGCTCTGAGCTGCTCTGTGCTGCTCTGCGCTGCTCTATGCTGCTCTGAGCTGCTCTGAGCTGCTCTGCTCTGCGCTGCTCTGTGCTGCTCTGTGCTGCACTGCTCTGTGCTGCTCTGCGCTGCTCTATGCTGCTCTGAGCTGCTCTGTGCTGCTCTGCGCTGCTCTATGCTGCTCTGCTCTGTGCTGTGCTGCTCTGCGCTGCTCTGTGCTGCTCTGAGCTGCTCTGTGCTGCTCTGCGCTGCTCTATGCTGCTCTGCTGCTCTGTGCTGCTCTGCTGCTCTGCTCTGCTCTGCTCTCTGCGCTGCTCTGCTGCTGCTCTGTGCTGCTCTGTGCTGCTCTGTGCTGCTCTGCGCTGCTCTATGCTGCTCTGTGCTGCTCTGCGCTGCTCTATGCTGCTCTGTGCTGCTCTGCGCTGCTCTGTGCTGCTCTGTGCTGCTCTGTGCTGCTCTGCTCTATGCTGCTCTGAGCTGCTCTGTGCTGCACTGCTCTCTGTGCTGCTCTGCGCTGCTCTGCTGCTCTGCTCTGCTCTGCTGCTCTGCTGCTCTGCTGCTATGCTGCTCTGAGCTGCTCTGTGCTGCTCTGCGCTGCTCTATGCTGCTCTGAGCTGCTCTGAGCTGCTCTGCTCTGCGCTGCTCTGTGCTGCTCTGTGCTGCTCTGTGCTGCACTGCTCTGTGCTGCTCTGTGGTGCTCTGCTGCTCTGCTCTGCGCTGCTCTATGCTGCTCTGAGCTGCTCTGCGGTGCTCTGCTGCTCTACTCTGTGCCGCTCTGCTCTATGCTGCTCTGAGCTGCTCTGTGCTGCTCTGCTCTGTGCTGCTCTGCGCTGCTCTGCTGCTCTGCTCTATGCTGCTCTGAGCTGTTCTGTGCTGCACTGCGCTGCACTGCTCTGTGCTGCTCTACGCTGCTCTGCTGCTCTGCTCTGCGCTGCTCTATGCTGCTCTGAGCTGCTCTGTGCTGCACTGCTCTGTGCTGCTCTGTGCTGCTCTGCTGCTCTGCTCTGTGCTGCTCTGCGCTGCTCTATGCTGCTCTGAGCTGCTCTGTGCTGCTCTGTGCTGCTCTGTGCTGCTCTGCTCTGTGCTGCTCTGTGCTGCTCTGCTGCTCTGCTCTGCGCTGCTCTGAGCTGCTCTGAGCTGCTCTGTGCTGCACTGCTCTGTGCTGCTCTGTGCTGCTCTGCTGCTCTGAGCTGCTCTGTGCTGCTCTGTGCTGCTCTGCTCTGCTGCTCTGAGCTGCTCTGTGCTGCACTGCTCTGTGCTGCTCTGAGCTGCTCTGCTGCTCTGCTCTGTGCTGCTCTGTGCTGCACTGCTCTGTGCTGCTCTGTGCTGCTCTGCTGCTCTGCTCTGCGCTGCTCTATGCTGCTCTGAGCTGCTCTGTGCTGCACTGCTCTGTGCTGCTCTGTGCTGCTCTGCTGTGTGCTGCTCTGCTCTGCTCTGAGCTGCTCTGTGCTGCACTGCTCTGTGCTGCTCTGTGCTGCTCTGCTGCTCTGCTCTGCGCTGCTCTGCTCTGTGCTGCTCTGTGCTGCTCTGTGCTGCACTGCTCTGTGCTGCTCTGAGCTGCTCTGTGCTGCTCTGCTCTGTGCTCCTCTGAGCTGCTCTGCTGTGCTCTGTGCTGCTCTGCTCTATGCTGCTCTGAGCTGCTCTGTGCTGCTCTGTGCTGCTCTGCTGCTCTGCTCTGTGCTGCACTGCTCTGTGCTGCTCTGTGCTGCTCTGCTGCTCTGCTCTGCGCTGCTCTATGCTGCTCTGAGCTGCTCTGTGCTGCACTGCTCTGTGCTGCTCTGTGCTGCTCTGCTGCTCTGAGCTGCTCTGTGCTGCTCTGTGCTGCTCTGTGCTGCTCTGTGCTGCTCTGCTGCTCTGCTCTGCGCTGCTCTATGCTGCTCTGAGCTGCTCTGTGCTGCACTGCTCTGTGCTGCTCTGTGCTGCTCTGTGCTGCTCTGTGCTGCACTGCTCTACGCTGCTCTGCTCTGTGCTGCTCTGCTGCTCTGCTCTGTGCTGCTCTGAGCTGCTCTGTGCTGCTCTGTGCTGCACTGCTCTGCGCTGCTCTGTGCTGCACTGCTCTGTGCTGCTCTGAGCTGCTCTGAGCTGCTCTGTGCTGCTCTGCTCTGTGCTCCTCTGAGCTGCTCTGCTGTGCTCTGTGCTGCTCTGCTCTATGCTGCTCTGAGCTGCTCTGTGCTGCTCTGTGCTGCTCTGCTGCTCTGCTCTGTCCTGCACTGCTCTGTGCTGCTCTGTGCTGCTCTGCTCTATGCTGCTCTGCTGCTCTGCTCTGTGCTGCTCTGAGCTGCTCTGTGCTGCTCTATGCTGCTCTGCTCTGCGCTGCTCTGCTCTGCAGCTCTGCGCTGCTCTGCTCTGTGCTGCTCTGTGCTGCTCTGCTCTGCTGCTCTGTGCTGCTCCGCTCTGTGCAGCTCTGTGCTGCTCTGCTCTGCTCTGTGCAGCTCTGCACTGCTCTGAGCTGTTCCGCTCTGCTCTGTTCCGCTCTGCTCTGCTCTGAGCTGTTCCGCTCTGCTCTGTTCCGCTCTGCTCTGTGCTGCTCTGTGCAGGGTGCCAGGCTGCTGGCACACAATGGGTTGAGCTGGAAGGAACCTCTTGGTGGCATATTTCTCCTTCTGGCCTGGGATTATCTGCTCTTAGAGGTGGTGGAGTCCCCATCCCTGGATGGGTTCAGGAAGAGCCTGGATGAGGCCCTTGGTGCCATGGTTGAGTTGCTCAGATGGTGCTGGGGGAGAGGTTGGACTGTACGAGCTCTGAGGTCTTTTCCAACCTGGTTAATTCTATTCTATTCTATTCTATTCTATTCTATTCTATTCTATTCTATTCTATTCTATTCTATTCTATTCTATTCTATTCTCCACCATGGCTGACCTCTTCCAGAGGGGTGGAAGGGATCCTGAGAGGTCATAGCAGAGCAGAGGAAAATCATAGAAGGGTTTAGGTTGAAAAAGACTTTCAAACTCATCCAGTTCCAGCCCCCTGCCGTGGGCAGGAACACCTCCCACCAGCTCTAGCTTGCTCATCCATCCTGGCCTTGAACACCTGTCATGGGTATGAGAGGAAGGCCCAGCCTTCTCCCCCCCCACAAAGAGAAAAAGGAATAAAAACCACAGCTAGCCACAGCTGGAGAAGCAAAGGAAGGCTGTCTTTACAAGCAGTTTTAGGGACTGCAGGGTATATATACTCAATTTACAGTATTTACAATATATACACAGAAATATGCAGCAAAGTAATACAGGAACAAAATCCCCCTGCTGGAGGAGGGTTCCCCCCCTGTACCCCCTCCTCTCCCCTTTTTCCACAAAGAGGGTTAGAAAGAGAGAAAAAGAGCAATTGTTAATTAAAGCAGAATATGTTAGTAGAGGCCTTATCTGTCCAAGGTCAGTCTGGCAGAGAGCCTAGAAGCAGACCAGCTGGAAAGGAGGAGGGAAGAATGGAAACTGAGGGAAGTCTCAGTTGCACTCAAAACTTAAAGTTGCACTCTACCAATCTACCAATGAAATTGGTTTAGACCTGTCCTTTGGTTATAAAACATTCAGCCATGGTGTCCCTGTCTTAAAGGCACAGCCTCAAACGGTCACAACCCCTGCAGGCAGGAGGCAGCCACAGCCTCCCTGGGCAGCCTGTGCCAGAGTCTCCCCAGCCTCACTGTCAACAATTTCTTCCTCATTTCCACTCTCAGTCTCTCCTCTCCCAGCTCCAAGCCATTGTTCCTCAGCCTGGCACTCCCAGCCCTTGGCCAGAGTCCCTCCCCAGCTCTCCTGGAGCCCTTCAGGCACTGGAAGGCTGCTCTGAGATCTCCCTGCAGCCTGCTCTTCTCCAGGCTGAGCAGCCCTAGCTCCCAGCCTGTCCCCACAGCAGAGCCTCTCCTTTGCAGTGCTGCTAGGAGCAGAAGTTTGCCTGGCTCCTGTGGTGGGGAGGAACCTCCACTTTTGAGTTGGAAGCAGCCTTTAATGCCTTTTTTTCCTCTTTGCACATCTGGCAAACAATTATGGCAGAGGTGTGAGCCACAGAGAAGCTTCACTTCGGGAGTGGGGGACTGCCCATCAGGACAGATCTGTACCCAGTCTTGTATTAGAAATCCACAGTGAGGAGGCTGAGCTGCCTTGGTGAGCTGCTGTGACCCAGAGATCTCTGCACTGCTGCCTTTGACCCTGCTGCCCTTCATCTGACTGCAGCTAAGACAGATCCAACCTCCCCAGTCTGGGGCTTGTAGGCCTCCTAGTTCCACAGCTCCCAAGCACAGGGAACATGTGCCAGCTTCCCTTCCTCTGCTCTCTGGCACTGCAAGAGAGGAGAGGAGAGGAGAGGAGAGGAGAGGAGAGGAGAGGAGAGGAGGAGGAGAGGAGAGGGAGAGGGAGAGGAGAGGGAAGAGGGAAGAGGGAAGGGAAGGGAAGAGGGAAGAGGGAAGAGGGAAGAGGGAAGAGGGAAGAGGGAAGAGGGAAGAGGGAAGAGGGAAGAGGGAAGAGGGAAGAGGGAAGAGGGAAGAGGGAAGAGGAAAGGGGAAGAGGGAAGAGGAAGAGGGAAGAGGGAAGAGGGAAGAGGGAAGAGGGAAGAGGGAAGAGGGAAGAGAAATTAACCAGGCTGGAAAAGACCTCAGAGCTCATCCAGGGCAAACTCTCCCCCAGCACCATCTGAGCAACTCAACCTTGGCACCAAGGGCCTCATCCAGGCTCTTCCTGAACCCGTCCAGGGATGGGGACTCCACCACCTCCCTGGGCAGCTCATCCCAGTGCCCAATTCCTCTTGCTGGGAACAACTTTCTCCTCCCCTCCAGCCTGAGCCTCCCCTGGCACAGCTTGAGACTGTGTCCTCTTGTTCTGGGGCTGGGGGCCTGGCAGAAGAGACCAACCCCCCCTGGCTCCAACCTCCTTGCAGGGAGTTGGAGAGAGCAAGAAGGTCTCCCCTGAGCCTCCTCTTCTGCAGGCTAAGCAACCCCAGCTCCCTCAGCCTCTCCTCACAGGGCTCTGCCCCAGACCCCTCCCCAGCTTTGTTGCCCTTCTCTGGACACCTTCCAGCAGCTCAACCTCTTTGCTGCCCTCAGGAGTCCAGAGCTGGACACAGGACTCAAGCTGTGGCCTCAGCAGTGCTGAGCACAGGGCACAAGGACTTCCCTGCTCCTGCTGGCCACACTCTGCCTGCCCCAGGCCAGGATGCCCTTGGCCCTCTTGGCCCCCTGGGCACACTGCTGGCTCGTGTTCAGCTGCTCTCCCCCAGCACCCCCAGCTCCCTCTCTGCCTGGCTGCTCTCAGCCCCTCTGCCCCCAGCCTGTGGCACTGTCTGGGGTTGCTCTGTGTTGAAAAGCTCCACAAGGCTGAGGTTTGAGCTCTTGGGGGTTGGGTAGGGGAAATGCCCCATGATGGAGGAGGTGAGCTGAGAAGTGGCAGCTTGCTGGCTCCTTGGAGCATGCCATGAGATGAGGTTTAGGTGCTAGGCTCCAAGGCTCCATCAAGCCTCTGAGCCCAAGCACAAAGACATCCAGCTCCTAATGAGGGAATGCAGCCCTGCTCCCCACAGCTGTTACTGCTCCCTCCAGGCCCTGTGTCACCAGTGCCACGTGCTGGCTGCTGCCCACACACACAGCTCTGGCAGGGTGAGCAAGGGCAGAGCTCCAGCCTGGGATTTGCAGTGCTGGAGGCACACCGAGAGCCCTCTGGCATCAGCACAGGGCTGGGAGCACAGCTCACTGGGAGCCTGGCAGAGGAACTTGCTGCACTTGATGAAATACCTGCCCGGGGGGGGGGGACTCAGCAGCACCCTTCTGGGCCCCCCAGGCAGAGCAGAGCTTCCCAGGGGCTAGCAGGCAGCTCCCAGTTCTGTGGTTGTAAGGCTGCTTCCTGTGCCTGGAGCTCAGTGTCAGAGATTCATAGAATGGTTGGAAGGGACCTTCAGGATCATCCAGTGCCAACCCCTGCCATGAGCAGGGACACCTCCCACCAGCCCCAGCTGGCTCAGGGCCTCATCCAGCCTGGCCCTCAACCCCTCCAGGCAGGAGGCAGCCACAGCCTCCCTGGGCAGCCTGGGCCAGAGTCTCCCCAGCCTCACTCTCAAGGATCTCTTCCTCCTCTCCACTCTCAGTCTCTCCTCTCCCAGCTCCAAGCCATTGTTCCTCAGCCTGGCACTCCCAGCCCTTGTCCAAAGTCCCTCCCCAGCTCTCCTGGAGCCCTTCAGGCACTGGAAGCTGCTCTGAGGTCTCCCTGCAGCCTTCTCTTCTCCTACAATTCCAGAGGTGTGCTACAGGAGGATGACCTTTGTGTCCTTCAGGGAAACTGTGGCTGTGGCCCCTGGGGAGAAGGTTTCATGGCCATGGTGGTGCTGGGTTGATGGTTGGCCTCAGAGACCTCTTCCAGCCAAAGCAGTTCTGTGTCTCTGATCTGCTGATCTCTACATGAGAGTTCTGTCTTACCCTCCCCTGAGGAGCCCTGGGGACTGATTGAGTAAACTGATAAGAGAATGACTGCTAAATGTCAGCCCAGTTCTCATCTGCCAGCCCCTGGCCTGCAGCCAGCTGCTGCAGCCTGCAGCAAAGCATTGTGATGTCCTCTGTGCCTGGCATGGGTCAGGACTTGCACAGCCTGTGCCCACCCCCTCTAGAGCCCAGGCCAGAGAGGATTTCTCACCTCTTGCAGCTTTCCCCTGGGTGCTGCAGCAGCCTCAGCCTGCAGCGTGGATGCCCTGCTGCTCTGATGAGCTCCTGGGGCATGCAGCCTCACCACGGAGCAGAGGCCAGGGTGGTGCTGGCAGCAGTGCTGGGTCCTATGGATGACCTAATCCAGAGCCCAGGAATGCTTCAAAAGAAAGAGTCAGAGAGGAGAGCTTTGTATGGACTTCTGCCCAGGCTGGGGCTGAGCCATGGCCTCAGCACCACAGCTCTGCCTCTCTGAAACCAGGGATGAGCATCCAACCCCCTCCCTGGGCAGCCTGGGCCAGGGAGGACCCTTGCAAGGAAGAAGTTTCTTCTCCTCTCCAAGCTAAGCCTCCCCTGGGGCAGCCTGAGGCCATTGCCTCTCCTCCTGGCCCTTGTTCCTAGGCAGCAGAGCCCAACCCCCCCTGGCTGCAGCCTCCTCTCAGGGAGCTGCAGAGAGCAAGGAGGTCTCCCTCAGCCTCCTCTGCTCCACACTCCCCACCCCCAGCTCCCTCAGCTGCTCCTCCCCAGCCCTCTTCTCCACACCCTTCCCCACCTTTCTTGCCCTTCCCTGGCCCTGCTCCAGCTCCTCCAGCTCCTTCTTGCAGCCAGGAGCCCAAAGCTCAAGCCAGCCCTCAAGCTGTGGCCTGCCCAGTGCTGAGCCCAGGGGCACAATCCCTGCCCTGCTCCTGCTGCCCAACCATTGCTGCTCCAGCCCAGGCTGCTGCTGCCCTCCTTGCCCACCTGGGCACCCCCTGGCTCACCTCCAGCTGAGGAGACTGAGCCCCTGCTCAGCCCCTTTAATGTTCTCCCTGGCTATGGGTGCTGTGGGCAGGCGTGGCAGCAGTGTCTGCACAGCAGGAGAGGACCCATGGCAGGAGGGGCTGCATGGCAGGAGAGGATCCATGGCAGGAGGGGATCCATGGCAGGAGGGGCTGCATGGCACAGTGGCTGCATGGCAGGAGGGGATCCATGGCAGGAGGGGCTGCATGGCAGCAGTGGCTGCATGGCAGGAGCAGGGGCCAGGCACTGGAGGATCAATTGCAGGGAGGGGAATTAGTCATTCCTGGTCCTGCAGGCGTGGTGCAAGGCAGCTCTTCTGGAAATCATTAAGCAATCATGTTTGCCTATTGATTTATTCAAAATACCTTGAGGGAAAGCAGATTAAACACAAGGTAAAAGTAAACTGATGCAGATTAAATGGATGAGGGATGGAGCCATGGCTCCCTGGGTAGTTTTTGTCCTAATGAGAGGAAAATGATATGTACACTATTAGCAGGATAAAAGGGTCTATTAGAGGTCTTTTGCCTGACATATTTATGTATTTCAAATACTAAGTAGCAGAGTGAATGAGCTCTGCCCCGGGCATTTGTTATTTTTATTGCATCACCGGTGACAAAGAGGAGCAGCCGCGGGGGGCAGCCGGCCCCGCCGGGAGCCACAGCCCCAGCGGCGCAGCCAAGCGCTGAGCTCTGCCTCTGCGCTCTGCCTGCCCTCTGCCAGCCGCCCGGGATCGGCTTTACACCGCCCCGAGGGCTGCCGGCAGCGCCCCGAGGGAGGGGAGCTGGGGCTGGACAGAGCTGGCAGCCAGCATCGCGCCCGCGGCTGCCCCCGCCCCGCCCTGCCCCAGCGGCTTCCGTGCCCGAGGCATCTGCTGAGCAGGGCAGAGTCACCATCACACCCCCACCGCACCAGGGCAGCACAGGGCACTGCCGGCAGCAGCACAGGCACACAGCACTGCCCGGGGGGATCGGCATGGCATGGCATGGTATGGAGAGGTTTGGAGGAGAGAGGAGAGGAGAGGAGAGGAGAGGAGGGAGGGAGAGGAGAGGGAGAGGAGAGAGGAGAGGAGAGGAGAGAGGGAGGGAGAGGAGAGGAGAGGAGAGGAGAGAGGAGGAGAGGGAGAGGGAGGGAGAGGAGAGGAGGGAGAGGAGAGGAGAGGGAGAGGGAGGAGGGAGGAGAGGGGAGGGAGAGGAGGGAGAGGGAGAGGAGAGGAGGGAGAGGGAGAGGAGAGGAGAGGAGAGAGGAGAGGAGAGGAGAGGAGGAGAGGAGAGGGAGAGAGGAGAGGAGAGGAGAGGAGAGGAGAGGGAGAGGAGAGGAGAGGAGAGGAGAGGAGAGGAGAGGAGAGAGAGGAGAGAGAGGAGAGGAGAGGAGAGACCAGGTTGGAAAGGACCTCAGAGCTCATCCAGTCCAACCTCTCCCCCAGCACCACCTGAGCAACTCAGCCATGGCACCAAAGGCCTCATCCAGGCTCTTCCTGAACACCTCCAGGGCTGAGCTCCAGACCCCAAACCCTTTCAGATCATCCAGTCCAGACACTGGCCAGGCACTAGCAGGGCCTTGCCTCAAGCCTGTCCCTAAGCATCCTGGCTCCAGGACTCCAGGCAGTGCCACAGGCTGGGGACAGAGGGGCTGAGAGCAGCCAGGCAGAGAGGGAGCTGGGGGAGAGCAGCTGAACACGAGCCAGCAGTGTGCCCAGGGAGCCAAGAGGGCCAAGGGCATCCTGGCCTGGGGCAGGCAGAGTGTGGCCAGCAGGAGCAGGGAAGTCCTTGTGCCCTGTGCTCAGCACTGCTGAGGCCACAGCTTGAGTCCTGTGTCCAGCTCTGGGCTCCTGAGGGTAGCAAAGAGGTTGAGCTGCTGGAAGGTGTCCAGAGAAGGGCAACAAAGCTGGGGAGGGGTCTGGGGCACAGCCCTGTGAGGAGAGGCTGAGGGAGCTGGGGTTGCTTGGCCTGCAGCAGAGGAGGCTCAGGGGAGACCTTCTTGCTCTCTCCAACTCCCTGCAGGGAGGTTGGAGCCAGCTGGGGGTTGGTCTCTTCAGCCAGGCCCCCAGCAGCAGAACAAGAGGACACAGTTTCAAGCTGTGCCAGGGGAGGTTGAGGCTGGAGGGGAGGAGGAAGATCTTCATAGAAAGAGAGATTGGCCACTGGGATGTGCTGCCCAGGGAGGTGGTGGAGTCCCCAGCCCTGGAGGAGTTCAAGAGGGGACTGGCTGTGGCTCTTGGAGCCAGGGTTTAGCTGTCAGGATCTGTTGGGTCACAGGTTGGACTTGGTGAGCTCTGAGGTCTTTTCCATCCTGACTGATTCTGTGATTCTATGACTCTGAAGTGCCTCACTGAGTCCAACCTCCAGCCCAGCCTCACCATGGCCACCCAACCATGGCCCCAGGTGCCATGGCCACAGCTTGCTGGAGCACCTCCAGGGCTGGGAACTCCACCACCTCCTTGGGCAGCCTCTGCCAGTCCTTGAGAACCCTTTCAGGGAAGAAATTCTTCCTTATATCCAACCTAACCTTCCCTTGGTGCAGTGTGAGGCCATTTCCTCTTGCTTTTGTCACTGAGACTGGGGAGCAGAGCCCAAGCCCCAGCTCACTGCAGCCTCCTCTCAGGGAGCTGTAGAGAGCAATGAGGTCTCCCTCACCCCCCTCAGCTCCTGCTTCACAACTCTTCTGCTGCAGAGCCCTCAGCAGCGCTGTTGCCTTCCTCTAGACACGAGGTGCCTGAACATGGCAGCACCATGGCTAATTGGAAAAGATATTAAAGACCAGGAGACACTTCATAGTTCCCAAGGATCTCTTGAGTTGGAAGCCATCAAGCTGCTTCCTCCTGCAGAGAAGGATGAGGCTGCTGATTACAGCTTCATCACGATACGCAAATTGCTTCTGGGCTTCTCCTGCAACTCTCTCTGCAGCAGATCTGAAAGGAGATATCTCAGAGGAAATTAATATTGTGTAGGAAACAATGGTGCTGTGGTGAGAGAGTCATCTGCAAAGGCAAATTAGTGTTGTTGGGAATGACAGCAGGATGGATGGTCCCTGCTGAAATGCTTAGCAGTGTCCTGGGGCTGATGGGATCAAGAGCAGCCTTGAGGAGAAGGACTTGGGGGTGCTGGGGGTGGAAGGCTGGACAGGAGGCAGCACTCTGAACTCCCAGCCCAGAGCACCCCCAGCAGTGTGGGCAGCAGGGGCAGGGAGGGGATTCTGCACCTCTGCTCTGCTGAGACCTCCCCTGCAGTGCTGGGGCAGCTCTGCAGCCCCCAGCACAAGGACCTGGAGCTGTTAGAGCAAGAGGAGGCCATGGCAAGGCTGGCAGGGCTGGAAGCCTCTGCTGTGAGGCCAGGCTGGGAGAGATGGAGTTGTGCAGCCTGGAGAGGAGAAGGCTCCAGGGAGACCTTCTGGTGGCCTTGCAGTGCTTCAAGGGCCAAGGTGAGGAGAAAGTTCTTCCCAGCAAGAGGAATTGGCCACTGGGATGTGCTGCCCAGGGAGGTAGTGGAGTCCCCAGCCCTGGAGGTGTTCCAGAGGGGCTTGGATGTGGCACTTGGAGCCATGGTTTAGTTGTCAGGAGGGGTTGGGTCACAGGTTGGACTTGATGAGCTCTGAGGTCTTTTCCAAGCTGATTGATTCTCTGATTCTGTGACTCTGTGATTTTGAGCAGGGCCTGCAGTGCCAGGACAAGGGGAGATGGCTTGGAGTCAGCCTGGGAGATGCAGACTGGAGACAAGGGGGGAAGGTTTGACACTGAGGGTGGGGAGAGCCTGGCCCAGGCTGCCCAGAGAGGTGGGAGCTGTCCCCTGGCTGGCAGCACCCAGGACAGGCTGGCTGGGGGCTCTGAGCAGCCTGCTCTGGCTGGGGCTGTCCCTGCTGAGTGCAGGCACTGGCTGAGCCTTGAAGCTGCTCTCCAACCCAAAGCATTCCAGACCTCCAGGGTCTGCCTCAGTGCACACAGGGCAGCACAGGAAGCAGCCCTGGGCCTGAGGGGAGCATCTCCACAGCTCATCTGCTGCTGTGCTCATTGCTGCTGGTGACCAGTGTCTCCAACCTCCCAGCACAAGCCCTGCTGTGCCAGCCCACAGAGATGGGCAATTCCTTACATCTGGCTCTCAGAGGGCTGTGGGCAACAGCTCAATGTCCAGGTGGAGACCAGTGGAGCTCCTCAGGGGTCTGCTCTGGGTGCAGTGCTGTTCAACACCTTTGTCAGTGCCATGGGCAGTGGCAGCTTTGCTGATGGCACCAAGCTGTGTGCTGTGCTGGGCTCACAGGGATGCCAACCAGAGGGACCTGGGCAGGCTGGAGAAATGTGCCAGTGCCAGCTGCAGGAGGTTCAGCCAGGCACAAATATAAACTGAGTACAGAGTGGGCTGAGAGCAGCCCTGAAGAGAAGGCCTTGGGGGTGCTGGGTGCTGAGCAGCTCCCCAGGAGCCAGCAGTGCCTCCTGCAGCCCTCAGGCAGCTGAGTGCTGGCTGCAGCCAGAGCAGGGTGGGCAGAGGGCAGGAGAGGGGATCCTGCCCCTGGGCTCTGCTCTGCTATGCTCAGCTCCAATCCTGCCTCCAGCTCTGCTGTCCCCAGCAGGAAAAGGACACAGAGCTGCTGGAGAGAGGCCAGAGGAGGCCACAAAGATGACCCAAGGGCTGGAGCAGCTCTGCTGGGAGCACAGGCTGAGGGAGCTGGGGCTGTGCAGCCTGCAGAGGAGAAGGCTCCAGGGGGACCTCAGAGCTGCTGCCAGGACCTGAAGGGATCCTGCAGGAAGGCTGCAGAGAGACTTTTTCCAAGAGTGTCCAAGGATAGGACAAGGGAAATGGATTCAAACTGAAGGAGAATAGGTTTAGACTGGATCTGAGGAAGAACTTCTTCACTAGGAGGGTGCCAAGGCTCTGGAGTGGATTGTCCAGAGAGGTTGTGGCTGCCTCCTCCCTGGAGATGTTCCAGGCCAGGCTGGATGGGGCCTTGAGGAAGCTGAGCTAGCTGAGAGGTGTCCCTGCCCATGGCAGGGGTAGGAGCAGATGATCTCTGAGGCCTCTTCCAGCCTGAGTTCTGCTGGAAGTCTATGGAGAGGTCACTGATGAGCTGCAGATGTTAAGTACAGAACTTAAGCCCTAAGATGGAATTTGTAGGCTGGGCATAAAGTACCAGTCCAGGGCACTGCTGCTGGCCTTGTAAGGCTGTGCTAGAAACATCTGCCCCCAGCTGCTGAAGGCCTGAAGATGGTTGCCATGGAGGTGCTGGGTAGAAAGTTGAACTCAGTGACCTGCAAGGGCTTTCTCCAACCTTGATGATTCTCTGGTTCTGTGAGGCCACAGAGGCACAGGACAGAGCTGGGGGCAGAGGCCTCCAGGCTCCTCCAGCCCAGCCTCAGCCCAGCACTGCAGGCAGCACCAAGCCATGGCCCTAAGCAGCAGCTCCATGCTGCTGGAGCACCCCCAGGGATGGGCACTGCAGCACTGCCCTGGGCAGCCTCTGCCAGGGGCTGAGAACCTTCCAGGGCAGAAACATCTCCTGAGCTCCAGCCTGAGCCTCCCTGGGGCAGCTTGGAACCACTGCCTCTGCTCCTGGCCCTTGCCACCAAGGAGCAGAGGCTGTCCCCTCCTCACTCCAACCTCCCCTCAGGGAGCTGCAGAGAGCAAGGAGGTCTCCCTCAGCCTCCTCCTCTCCAGCCTGAACACCCCCAGCTCCCTCAGCCCTCCTCTAGCCCAGGGGCTCCAGGCCCTTCTCCAGCCTGGCTGCCCTGCTCTGGACACCTCCAGCCCCTCAGTGTCCTTCCTGCAGGGAGGGCCCAGAGCTGAGCACAGCACTGCAGCTGTGGCCTCCCCAGTGCTGGGCACAGGGGGATGGTCACCTCCTGGTCCTGCTGCCCACCCTGCTTCTGCCCCAAGCCAGGAGGCCTTTGGCTCTCTTGGCCCCCTGGGCACTGCTGGCTCGTCTCTGGTTGACTGTCACCCAGCACCCCAGGTCCCTGTAGGTCACACAGAGGCCAGCTCAAAGCATGGAACACCTCAGACAGCAGAGATCTGCTCCAGCATCAATTGCTGCTCAGCACTGCTCCCTGCTCCTGCGGGGTGTAGCATTCCTGTCCCTGGCAAGGCCTCTGCCTCGGTCAAGCTGCCCAGTCTAGGACTGGTGTGCAGGAAAGCCTTGGGCTGTGGGAATCCATGGGGATCCCAGGAGTATCTCTCTGTCCTGTGGAGCTGGCCAGCTGCTCTGGGGAGGAAAGAGTGAATCCCAGTGAGACCTTGTGGAGAGGTCCCTTGAGCCATGCCTGCAGCCCTGGCTTTGGGCTGGGCACTGCTCAGGTGTGCAAGGCAGGGTTCAAAGCAAGACTCTCTGGTTCTGAATGCAAAGTGTCTGCTGCCCAGGGACTCTGCTGGAGAGATCCTGAGCTGCATGAAAAAATGCAGAGAGAGGATCCTGCCCCTCTGCTCTGCTCTGGGGAGACCTCACCTGCAGGGCTGGGGCCAGAGCTGGAGCCCTCAACACAGGAGGGACCTGGAGCTGAGGGAGAGGCTCCAGAGGAGGCCACCAAGATGAACAGCAAAGAGCTGGAGAACCTCTGCAATAAGGACAGGCTGAGGGAGCTGGGGGTGTTGAGCCTGCAGAAGAGAAGGCTGCAGGCAGAGCTGAGAGCAGCTGCCAGGCCCTGCAGGGGCTGCAAGCAGGCTGCAGAGGGACTGCTGCCAAAGGGCTGCAGGGACAGCCCCAGGGGCAATGGTTGGAGATGAGAGCAGAGCAGATGGAGATTGGATGTGAGGAACAAGTTCTGCCCCAGGAGGCTGCTGGAAGCCTTCAAGAGGTTGCCCAGGGAGGTGGTTGTGGCCCCCTGGCTGGAGAGCTTGGAGGGGAGGCTGGAGAGGGCTGTGGGCAAGCTGCTGCAGTGGAGGATGTCCCTGCTGAGGGCAGGGGCTTGGTCTGGAGGGGCTCTGCAGCTCCCTTCCAGCCCAGAGCACTCTGTGGCTCTGTGATGCACCTTCAGAAGCAGCAATCTGAAGCAACCCAGCAAGCATCTGCTGCCTGGGAAGCAGCTGTGGCTAATGCTCTGCTCACTGCATGTGCCCAAAGCATCCTCCTGCACTTCAGGAGGCCTGGGAGCCATGAGACAGTGAGACAGTGCCCATGGCACTGTGACCAGCTGAGGTGCCCTGCTGCCCTGCAATGAATGCAGGGGCTGGGGAAGAGGGCTGGGGAGGAGCAGCTGAGGGAGCTGGGGGTGTTCAGCCTGGAGCAGAGGAGGCTGAGGGAGACCTCCTTGCTCTCTGCAGCTCCCTGAGAGGAGGCTGCAGCCAGGGGGGGTTGGGCTCTGCTCCCCAGGAACAAGGGCCAGGAGGAGAGGCAATGGCCTCAGGCTGCCCCAGGGAGGAGGTTGAATGCCCATCCCTGGAGGTGTTTCTGGGAGGCAGAGCTGTGGTGCTGAGGCCATGGCTCAGCCCCAGCCTGGGCAGGGACAGAGGATGGTTGGGGTGGAGGAGCTCCAAGGGCTTCTGCAGCCAAGCTGATGTTGTCATTCTCTGAAGCTCTCAGCTCTCCCCTTGGTGGCAGCTCAATACCAGCTGGAGCTTTCCTGTCCAAGCAACCCTCTGGAGCACTCTGGGTGTACATGCAAGGTCTCCATCCAGATGTTAACAGCTGCTGGGTACCCACCTCACCTACCCAACAGCCATGGAATAGGCATCAGGTGGGTTCCTGGCAAGCACTTGCAGGCCCTGCTGCTGGCTTCTCTGGCTGGCAGACAGCTGCTGCTCCCTGCTGAGTTCTGAGGGCACCTGGCACATGAGGCTCAGCTTCTGAGGGGCTCTGGGATTCAGCATTAAGCCAGCAACAGTTCTGCCTGCTCAGAAGCTGTCAGCCCTGCTCCCTCCCTGCAAAAGCCTCCAGCAGAGCTGAGAGTTGGGTTCTGATGGCATGAACCTGCTGTGCCTTCTCCTGCCTGGGCTCTGATGCCCCTCACAGCCTGGGCTTTCAGAAACTGAGCCCTGGCACCCAGGGGCTGAGTGGCTGTGTCCTGCCCTGCTGGTGTGCTAGAGGAAGTCACTTGGATGCCTTGCACTATCTTGTCACCCTCCTCTGCACCCTTTCTCTGCACCAGCAGGACCAGGGGAGGGACTTTGGAGGAGGTGAGGGAGGGCTAGGAGTGGGGGGGCTGGAGCAGAAGTAGAAGTGGGGAGCTGGAGATTGGCTGTGAGGAAGAAGTTGTTGGGCAGGAGGGTGGTGAGAGCCTGGCCCAGGCTGCCCAGGGAGGTGGTGGAAGCCTCCTGGCTGGAGGTGTTTGCAGCCAGGCTGGAGGTGGCTGTGAGCAAGCTGCTGTGGTGTGAGGTGTCCCTGCCCATGGCAGGGGGCTGGGGCTGGCTGAGCCTGGAGCTCCCTTCCAGCCCTGCCAGCTCTGTGACTCTGTGATTCACTCCTCCTGCTCCTAGCTCCCTAGGGCAGATTTCCTGGTTGGCACAGGGGGGTAGTGCTCATGCCCTCTGTTCATAGAATCAATCAGGTTGGAAAAGACCTCAGAGACCATCAAGTCCAACCCAACCCCTCCTGACAGCTAAACCATGGCTCCAAGAGCCACATCCAATCCCCTCTTGAACCCCTCCAGGGCTGGGGACTCCACCACCTCCCTGGGCAGCTCATCCCAGTGGCCAATTCCTCTTGCTGGGAAGAACTTTCTCCTCTCCCCTCCAGCCTCAACCTCCCCTGGCACAGCTTGAGACTATGTCCTCTTGTTCTGCTGCTGGGGGCCTGGCAGAAGAGACCAACCCCCCCTGGCTCCAACCTCCCTGCAGGGAGTTGGAGAGAGCAAGAAGGTCTCCCCTGAGCCTCCTCTTCTGCAGGCTAAGCAACCCCAGCTCCCTCAGCCTCTCCTCACAGGGCTGTGCCCCAGACCCCTCCCCAGCCTTGTGCCCCAGACCCCTCCCCAGCCTTGTGCCCCAGACCCCTCCCCAGCTTTGTTGCCCTTCTCTGGACACCTTCCAGCAGCTCAACCTCTTTCCTACCCTCAGGAGCCCAGAGCTGGACACAGGACTCAAGCTGTGGCCTCAGCAGTGCTGAGCACAGGGCACAAGGACTTCCCTGCTCCTGCTGGCCACACTCTGCCTGACCCAGGCCAGGATGCCCTTGGCCCTCTTGGCCCCCTGGGCACACTGCTGGCTCGTGTTCAGCTGCTCTCCCCCAGCTCCCTCTCTGCCTGGCTGCTCTCAGCCACTCTGTCCCCAGCCTGTGGCACTGCCTGGGGTTGCTGTGGCCAATGTGCAGCCCCTGGCACTTGGATGTGTTCAATCTCCTGCCCTTGGCCTCTGCCCATCTGCCCAGCCTGGCAAGGTCTCTCTGCAGAGGACCCTGTGTGTGTCTCTCACACAGACACCAGCTGCTCCCCTGAGCAGGGGAATGTTTCAAGGGATGTTTGTAGGTCGTTTGGAGATGGGGGCACCTCACAGCTCTCTCTCCTGCTCTGTGTAGCTCTGCTGGTCAACTCTTCTCCTTAAGTTCAGGAGGAGTAATTGCTGTGAGCTGTCACAGGCTGTCCTCATCCTCTCCACCCTCTTCCAAGTGGGGACCAGCTTTCAGCATTGTTCCAGCACAGGAACAACAGTGTGGGTGAGTCCAAGTGATGAAAAGTGAGGAGCTCAGCCAGCTCAGGACAATTCAGCTCTCTTTGAGCAGGAGCATATATCTTTATGCTCATTAAGCTTTAACACCTCCCAGTCTCACCTCCACAGATCTCAGGTTCCTGCAGGCAGTGGTTAGCATTTGTATAACCTTAGCACAGTGGGTTTGGAGGCTCCTTGGGAAGGGGCTGTGCTTCAGAGCTCAAGCAAGGATGTGCCAGTGAGGTTTTGGCTGTGGGCACAGCTGGCTTTGTCACTGAATGTGCCTGTCAGGGCCCCTGGCTTCCTGAGCACAGCCAGCCCTGCTCTCCAGAGCTGCAGTGTCCTCCCCAGCAGCCAGCTGAGCAGCAGCCAGCTGAGCCCTGCACATTCACATGCAAGGGACAGCCTGGAGAAGGAAACTGCAGCAGGGGCAGGGAGCTCTTCACTGGAAGAAAAATAAACCAGATCAGAGGATCCTGCAACCATTTTCTCTGGAAAGGATCTTCAAGATCATCAAGGTTGGAGCAGATGGCCCTGGAGGTGCCTTCCAACCTGGCATTCCATGGTTCTGGAACCCTGCCCTGGCTGGGGCTGAGCCATGGCCTCAGCACCACAGCTCTGCCTCTGAAACACCTCCAGGGATGGGCATCCAACCCCCTCCCTGGGCAGCCTGGGCCAGGCTTGCAGAGCCCTTGCAGGGAAGAAGTTTCTTCTCCTCTCCAACCTAAACCTCCCCTGGGGCAGCCTGAGGCCATTAGGAAAGAGGTTGAGCTGCTGGAAGGTGTCCAGAGAAGGGCAACAAAGCTGGGGAGGGGTCTGGGGCACAATACTGGGGAGGGGTCTGGGGCACAAGACTGGGGAGGGGGCTGGGGCACAAGGCTGGGGAGGGGGCTGGGGCACAAGACTGGGGAGGGGTCTGGGGCACAAGGCTGGGGAGGGGTCTGGAACTCCCTGCCCTTGTCCAGAGTCCCTCCCCAGCTCTCCTGGAGCCCTTCAGGGTCTGGAAGCTTCTCTGACATCTCCCTGCAGCCTTCTCCTCTCCAGGCTACACAGCCCCAGCTCTCCCAGCCTGGCCCCACAGGGGAGGCTCTGCAGCCTCTGCTCCTCTCTGGCCTCCTCTGGAGCCTCTCCAGCAGCTCCAGGTCCTTGTGCTGGGGGCAGCAGAACCGGACCCCGTAGAGCTATGGGGTGTGCGCAGAGCAGCAGGGAGAGGCAGGATGCTGTGAGTGCTGGTGGAGAGCAGCCGGAGCCCTGGTGGGAGCCTGCGGCAGGGAGGGAGCTGCGGGCAGGGCTGGGCAGGGCAGGGCAGGGCAGGGCAGGGCAGAGCAGGGCAGGGCTGGGCAGGGCTGGGCAGAGCAGGGCAGGGCTGGGCAGAGCAGGGCAAGCCTGGGCCAGGCAGGGCTGGGCAGGGCAGGGCAGGGCAGGGCAGGGCAGGGCAGGGCAGGGCAG
Source organism: Melanerpes aurifrons (assembly GCA_011125475.1). NCBI lineage: Eukaryota > Metazoa > Chordata > Aves > Piciformes > Picidae > Melanerpes > Melanerpes aurifrons. The sequence continues at coordinate 376,517 of WWNC01000163.1, read as the reverse complement.
AGCAGGGCAGGGCTGGGCAGGGCTGGGCAGAGCAGGGCAAGCCTGGGCCAGGCAGGGCTGGGCAGGGCAGGGCAGGGCAGGGCAGGGCAGGGCAGAGCAGGGCAGGGCAGGGCAGGGCTGGGCAGGGCTGGGCAGAGCAGGGCAAGCCTGGGCCAGGCAGGGCTGGGCAGGGCTGGGCAGAGCAGGGCAAGCCTGGGCCAGGCAGGGCTGGGCAGGGCAGGGCAGGGCAGGGCAGGGCAGGGCAGGGCAGGGCAGGGCAGGGCAGAGCAGGGCAGGGCAGGGCTGGGCAGAGCAGGGCAAGTCTGGGCCAGGCAGGGCTGGGCAGGGCAGGGCAGGGCAGAGCAGGGCAGAGCAGGGCAGGGCAGGGCAGGGCTGGGCAGGGCAGGGCAGGGCAGGGCAGGGCTGGGCAGGGCTGGGCAGAGCAGGGCATGCCTGGGCCAGGCAGGGCTGGGCAGGGCAGGGCAGGGCAGGGCAGGGCAGGGCAGGGCAGGGCAGGGCAGGGCAGGGCAGGGCAGGGCAGGGCAGGGCAGGGGGCAGGCAGGGCAGGGCAGGGCAGGGCAGGGCTGGGCAGAGCAGGGCAAGCCTGGGCCAGGCAGGGCTGGGCAGGGCAGAGCAGGGCAGAGCAGGGCAGGGCAGGGCAGGGCAGGGCTGGGCAGGGCAGGGCAGGGCAGGGCAGGGCTGGGCAGGGCAGGGCTGGGCAGGCAGGGCAGGGCACTGGGCCAGGCAGGGCTGGGCAGGGCAGGGCAGGGCAGGGCAGGGCAGAGCAGGGCAGGGCTGGGCAGGGCTGGGCAGGGCAGGGCAGGGCAGGGCAGGGCTGGGCAGGGCAGAGCAGGGCAGGGCAGAGCAGGGCAAGCCTGGGCCAGGCAGGGCTGGGCAGGGCAGGGCAGGGGGCAGGGCAGGGCAGGGCAGCCTGGGCCAGGCAGGGCTGGGCAGGGCAGGGCAGGGCAGGGCAGGGCAGGGCAGGCAGGGCAGGGCAGGGCAGGGCAGGGCAGGGCAGAGCAGGGCTGGGCAGGGCAGGGCTGGGCAGGGCAGGGCAGGGCTGGGCAGGGCAGAGCAGGGCAGGGCTGGGCCAGGCAGGGAAGGGCAGGGCAGAGCAGGGCAGGGCTGGGCAGAGCAGGGCTGGGCTGGGCCAGGCAGGGAAGGGCAGGGCAGAGCAGGGCAGGGCTGGGCAGGGCAGGGCAGGGCAGGGCTGGGCAGGGCAGGGCAGGGCAGGGCAGGGCAGGGCAGGGCAGGGCAAGGCAGGGCAGGGCAAGGCAGGGCAGGGCAGGGCAAGGCAGGGCAGGGCTGGGTAGGGCAGGGCAGGGCAGGGCAGGGCAGGGCAGGGCAGGGCTGGGCAGGGCTGGGCAGGGCTGGGCAGGGCAGGGCTGGGCAGGGCTGGGCAGGGCAGGGCAGGGCTGGGCAGGGCAGGGCAGGGCAGGGCAGGGCAGGGCTGGGCAGGGCAGGGCAGGGCTGGGCAGGGCTCAAAGCTCTGCCGCTGCCTTCTGCCGCATCCCCACAGCCACTCGGCCAGGGCCAGCAGGGCTGCGGTGCATCAGAGCCGCTGCTGCCGTTGGCCAGAGGCCTTGAGAGGACCTCGTGTTTCACTGGGTCCCGATGCCCTTTCTGTTGACAAAAGGAAATTGATGGCAGGCGAGAGGGAAGCACTCGCTGGAAAAATCCTGTTGACCCTGCCGAGATTGGCTTTGCCCACAGAGCAGGATACCAGCAGTGGCAGAAATGATAGATGATTGTAATGGGCAGCAGGATGGCCTCGGGCAGGGTTAAATGGCAATAAATTTCCCTAGGAAGAGGGCAATTTAGCTGCTTGGGGCGGCGAGGATGCTCTTTGTTTGAGGTGTAAATAACTCGCGGGTCATTAAGGCTGCACACGTCAGGGTCCCAGGGCAGCTCCAAGCAGGGCACGTTAATGTTTAATTGAATTGCAGCAGGTATGCCCTGGCCTGCTGCAGCCGGGGGGCTCCTGGGGGGTTGCTTCCCACCCCAAAGGGGTTCCCTTTCAGCAACAACTTTTATCGGGGGCTCCTTAGCCTCCTAATGCAGATGTTCCCTGCTCAGTACTGGGGTCCACACTCTGAGAAGGACATGGAGGGGGTGCTGGGTGACACAGAGGAGCCAGGGGGTGCCCAGGAGGGTAAGAAAGGCAGCAGCAGCCTGGGCTGGAGCAGCAATGGTTGGGCAGCAGGAGCAGGGCAGGGATTGTGCCCCTGGGCTCAGCACTGGGCAGGCCACAGCTTGAGGGCTGGCTTGAGCTTTGGGCTCCTGGCTGCAAGAAGGAGCTGGAGGAGCTGGAGCAGGGCCAGGGAAGGGCAAGAAAGGTGGGGAAGGGTGTGGAGAAGAGGGCTGGGGAGGAGCAGCTGAGGGACCTGGGGGTGTTCAGCCTGGAGCAGAGGAGGCTGAGGGAGACCTCCTTGCTCTCTGCAGCTCCCTGAGAGGAGGCTGCAGCCAGGGGGGGTTGGGCTCTGCTCCCTAGGAACAAGGGCCAGGAGGAGAGGCAATGGCCTCAGGCTGCCCCAGGGGAGGCTTAGGTTGGCTATCAGGGTTGTCAAGCCCTGCCACAGACTGATGGGAAAGTGGCTGGATCCCCATCCCTGGAGGTGTTGCAGCAAGCTGTGGCCAGGTCACCTGGGGCCATGGTTTGGTGGCCATGGTGGGGTTGGGTTGCTGGTTGGCCTGGAGGAGCTTGGAGGGCTACTGGCACAAGTCTGTGTTGTGTGTTGGAGTGGCTCCATATTGCCCAGGAAGCAGGAGGCACAGCAGAGGCTAACTGCTTGGGCTGAGCTTTCCCCTAACTGTTCCAACTGGAGCTGTTCTACACCAGCAAAGCCTCCAGGAGAGCTGTGTGGTGCTCAGTGCTGGCTCAGTGATCATGGGAAACAAATCCTGGGCCTCACACATGAGAGACTCACAGGACCTGGGAGTTGCTTGGGTTGAAAAAGGCCTCTAGGATCCAAGCATCAGCCCAGCACCACCACAGGCACTAAGCACTGCCATGGCCACAAGCTTCTGCAACACCTCCAGGGATGGGCACTCCACCTCCTCCCTGGGCAGCCTCTGCCAGTCCCTGACTACCCTGGCAGTGGAGGTTATGCTGGTGCAAAACTGAAGGGAAGCTGCTGAGCTGAGCAGGGGCAGCAGAACCTCAGCAAGGCTCCTGGAATTTATTCACAGAATCACAGAGTCCCAGAGTGCTCTGGGCTGGAAGGGAGCTCCTCCAGGCCAAGCCCCTGCCCTCAGCAGGGACATCCTCCACTGCAGCAGCTTGCCCACAGCCCTCTCCAGCCTCCCCTCCAAGCTCTCCAGCCAGGGGGCCACAACCACCTCCCTGGGCAACCTCTTGCAGGCTGCCAGCAGCCTCCTGGGGCAGAACTTGTTCCTCACATCCAATCTCCAGCTGCTCTGCTCTCATCTCCAACCATTGCCCCTGGGGCTGTCCCTGCAGCCCTTTGGCAGCAGTCCCTCTGCAGCCTGCTTGCAGCCCCTGCAGGGCCTGGCAGCTGCTCTCAGCTCTGCCTGCAGCCTTCTCTTCTGCAGGCTCAACACCCCCAGCTCCCTCAGCCTGGCCTCACAGCAGAGCTGCTCCAAGCCCCTCAGCACCTTGCTGGCCTCCTCTGGAGCCTCTCCCTCAGCTCCAGGTCCCTCCTGTGTTGGGGGCTCCAGAGCTGGCCCCAGCCCTGCAGGTGAGTTCTGCCCAGAGCAGAGTAAGGTGGCAGAATCCTCTCTCTCCAGCTCTGACCACACATCACACAAAGCTCAGCAGCCTGAGGAGATGCAGGAGAAGGTATTTGGATGGGATAGGATTGGATGGGATAGGATAGGATGGGATAGGATAGGATAGGATAGGATAGGATAGGATAGGATAGGATAGGATAGGATAGGATGGGATAGGATAGGGATAGGAAGAGTCAGCTGCAGATCTCTGAGTGCTCTGAGTAACCTGTGGCAGAGTTACCAAAGAGCTGCTTGGGAAATGAAGATCTGAGAGAGTTCAAGTTGTCTGTTTGAATTTCAGGCTTTGATTCTGTAGCTGAATCCAGCTCCAGGTCCCTCCTGTGCTGGGGGCTCCAGCTCTGGCCCCAGCCCTGCAGGTGAGGTCTCCCCAGAGCAGAGCAGAGGGGCAGGATCCCTCTCTCCAGCTCTGGCCACCCTGCTTTGGGTGCAGCCCAGGCTGCCCTTGGCCTCCTGTGCTGCATCTCACACTGTCAGGTTCTTCCTCTCTTCCCTTGGCTCTGATCTCCCCTGTCCTCCCCCACCCTCCTGGCACAGCTCCTTGCTGAACTCTGCTGCCTGGGGAAGGGAAGCAGGGCAGCAGGAGGCACACACAGTGCAGGCTGACATTTCCTCCCAGAGATTGTATTAAAACCCACTTCCATTTAGAGCACACTCTCATTTTGGAATGCTAATCAGCCTTCCTTTCATCAAGGTAAAGGAGCAAAATCTAATCAAGGCAGGGCCCAGCTTGCCTGGCTGTTGACTCTGCTCCTGGAACATCATTTTACAAAGCTGCTGTTAAGTGTAGCTAAAAATGACAGAGTGCCCAGGAGCTGAGCAGGGAGTGCATCCCCTGGCTCCTTCCCCCTGCCTTCTAAGGGAGCTGAGGCCCTGCCTAGGACCTCACAGCACAGAATATCAGAGTCACAGAATGGTAGAGCTTGGCAGGGACCTCCAGAGATCCTCCAGTCCAACCCCTGCCAGAGCACCATCACCCAGGGCAGGGCAGCCAGGGCAGGGCACCCAGAGCACATCCAGGGGGGGTTGGAAGCTCTCCAGAGCAGGAGACTCCACAACCTCTCTGGCAGCCTGCTCCAGGCTCCAGCAGCCTCAGCCCAAAGAAGTTTCTCCTCCTGCTGAGGTGGAACCTCCTGGCTTCCAGTCTGTGTCCATTGCTCCTTGGCTCATTCCTGAGCAGCACCCAGCAGAGCTTGGCCTCCTCCCCTTGCCCCCCAGCCCTCAGCTATTGATAGGCATTGATCAGATCCCTCTCAGCCTTCTCCTCTCCAGGCTAACCACCCCCAGGGCTCTCAGCCTCTCTGCACAGGGGAGATGCTCAGGTCCCCAACTCCTCCTCCTGCCTCTCCCTGGGGCTCTCCCCAGCAGCTCTCTGTCTCTCTGCACCTGGGGAGCCCAGAGCTGGCCACAGGATTGCAGCTGTGGGCTCAGCAGGGCAGAGAATCATAGAACAGCTCAGGCTGGAAGAGACCTCAGGGATCATCCAGCTCCAACCCCCTGCCATGGGCAGGGACACCTCACACCAGCCCAGGCTGTTCAAGGCCTCATCCAGCCTGGCCTGGAACACCTCCTGGGAGAGAGCAGCCACAGCCTCCCTGGGCAATCCACTCCAGAGCCTTGGCAGCCTCAGGGTGAAGAACTTCTTCCCAAATAATAGAAATATTCAACTGTAGGCAGCTCAGGGAAAGAACAGACTAGACTAGACTCGACTGGGTAAGAATAGACTGGACTAGACTGGACTAGACTAGAATAGAATAGAATTAACCAGGCTGGAAAAGACCTCAGAGCTCATCCAGTCCAACCTCTCCCCCAGCACCATCTGAGCAACTCAACCATGGCTCCAAGGGCCTCAGCCAGGCTCTTCCTGAACCCCTCCAGGGCTGGGGACTCCACCACCTCCCTGGGCAGCACATCCCAGTGGCCAATTCCTCTTGCTGGGAAGAACTTTCTCCTCCCCTCCAGCCTAAAAGAATGGTGTGGCTGAGGCAGGAGTGTGGCAGGCAGACCAGCAGCACACTGGCATCCTGAGGTGGCAGTTTCCTGGGGTCAGAGGACAGGGAAAGCAAGGAGGAGTGCTTGAACCCTGGCAGAGCCAAGGCAAGGATGGTAGGAAGGGAAGTGCCAAGCTGGTGTGGTTGGGATTCCTGTTTTGCAGAGCCCCAGGTGCTTCCTAGTGCTGCATGGGATCAGTGCTGGGCCCCAGCCTGATCAATATCTTCATTGATGATCTGGAAGAGGGGATGGAGTCCATCAGCAGTGAATGTGCAGCTGACAGCAAGCTGGGGGCAGGAGCTGAGCTGTGAGAGGGGAGCAGAGCTCTGCAGAGGGACCTTGCCAGGCTGGGCAGATGGGCAGAGGCCAAGGGCAGGAGATTGAACACATCCAAGTGCCAGGGGCTGCACATTGGCCACAGCAACCCCAGGCAGTGCCACAGGCTGGGGGCAGAGGGGCTGAGAGCAGCCAGGCAGAGAGGGAGCTGGGGGTGCTGGGGGAGAGCAGCTGAACACGAGCCAGCAGTGTGCCCAGGGGGCCAAGAAGGCCAAGGGCATCCTGGCCTGCATCAGGCAGAGTGTGGCCAGCAGGAGCAGGGAAGTCCTTGTGCCCTGTGCTCAGCACTGCTGAGGCCACAGCTTGAGTCCTGTGTCCAGCTCTGGGCTCCTGAGGGTAGCAAAGAGGTTGAGCTGCTGGAAGGTGTCCAGAGAAGGGCAAGAAAGCTGGGGAGGGGTCTGGGGCACAGCCCTGTGAGGAGAGGCTGAGGGAGCTGGGGTTGCTTAGCCTGCAGAGCAGGAGGCTCAGGGGAGACCTTCTTGCTCTCTCCAACTCCCTGCAGGGAGGTTGGAGCCAGGGGGGAGTTGGTGAACAGGGAGCAAAGTGAATTCCTTCAGGGGCTTCCCCATGCTGCCCTCGATGCAGGCTACCTGCACAGGCTTAGTGCAGCCAGCCAAGCTCTGCAGGCTCTGAGCTTCCACCCAGTGCCCAGCAGGTCCCCTGCCTGCATGCCCAGCTCACCCTGAGCTGCAGCTCCAGGAGAGGGCACCTCCAGAAAGCTTCCTGAGGAGATGGTGGTTGCTGTGCTCAGGGTGAGAGAGTTTCCTGGGGGGTGATTAGCTCAGCCCCATCAGCTCACAGCAGTGAAGATGACTTTTGCCCCTGTGGCCGATCCTACTGTGGCTTTCTGCTGGGCTTGGCTGCCTGCATGGATACTGAGCTCTTCCTAGAGCCTGCAAAGCAGGCAGGGCAGCAGCAGCACCTTCCTGGTCCTGTGGCACTGCTAGAGAGGGATTTGGATTGCCTTGCCCCTTCCCTCACCTGAGGTGTGTCCCAAACCCAAGGGGTGCATCTGCACCTCTCATCTCCCCACCCAGAGCAGCTTTTTAGCCACAGGAACATCTTTACCTGTTGCTTTCATTGTTTGTGTTCCCCTTGGCAGATCTCTTGCCCTTGTCTGCACATTTCACAGCTCCCACCTGCAGCCAGTGCAACTCTTTGAGCAGCTCTTCCCCAGTGATTAAAGTCTGAGGCTGAAGGCTGCACCTAAGCAAGCTGCAGGTGCAGGTGGCTCACACAGCCTCCTCCATTGCAGGAGAGGAAAGAGCATTGGCCTGGACTGCATTCTCCTGCTGCCTTCTCCTGGCTCATTTTCCACTCCTGGAGAAGCAGCTGGCAGTGCTGCTGGGCAGCAAGGTCTGCATGGGGCAGCAATGTCCCCTGGGGGCCAATGGGGTCCTGGAGGGCATTCAGCAGTGTGGCCAGCAGGGCCAGGAAGGTTCTGCTCCCCCTCTGCTCTGCCCTGGTAAAACCACATCTGGAGTATTGTGTCCAGCTCTGGGCTCCCCACCCCAGGAGGGACAGGGATCTGCTGCAGAGAGTCCAATGGAGGCTACAAGGAGGATGAAGAGCCTGGAACATGTCTGGTGAGGAGAGGCTGAGGGCCCTGGGGCTGTTTAGTCTGGAGAGGAGAAGGCTGAGAGGAGATCTGATCAATATCTGTATCAATATCAATAGCTGAGGGCTGGGGGGCAAGCAGCAGGGGCCAGGCTCTGTTCAGTGGTGCCCTGGGCCAGGCCAAGGGGTAGGGGACACAGACTGGAAGCCAGGAGGTTCCACCTCAGCAGGAGGAGAAACTTCTTTGGGGTGAGGCTGCTGGAGCCTGGAGCAGGCTGCCAGAGAGGTTGTGGAGTCTCCTGCTCTGGAGAGCTTCCAACCCCCCCTGGATGTGCTCTGGGTGCCCTGCCCTGGCTGCTCTGCCCTGGCTGCCCTGCCCTGGCAGGGGAGGGACTGGGTGAGCTCTGGAAGTCCCTTCCAACCCCTACCATGCTGTGGTTCTGTGGTTGTTGTCATGCCTGTGGCCTCCAGGAGGTCAGAGTTCCCCCTCAGTGCTCTTCTGCAGGCTGATGGTTGCCCTGTGCAGTGTGGTGATGGCAGAGCTCTGGGTGCTGGGGGCTAAGCATTGTCACCCTGCCCCAGCCAGCCCCTGGCACTTGCTTGCCTGTGCTGCCTGCAAGGACAATATTACCACTTCCAGGTTCCCTCCACATTTTTCAGGACAGAGCTTACTGCTGTTAGGTCTCAGGTTGGACTTGATGGTCTCAGAAGTCTTTGCTAACACAAACAATTCTGTGGTTCCATGGCCATGGTGTTGAGGCTTCCAGCTCTTGGGTGATCCAGACCTGGAGACATTCAACCTCAGGCTTGGTGCAGCTCTGAGCAACCTGATCTACCCCTGTGGCCTGCATGGGGCTTGGACTGGATGACCTTTAAAGCTCACAGCACCACAGAGTGCCAGGGGCTGGGAGGGAGCCCCAGAGCTCATCCAACCCAAGCCCTGCCACAGAAGGGCACCCAGGGCAGGGCACCCAGAACACAGCTGGGGGGGGCTGGAACATCTCCAGAGCAGGAGACTCCACAACCCCCCTGGGCAGCCTGCTCCAGGCCTTTGGCACCCTCCCAGGGAAAGAATTCTCCTCCTGTGTCCATGGCACTTCCTCTGGCTCAGCTTCCACCCCTGCCCCTGGGGCTGGCACTGGGCAGCCCCCAGCAGAGCCTGGCTCCAGCCCCTGGGCACTGCCCCTGCACAGCTTCATCCCTAGCACTCAGCTCCCCCTCAGGCTCCTCCTCTGCAAGCTGCAGAGCCCTCAGCTCCCTCAGGCTCTGCTGGGGAGGGAGATGTTCCCCTGCCTGCAGCAGCTCTGTGCCTCTGGGCTGGGCTCTCTCCAGCAGCTCCCTGAGCTCCTGCTGGAGCTGAGGGGCCCAGAGCTGGAGCCAAGATTGCAGCTGTGGCCTCCTTGGACACTTCCAAACCCAAACCATTCTAAGATGCCTGCAGGACCAGCTGGGGTTGAACTGGATGAGCTGCAAGGGGCTGATGCCTTGCTCTGATTCCATCTCTCTGCCCCCTGGAGCTCCTCTTTTCCCATTCATTGTTTTTTGTTAATGATTATTTCTGTTCCCTGCCATTTGTGCTTGTGGTTTGTGCATGGCTGTGCCACACTCATCACACAGCACCAGCACCCCAGCACGCTCTCCCTGAGGGCTGCTTGGGGTTTTGTCATCCTTCAGTACCATTTCAGTGCAGGCTGCCCAGTGCTTGTGGTTCAGCAGAGCATTGCTAAGGGCTGCCAAAGGAAGTCACTTGGACACTGAGCCAAATGCCTTCAACTGCATCTCCTCAGGCTGCTGAGATGGGTGGGATGACAAATGTGTCACTGGCAGGTGGCATAGAGCCCTACAATGCTCTGGGCTGGCAGGGAGCTGCAGAGCCCCTCCAGGCCAAGCCCCTGCCCTCAGCAGGGACATCCTCCACTGCAGCAGCTTGCCCACAGCCCTCTCCAGCCTCCCCTCCAAGCTCTCCAGCCAGGGGGCCACAACCACCTCCCTGGGCAACCTCTTGCAGGCTGCCAGCAGCCTCCTGGGGCAGAACTTGTTCCTCACATCCAATCTCCCTCTGCTCTGCTCTCATCTCCAACCATTGCCCCTGGGGCTGTCCCTGCAGCCCTTTGGCAGCAGTCCCTCTGCAGCCTGCTTGCAGCCCCTGCAGGGCCTGGCAGCTGCTCTCAGCTCTGCCTGCAGCCTTCTCTTCTGCAGGCTCAACACTCCCAGCTCCCTCAGCCTGGCCCCACAGCAGAGCTGCTCCAACCCCCTCAGCATCTTGCTGGCCTCCTCTGGAGCCTCTCCCTCAGCTCCAGGTCCCTCCTGTGCTGGGGGCTCCAGCTCTGGCCCCAGCCCTGCAGGTGAGGTCTCCCCAGGGCAGAGCAGAGGGGCAGGATCCCTCTCTCCAGCTCTGACCACACATCACACAAACCTCAGCAGCCTGAGGAGATGCAGGAGAAGGTATTTGGATGGATAGGATAGGATAGGATGGGATGGGATGGGATAGGATAGGATAGGATAGGGTAGGATAGGATAGGATAGGATAGGATAGGGTAGGATAGGATAGGATAGGATAGGGTAGGATAGGGTAGGATAGGGTAGGAAGAGTCAGCTGCAGACCTCTGAGAGTGCTTTGAGTAACCTGTGGCAGAGTTACCAAAGAGCTGCTTAGGAAATGAAGATCTGAGAGAGTTCAAGTTGCCTGTTTGAATGCCAGGAGAAGAAGGAAGGCTTTGATTCTGGGCAGATCCATGTCCCAGATGATTTGGTGGTCACTGCTGTGCTTGCTCCACCCTCAAGGACACAATTCTGGAATCCTGTGGCTGGCAAAGCTGTTGGAGCTCCTCCACTCCAACCATTCAATACCTCTGCCAAGGTTGGGGCTAAGCCCCTCAGCACCACAACTCTGCCTTTTTGCTGGAGGCTTTTGCAGGGAGGGAGCAGGGCTGACAGCTTCTGAGCAGGCAGAACTGTTGCTGGCTTAATGCTGAATCCCAGAGCCCCTCAGAAGCTGAGCCTCATGTGCCAGGTGCCCTCAGAACTCAGCAGGGAGCAGCAGCTGTCTGCCAGCCAGAGAAGCCAGCAGCAGGGCCTGCAAGTGCTTGCCAGGAACCCACCTGATGCCTATTCCATGGCTGTTGGGTAGGTGAGGTGGGTACCCAGCAGCTGTTAACATCTGGATGGAGACCTTGCATGTACACCCAGAGTGCTCCAGAGGGTTGCTTGGGCAGGAAAGCTCCAGCTGGTATTGAGCTGCCACCAAGGGGAGAGCTGAGAGCTTCAGAGAATGACAACATCAGCTTGGCTGCAGAAGCCCTTGGAGCTCCTCCACCCCAACCATCCTCTGTCCCTGCCCAGGCTGGGGCTGAGCCATGGCCTCAGCACCACAGCTCTGCCTCCCAGAAACACCTCCAGGGATGGGCATTCAACCTCCTCCCTGGGGCAGCCTGAGGCCATTGCCTCTCCTCCTGGCCCTTGTTCCTGGGGAGCAGAGCCCAACCCCCCCTGGCTGCAGCCTCCTCTCAGGGAGCTGCAGAGAGCAAGGAGGTCTCCCTCAGCCTCCTCTGCTCCAGGCTGAACACCCCCAGCTCCCTCAGCTGCTCCTCCCCAGCCCTCTTCTCCACACCCTTCCCCAGCTTTGGTGGCCTTCTGGACATGTCCTTCAGGGCTCCATAAGCCACCTCCTGGGCATGGGATTCTGGGCAAGCTGTGGCTCTGCCAATGCTCAGATGAGCATCAGGAGGAAGATCTTCACCATGAGGGCAGTGAGATACTGCAACAGCTTGCACTAACCCCCATCCCTGAAGGCATTCATGGTCCAACTTGATGGGGCCCTGAGCAACCTCATCTAGATAAAGAAGCCCCTGCTCACTGCAGGGCAGGTTGGACAGGATGACCTCTGAGGGTCCCTGCCAAGCCAATGCACTCTGAGTGTCTGTGACTCTGCTGGGAGGAGGCTGTGGAAAGGGGGGAGCAGGAGCTCAGCTCCATCTGAAGGCCCTGTGTGAAGATGCCATGGCTGAAGCATGCCAGAGCAGATGTGTGCTGTGCAAATTAATGCAATGCCTTTTGAAATGCTTTTAAGCAAATGGGAGTTAAATTCCCCCTAATTGCATCAGCCTCTGAGGAGAGCAGAGCCCACACAGGGTCACAGCCCTCTGCCTGCCGGATGTCTGCAGCTCCCTGCAAACCAGGCTGCTGCAGCAGGAGAGGAGGGCTGCAGGGATGGCTGAACAGAGCCCCAGTCCTGCAGGGTACAGAGGGACAGCCCAGGGGGCTTGCTGGAGTAGATGGGAGGTCATCCTCCACCTGCTGTGAGCTCTGAATTACAGAATCAGTGAGTGAGGCAGGTTGGAAGGGACCCTCAAAGGTCATCTTGGTCTTTTCCAACCTGGTTGATTCTATTTTAAATGCCACAGAGAGAGGACTTGGCCTCTGGGATGAGCTGCCCAGGGAGGTGGTGGAGTCCCCATCCCTGGAGGTGTTCCAGAGGGGCTTGGATGTGGCACTTGGAGCCATGGTTTAGCTGTCAGGAGGTGTTGGGTGACAGGTTGGACTTGATGATCTCTGAGGTCTTTTCCAACCTTATTGATTCTCTGAATCTATCTTGCCCAAGGTCATCTCCAGCCAGAGCAGGCTGCCCAGGGCCACATCAAGTTTGCCCTTGAAGGTCTCCAGGGACTGAGCCTCCACCACCTCTCCGGCCAACATCTTCCAGAATTTCACCATCCTCACGGTGCAGAACTTCCTCCTGATGTGCAACCTAAACCTAATCTGCTCCAGCTCCAGACCCTTGCTCCTCCTCCTGTCCCCACAACCCCTTCTGAGCAGCCCCTGCCCAGCCTGCCTGCAGCTGCCCTGCAGGCACTGAACTGCAGCTCTGAGCTCTGCCTGCAGCCTTCTCTCCTCCAGGCTGAGCAGCCCCAGCTCTCCCAGCCTGGCCCCACAGGAGGGGTGCCCCAGCATGGCCTCCTCTGCACCCACTCCCTGCCCTTGCTGCGTGGAGGGAGGCTGACCCCTGGCATGTGGCAGTGGGGCTGGGGCTGAGCTCAGCCCCCGGGGGTGCTCAGCCTGGAGGGAGCAGGAGGGGGAGGCAGCGCTGAACAGAGCTGGTGGAAGGCAGAGAGGCAGGCAGGGAGATGGGAGAGCGAAGGAGGAGGCCTAGACAGCTCCTCCATCACCTTCGTCTTCATCCTGCTCCCCTCTCTGGGTGTTTTTGTGTTTGGTTTGGTTTTTTTTCCCCTGATGGCACTTTGACAGAAGATTAATTCAAGTCAGCTGCTGAAAATAATTATTGCATTATGGGAGCAGTAATCATTATTTAGAACATGATTAAATATGTCTGCCTCTATTGACTCTGCCGATGATTTATGTATTTGTTTAGTCAATAGTCTAATGTAAATGATGTAATTAATTATAGATGGTGGTGTCAGGTCATTGGTAAAAACAATCTGATGAGAACAAGGGCTCTGTTTTTCCTCCTGACAGATGCAGGGGGAGGGCAGCGGGGGGGGGCCGGGCGGAGTTGAGGGAATTCCAGGGGAACTTTTCTTTCCCTCCCCCTCCCGGCGTGAATGGCAGCCCGGGCTCCCCATTTGCATGTCGTCTTTTCTCCCGCTCGGCGCTCGTTTAGAAATGGAAATAACTTGTTAAGCAGAGGGGAAGGGAACACATGATTGCAAAGGGGACACCTGGGAGCAGCGCCGGCGCCGCGGCTGAGGAGCCAGCTGCTGCCTGGCACGGCGGCCCCGGCGCTCCCCGCAATTAAATGCTTTCCAAATTAAATCAGCAGGCAGCACGCCGGCACAGCTACTATCTCTAATAACAACTTTTCAATCAATATCGGGGGGCAGGCTGATCTGGAATCGCAGCGGGGGAGGCCGGGGCTGGCCGGGGGGAGCCGAGGAGGGGAGGAGGCTGGGGCGGGGGAGCGGCTGGAGCTGCGCAGCTCTCAATCACTGCAAAAGGTGAAGGGGAAAAAGCCCAGGCCGGCAGATATATGCATGGTGGATTCTCCATCACGGAGAGTCTATTCCCCATAGATTTTTCTCTTAACTGATAATTCGGTCAGTCACATTCCTCAGAGGGAGGTCGGGGGTCACCCCAGCCCCTGTCAGGCCTCAGAGAAACCATTTCCATTTTAATGCCGCAGCTATAATCTATCAAAGATGTGATGTACAAGATACAATGAATTTAAGTGGTCTTCATATATCACCCGGCTTTCATGCCTTCACCTGGGTAATAGTCTGAATTACTCTCCCTACCTCACAATCTGTCACCCCCGGTAAGGGAGCTGCCAGCCGCCTCTCCCTGGCAGGTTTGTCCAAGCCGGGCCCCGCTCGGCCCCGGCCGCCGCACATCACCCACCCGAGCAGCCGGGGCTCAGCCTGGGGGCGGCAGCGATTCGGGCAGGGCCCCCGGGGTGCGGCGCTGCCGGCGCCCCCAGCGCCCAGCCCTGCGCAAGAGCAGCGCAGCTCGGGGCTGGGACACAGAGACAGGAGCGCAGGAGAGCAGCAGACAGCACCGGCACAGTCTGTAATTACCTTAGCTAACAATCTAATTAATCTAATAATGATCACTGTAGCTTTACAGCACCACAGCATCACAGCTCACAGGGTGTCAGGGCTTGGAAGGGGCCTCTGGAGAGCTTCCAGTGCCAGACCCCTGCCAGAGCAGGACCAGCCCAGGGCACACAGAACACATCCAGCCAGGGCTGCAAAGGCTCCACAGAAGGAGACTCCACAACCTCTCTGGGCAGCCTGCTCCAGGCCTCTGGCAGCCTCCCAGCCAAGAAGTTCCTCCTGAGGCTGAGCTGCAACCTCCTGGGCTGCACTTGCCATCCCTTGCCCCTTGGCCTGTGCCAGGGCCCAGTGAGCAGAGGCTGTCCCTGTGCCTCCCTTCCTGCCCCCCAGCCCTCAGCTCTTGAGAGACATTGCTCAGATCCCTCTCAGCCTTCTCCTCTCCACACTCAGCACCCCCAGGGCTCTCAGCCTCTCCTCCCCAGGCACTGCTGCAGTCCCTTCAGCAGCCTTGCAGCCTGCCTTGGCCTCTCTGCAGCAGAAGCACTGGGACAGGTTACCCAGGGAGGTAGTTGTGGCCCTATGCCTGAAGACATTCAAGGTGAGGCTGGAGAGGACTCTGGGCAACCTGATCCAGTGGAGGATGTCCCTGCTGAGTGCAGGGGGTTGGACTGGATGAGTTTTGGAGCTCCCTTCCAGCCCAGAGCACTCTGTGACTCTGTCATACCATGAGTATGCCCAGGGAAGGGCAAGAAAGGTGGGTAAGGGTGTGGAGAAGAGGGCTGGGGAGGAGCAGCTGAGGGAGCTGGGGGTGGGCAGTGTGGAGCAGAGGAGGCTGAGGGAGACCTCCTTGCTCTCTGCAGCTCCCTGAGAGGAGGCTGCAGCCAGGGGGGGTTGGGCTCTGCTCCCTAGGAATAGGGGCCAGGAGGAGAGGCAATGGCCTCAGGCTGCCCCAGGGAGGTGGTTGCCTGCTCATCCCTGGAGGAGTTTCTGGGAGGCAGAGCTGTGGTGCTGAGGCCATGGCTCAGCCCCAGCATGGGCAGAGTGAGGGCATGGTTGGGCTGGGTGTTCTCAAAGGGCTTTTCCAACCAAACCAGTTCTGTGACCCTGCACCTGATGCCCCTTCCACGGTCTGCAGCTCCTGGGCTGCCCTCTGTCCCCATGGCAGCACCCCAACTCCCAAACTCCAGATGTGCTCTTGCATTCCCAGGACTGAAGGAGGTGTTCCCAGCCAGGAGTGCAGCAGTGGCAAGAGCTGCTGCTCTGTGTCTGCAGGACTGTGGATCTCCTGCTTTGCTTTGGATGAGTGCCCTGCCCGAGCCTGGATCCAGCTTCCAGAGTAGTTTCCCCACCAGGCTGCGATGGACTCAGTGGCTGGGGCACCTGCTCACAGTAAATTACAGAGCAAAAAGGAAATCCATCCTATTAAATCATGGGAGGCTAAACTGGGCCTATAAATCAGAGCAGTGGTGGGGGATACAGTGGGAGAGGAGGTCTCAAGAACTGCAGCATCCTAGGGAGCTCTCCCAGAGCTGCTCTGCTGCTAAAGCCTTCCTGAAGTGAAGCCTTCCATGGGGCTTCCTTTGGGGGCAAGAGCTAGAGGCAGAGGTGGGGCAGACCCCAGCTGCAGGAGGAATGTCTCTGCCTGCCTCTGTGCAAAGGCTCTGCATGAGTCACCTCTGCAGGGCAGCTGGAGCAGACACAAGGCACATCCCACCAGGTGTGAGGGCCTTGCTCTCACCTTGGGGCTCTCTGCTGCAAGAAGCTCAGAAACTGGCCCAGGGCAGAAGTTTGCATGGCACAGAGCTGAGTGGCTGCAGGGCTGCTCCTCCCTGGCACTGCTGCTGAGCCTCAGCCTCCCTGCTGCTGAGCCTCAGCCTCCCTGCTGCTGTGCCTGAGCCTCCCTGCTGCTGAGCCTCAGCCTCCCTGCTGCTGTGCCTGAGCCTCCCTGCTGCTGTGCCTGAGCCTCCCTGCTGCTGAGCCTCAGCCTCCCTGCTGCTGAGCCTCAGCCTCCCTGCTGCTGAGCCTCAGCCTCCCTGCTGCTGTGCCTCAGCCTCCCTGCTGCTGAGCCTGAGCCTCCCTGCTGCTGTGCCTGAGCCTCCCTGCTGCTGAGCCTCAGCCTCCCTGCTGCTGAGCCTCAGCCTCCCTGCTGCTGTGCCTCAGCCTCCTGCTGCTGTGCCTCAGCCTCCCTGCTGCTAAGCCTGAGCCTCCCTGCTGCTGAGCCTCAGCCTCCCTGCTGCTGTGCCTGAGCCTCCCTGCTGCTGAGCCTCAGCCTCCCTGCTGCTGAGCCTCAGCCTCCCTGCTGCTGAGCCTCAGCCTCCCTGCTGCTGAGCCTCAGCCTCCCTGCTGCTGTGCCTCAGCCTCCCTGCTGCTGAGCCTCAGCCTCCCTGCTGCTGTGCCTGAGCCTCCCTGCTGCTGAGCCTCAGCCTCCCTGCTGCTGTGCCTGAGCCTCCCTGCTGCTGAGCCTCAGCCTCCCTGCTGCTGAGCCTCAGCCTCCCTGCTGCTGTGCCTCAGCCTCCCTGCTGCTGAGCCTGAGCCTCCCTGCTGCTGAGCCTGAGCCTCCCTGCTGCTGTGCCTCAGCCTCCCTGCTGCTGAGCCTCAGCCTCCTGCTGCTGAGCCTCAGCCTCCCTGCCTGTGCCTCAGCCTCCCTGCTGCTGTGCCTGAGCCTCCCTGCTGCTGAGCCTCAGCCTCCCTGCTGCTGTGCCTCAGCCTCCCTGCTGCTGAGCCTGAGCCTCCCTGCTGCTGAACCTCAGCCTCCCTGCTGCTGAGCCTGAGCCTCCCTGCTGCTGTGCCTCAGCCTCCCTGCTGCTGTCCCTCAGCCTCCCTGCTGCTGAGCCTCAGCCTCCCTGCTGCTGAGCCTCAGCCTCCCTACTGCTGTCCCTGAGCCTCCCTGCTGCTGTGCCTCAGCCTCCCTGCTGCTGTCCCTCAGCCTCCCTGCTGCTGAGCCTCAGCCTCCCTGCTGCTGTGCCTCAGCCTCCCTGCTGCTGTGCCTCAGGCTCCCTGCTGCTGAACCTCAGCCTCCCTGCTGCTGTGCCTCAGCCTCCCTGCTGCTGAGCCTCAGCCTCCCTGCTGCTGTGCCTCAGCCTCCCTGCTGCTGTGCCTCAGCCTCCCTGCTGCTGAGCCTCAGCCTCCCTGCTGCTGTCCCTCAGCCTCCCTGCTGCTGTGCCTCAGCCTCCCTGCTGCTGAGCCTCAGCCTCCCTGCTGCTGTCCCTCAGCCTCCCTGCTGCTGAGCCTGAGCCTCCCTGCTGCTGTCCCTCAGCCTCCCTGCTGCTGAGCCTCAGCCTCCCTGCTGCTGAGCCTCAGCCTCCCTACTGCTGTCCCTGAGCCTCCCTGCTGCTGAGCCTCAGCCTCCCTGCTGCTGTCCCTGAGCCTCCCTGCTGCTAAGCCTCAGCCTCCCTGCTGCTGAGCCTCAGCCTCCCTACTGCTGTCCCTGAGCCTCCCTGCTGCTGTGCCTCAGCCTCCCTGCTGCTGTGCCTCAGCCTCCCTGCTGCTGAGCCTCAGCCTCCCTGCTGCTGTCCCTGAGCCTCCCTGCTGCTGTGCCTCAGCCTCCCTGCTGCTGTGCCTCAGCCTCCCTGCTGCTGAGCCTCAGCCTCCCTGCTGCTGTCCCTGAGCCTCCCTGCTGCTGTCCCTGAGCCTCCCTGCTGCTGTCCCTCAGCCTCCCTGCTGCTGTGCCTCAGCCTCCCTGCTGCTGAGCCTCAGCCTCCCTGCTGCTGAGCCTCAGCCTCCCTGCTGCTGTGCCTCAGGCTCCCTGCTGCTGTCCCTCAGCCTCCCTGCTGCTGAGCCTCAGCCTCCCTGCTGCTGTGCCTCAGCCTCCCTGCTGCTGAGCCTCAGCCTCCCTGCTGCTGTCCCTCAGCCTCCCTGCTGCTGAGCCTCAGCCTCCCTGCTGCTGAGCCTGAGCCTCCCTGCTGCTGTTCCTCAGCCTCCCTACTGCTGAGCCTGAGCCTCCCTGCTGCTGTGCCTCAGCCTCCCTGCTGCTGAGCCTCAGCCTCCCTGCTGCTGAGCCTGAGCCTCCCTGCTGCTGTGCCTGAGCCTCCCTGCTGCTGTGCCTCAGCCTCCCTGCTGCTGAGCCTCAGCCTCCCTGCTGCTGAGCCTCAGCCTCCCTGCTGCTGTGCCTCAGGCTCCCTGCTGCTGTCCCTCAGCCTCCCTGCTGCTGAGCCTCAGCCTCCCTGCTGCTGTGCCTCAGCCTCCCTGCTGCTGAGCCTCAGCCTCCCTGCTGCTGTCCCTCAGCCTCCCTGCTGCTGAGCCTCAGCCTCCCTGCTGCTGAGCCTGAGCCTCCCTGCTGCTGTCCCTCAGCCTCCCTACTGCTGAGCCTGACCCTCCCTGCTGCTGAGCCTCAGCCTCCCTGCTGCTGTGCCTGAGCCTCCCTGCTGCTGAGCCTCAGCCTCCCTGCTGCTGAGCCTGAGCCTCCCTGCTGCTGAGCCTCAGCCTCCCTGCTGCTGTCCCTGAGCCTCCCTGCTGCTGAGCCTCAGCCTCCCTGCTGCTGAGCCTGAGCCTCCCTGCTGCTGTCCCTCAGCCTCCCTACTGCTGAGCCTGACCCTCCCTGCTGCTGAGCCTCAGCCTCCCTGCTGCTGTGCCTGAGCCTCCCTGCTGCTGTGCCTGAGCCTCCCTGCTGCTGAGCCTCAGCCTCCCTACTGCTGAGCCTGAGCCTCCCTGCTGCTGTCCCTCAGCCTCCCTACTGCTGAGCCTGACCCTCCCTGCTGCTGAGCCTCAGCCTCCCTGCTGCTGTGCCTGAGCCTCCCTGCTGCTGTGCCTGAGCCTCCCTGCTGCTGAGCCTCAGCCTCCCTGCTGCTGAGCCTCAGCCTCCCTGCTGCTGAGCCTGAGCCTCCCTGCTGCTGTGCCTCAGGCTCCCTGCTGCTGTGCCTCAGGCTCCCTGCTGCTGTGCCTCAGCCTCCCTGCTGCTGAGCCTCAGCCTCCCTGCTGCTGTGCCTCAGCCTCCCTGCTGCTGTGCCTCAGCCTCCCTGCTGCTGTGCCTCAGCCTCCCTGCTGCTGTGCCTCAGCCTCCCTGCTGCTGTGCCTCAGCCTCCCTGCTGCTGAGCCTCAGCCTCCCTGCTGCTGTGCCTCAGCCTCCCTGCTGCTGAGCCTCAGCCTCCCTGCTGCTGTGCCTCAGGCCCCCTGCTGCTGAGCCTCAGCCTCCCTGCTGCTGCCTCAGCCTCCCTGCCTCCTCAGCCTCCTGCTGCTGCTGCTGAGCCTCAGCCTCCCTGCTGCTGAGCCTGAGCCTCCCTGCTGCTGAGCCTGAGCCTCCCTGCTGCTGTGCCTCAGCCTCCCTGCTGCTGAGCCTGAGCCTCCCTGCTGCTGAGCCTCAGCCTCCCTGCTGCTGAGCCTGAGCCTCCCTGCTGCTGTGCCTCAGGCTCCCTGCTGCTGAGCCTCAGGCTCCCTGCTGCTGAGCCTGAGCCTCCCTGCTGCTGAGCCTGAGCCTCCCTGCTGCTGAGCCTCAGCCTCCCTGCTGCTGAGCCTCAGCCTCCCTGCTGCTGTGCCTCAGCCTCCCTGCTGCTGTCCCTCAGCCTCCCTGCTGCTGTGCCTCAGCCTCCCTGCTGCTGAGCCTCAGCCTCCCTGCTGCTGAGCCTGAGCCTCCCTGCTGCTGTCCCTCAGCCTCCCTGCTGCTGAGCCTGAGCCTCCCTGCTGCTGTCCCTCAGCCTCCCTGCTGCTGTCCCTCAGCCTCCCTGCTGCTGAGCCTCAGCCTCCCTGCTGCTGTGCCTCAGCCTCCCTGCTGCTGTGCCTCAGCCTCCCTGCTGCTGAGCCTCAGCCTCCCTGCTGCTGAGCCTCAGCCTCCCTGCTGCTGTCCCTCAGCCTCCCTGCTGCTGAGCCTCAGCCTCCCTGCTGCTGTGCCTCAGCCTCCCTGCTGCTGAGCCTCAGCCTCCCTACTGCTGTGCCTCAGCCTCCCTGCTGCTGTGCCTCAGCCTCCCTGCTGCTGTGCAGCTGGTGAGAATGTGTCTTCTTTGGGGGGGTGCTGTGGGAAGCTGCTGCAGTGGCCTCAAAGTAGAGCAGAGCAGCTGGAGATTGGATGTGAGGAACAAGTTCTGCCCCAGGAGGCTGCTGGAAGCCTGCAAGAGGTTGCCCAGGGAGGTGGTTGTGGCCCCCTGGCTGGAGAGCTTGGAGGGGAGGCTGGAGAGGGCTGTGGGCAAGCTGCTGCAGTGGAGGATGTCCCTGCTGAGGGCAGGGGCTTGGCCTGGAGGGGCTCTGCAGCTCCCTTCCAACCTTCCAAACCTTGTAGGATTTGTTTCCATTCCATTTGTCTGTTTACCTTCATCCCCTGAGCATGGAAGCACAGAATGCCTTTGGAAGAGACTTTCATTGATTCCAACCATTCCCTCACTCTGCTGCTAACCCCTGGGCCTCAGCACCACATCTGTGCCTCTTGTTCAGCAGCCCCACATCCCAAAGCCTTGGCTTACAAGAGCAGGCTGCCCACAGCCTCCTTCCTTTGTTGAGTCCAGTGTTCCCTGGCGTTTGCTGTGCTGGGTACTGTGTGGAGCTGGGGGAGCTATTCCCTGCCCCACTTACTGCACATGAGAATTGTGTTGGTGCCTGCTGAGAAGCTGTTAGGCAATGAGAATGGGGAGAAGGGCTCAGGGGTGCTGGGGGATGAGGGGCTTGATGGGAGCCAGGCAAGTGCACTGCCAGCCCCAAAAGCCAACCCTGCCCTGGGCAGCAGCACAGGGAGGGGATTCTGCCCCTCTGCTCTGCTCAGCCCCCACCTGCAGCACTGCCTCCAGCTCTGGAGCCCCCAGTGCAGGAAGGATCTGAAGCTGTTGGAGAGGGTCCAGAGGAGGCCATGAAGGTGATCAGAGTCTGCAGACCCCCGCTGTGGGAACAGCCTGAGAGAGTTGGGGCTGTTCAGCCTGGAGAAGGCTCCAGGGAGACCTCAGAGCAGCCTTCCTGTACCTAAAGAGCTGGAGAGGGATGTTTAGTAAGGGCCTGTGGGGACAGGACAAGGGGGGTGGGAACTGGAATGCCTTTAAGGTCCCTGTCAACCCAAACCTTTCTCTGATTTTACAGTTTCCCCTTCCTGATACAGCTGTCTCAAACCCTGTTGATTCCTGAGGCAGGAGTGGTTGGTTTGGCCTCTGCAGTTAGCAGGCAGACTCCTCTTGAACTCCAGCTCCTGTCCTTAGCTTCAGAATCATAGAGCCATAGAGCTGCAGGGCTGAAAGGGACTCCAAGGCTCAGCCAGCCCCAGCCCCCTGCCATGGGCAGGGACACCTCACCCACAGCAGCTTGCTCACAGCCACCTCCAGCCTGGCTGCAAACACCTCCAGCCAGGAGGCTTCCACCACCTCCCTGGGCAGCCTGGGCCAGGCTCTCACCACCCTCCTGCCCAACAACTTCTTCCTCACAGCCAAGCTCCAGCTCCCCACTTCTACTTCTGCTCCAGCCTCCCCACTCCTGTCCCTCCCTCACCCCCTCCAAAGTCCCTCCCTGCAGCTCCTGGGAGGCCACCAGAAGGTCTCCTGGGAGCCTTCTCCTCTGCAGCCTGCACAAGCCCAACTCTCTCAGGCTGTGCTCAGAGCAGAGCAGCTCCAGCCCTCTGCTCCTCCTCCTGGCCCTGTTCTGGACACCTTCCAGCCCCTCCAGCCCCTTCCTGGCACAGAGGCTCCATACTGGATGCAGCATCCCAGCATTTGTTTCCATATTCTGGTCTCTGTAGCTGTTGTATTTAGTCAGAGACTTTCCCCAAAGCCTTCCTCACCTTCTATCCTAGCTGCTGTGAGCAATAGCTGAGGAGATCCCACCCCCAGCTCTGCAGCTCCTGCCCTGCCTCTCCACAGCAGCCCCCCTGGCTGACAAAGAGGAGCTGCCTGGGGCTGAAATGTGACACTCCCAGGCAGGTTTGTGGCTTTTTTCCTGTGGGAAAAAACTCTTTACCTTGTCAAAAGCCCCACAGTGACCATGGTCCTTGTGTGACCTCAGTGTTTGCTCACTCCAGAAGGCACAAAGCTCTCCTCAGCCTCTCAGGGTCACACCGGGCAATAAAACCCTGACTACAGGCTGGGATTTCAGCCCCTGCTCCACGTCCTTGCAACCCATCTCCTGCTGCCCTGAGGCCTGCAGGCCAGCAGACACCGAGGGAGGTTGGGTGTTTGGAGGGTCTCTCCGGGGGGGCACAGCCAGGCTGTCCCTGGCGGCACGGCAAGAGGCACCCAAGCAGTGCCTCAACAAAAGACCTCTTCTGTAATCACTCTAATGGAAGGGAACCATCCTGCCCCTCAGCTTCAGCAGGCCCTAAGTGTACACTTGATTCTGAAGCACATCTTGGAGTGCTTTGCTAAATCAGGATCTCGGTTTGCAGCCTTCTGCTTCCCCCCAGCCTGGCTCTCGCCGGCCATAAATCGAAGCCTTCTCTCTGGTGACACTTGGAGCTGATCTATGGCTTGGCTTTCACTCTCTCCTGTTAACTAGAAACCCACTTCCTCGTGAAATATGTCCCTCATGCTTGCTCCTGCACAGGCAGAGGGAAGCATTGATAAACATCGAGTGCCAGGCATTTCTCCTGCGGAGCTCAGAGGAGAAGCAAAACCAGTGCTGAGCAAGAGGCGCTGGGGAACTGCCAGAGGGCTTCAGGAGCACAGACAGGAGTGGCCTCCAGAGGGGACAGGCTGGGGGAAGCCGTGCCCCTGCCTGCCCTACAGCTTCATGGAAAGCCTCAGAGACTCACAGATGCCCCTTGGGGCTCACCCAGCCCAACCATTCCCTCCCTCTGCCCAGGCTGGGGCTGAGCCATGGCCTCAGCACCACAGCTCTGAAACCCCTCCAGGGATCAGCATCCAACCCCCTCCCTGGGCAGCCTGGGCCAGGCTTGCGGAGCCCTTGCAGGGAAGAAGTTTCTTCTCCTCTCCAACCTAAGCCTCCCCTGGGGCAGCCTGAGGCCTTTTCTCAACAGCTCCTGTTGGACTTCTCACTACTCAGTACCCCATGCCCTGCCCAGCAGGGCTGCTCTCTGTTCTCTCTCACCCACCCTCCATTTGTGCTTGGCATTGTCCTCACCCAGGCTCAGGACCTTGCACTTGGCCTTGTTGACCTTCGTGAAGCTGGCTTGGGCACAGCCCTGCAGCCTGGCCAGGGCCCTCTGGATGGATCCTTCAAGCACCACACAGATGTCATCAGGAATCTTACTGAGGGAGCCTCAGCCCCACTGCCCAGGCCACTGTCTGTGCCCTGTGCACACCACCACCCAACAGACAGCATCAGACTGGGGATGGAGTGGCTGAGAGCAGCCAGGCAGAGAGGGACCTGGGGGTGCTGGGGGAGAACAGCTGAAGAGGAGGCAGCAGTGTGCCCAGGGGGCCAAGAAGGCCAAGGGCATCCTGGCCTGGGGCAGGAAGAGTGTGGCCAGCAGGAGCAGGGAAGTCCTTGTGCCCTGTGCTCAGCACTGCTGAGGCCACAGCTTGAGTCCTGTGTCCAGCTCTGGGCTCCTGAGGGTAGGAAAGAGGTTGAGCTGCTGGAAAGTGTCCAGAGAAGGGCAACAAAGCTGGGGAGGGGTCTGGGGCACAGCCCTGTGAGGAGAGGCTGAGGGAGCTGGGGTTGCTTAGCCTGCAGAGCAGGAGGCTCAGGGGAGACCTTCTTGCTCTCTCCAACTCCCTGCAGGGAGGTTGGAGCCAGGGGGGGTTGGTCTCTTCTGCCAGGCCCCCAGCAGCAGAACAAGAGGACACAGTCTGAAGCTGTGCCAGGGGAGGTTGAGGCTGGAGGGGAGGAGAAAGTTCTTCCCAGAGAGAGTTGTTAGCCATTGGAATGTGCTGCCCAGGGAGGTGGTGGAGTCCCCATCCCTGGAGGGGTTCCAGAGGGGCTTGGATGTGGCCCTTGGAGCCATGGTTTAGTTGTCAGGAGGGGTTGGGTGACAGCTTGGACTGGATGAGCTCTGAGGTCTTTTCCAACCTGATTGATTCTCTGATTCTATGGTTTTGTGGTTCCAGTCTCACTCTGCCCTCTCCCAGCCTGAAGCCATTGCCCTTCACCCTATCACCCTGGTGTTCCAGAAGGGCTTGGATGTGGCTCTTGGAGCCATGGTTTAGCTGTCAGGAGGGGTTGGGTGAGAGCTTGGACTGGATGAGCTCTGAGGTCTTTTCCAACCTGTTGGATTCTGTGATTCTATGGTTCCCAGTGTCAGCAGTGCTACAACTTGTCCTGAGATATCAAGCACCCAAATTTCAGCATTTCCATGCTAGGAAGATGCAGTCTGCCCTGCTCCTCAACACAACACCTCTCTTATAGCCTGTGCACATAGAATCATGGCCCCACTTTGGTTGGAGAAGACCTTTAAACGTGGCTGTGGGGCTCCAGGATCCCAAACTTCACAGGGACTCAATGGACCCTGCAAGCAGCAGAAGTCACCTTTGCCTTTCTGCCAGCCCAGCTCTGCTCTCGGGTGCCCAGAAAGCTGTGGATAGCAAATCAGAGCCACAGAGTGCTCTGGGCAGGAAGGGAGCTTCAAGGCTCCTCCAGTCCAACCCCCTGCCCTCAGCAGGGACATCCTCCACTGCAGCAGCTTGCCCACAGCCCTCTCCAGCCTCCCCTGCAAGCTCTCCAGCCAGGGGGCCACAACACCTCCCTGGGGAAGCTGCTGCAGTGTTCCACAATGGCCATGGTGGAGCTGGGCTGATGGTTGGGCTTGATGGCCTTGGTCTTTCCCAAATGAAACAATTCTCTGACTCCATGAATGCTGTGGTTCAAGGAGATGCTTGACAGCACCATGGAGGGAATCTGTGAGAGACCAGGTGATCTGAGTAGGGAAGGATTAGAGCTGAGCTACCGACAAACAGATTGAGGCTTTCCTAGAACCACAGAATCACAGAATCAATCAGGCTGGAAAAGACCTCAGAGCTCATCCAGTCCAAGCTGTCACCCAGCCCCTCCTGACAGCTAAACCATGGCTCCAAGTGCCACATCCAAGCCCCTCTGGAACACCTCCAGGGATGGGGACTCCACCACCTCCCTGGGCAGCACATTCCAATGGTGAATGACTCTCTCCGTGAAGAACTTTCTCCTCCCCTCCAGCCTCAACCTCCCCTGGCACAGCTTCAGACTGTGTCCTCTTGTTCTGGTGCTGATTCCCAAGTCAAAGCCATTTCTCTCAGGAGTTGAGAGCTTTGCCCTAGTGCAGATGCCAGCACCCCTGCTCCTTCCCAGAGCTTCACTCTCACTCCAGAGGATTTGTCCACAGAGCTCCAGTACTGTGTTGGGTTTTTTCTTCTAGTGGTGCCCCTTGACAAAATAATTAGGCAATTAATTGCCTGGCTCCAGAAGGAGCAGCAATGAGTTCTCTGCACAAAAGCCATGCAGAATGCTGTGGCCTTGCCTGGGAGAGGCTGGCAGTACATGCCAAGGCACAGCGGCGCTCTGGAGGCTTTGCCCTCTCTGCTGCAGATGCATTTGGAGACTAACAAACACAACTCAGCTAAAGCTCAGGAGGGCTCCTTCCTGGCTGGAGCAAAATGCTGCTGTTGGCTGCAGTGTGGCACCACAGCCTGGCCAGAAGGAGCCCCCCTCTGCCCCCAGCGCTGCACAGCTCTGCCCTCGCTCCTCATGCCACCCCTGGGCAGCTGAGCTCAGGGCAGCTTGGCTTCAGCAAAGCTCTGAGCACAGAAAGGGCCTTGGGGAGGGCAGCAGGCACCCCCATGCCTCTGGGGTCCTCAGGAAGGACATGGACCTGGTGGAGTGGGTCCAGAGGACAGCCATGAAGGTGGTCAGGGGGCTGAAACAGCTCTCCTGTGGGGACAGGCTGAGGGATCTGGGGGTGTTCAGCCCAGAGAGGATAGAGCTTCAGAAGACCTAATGGTGGCCTTCCAGTACCCGAGGGGGGCCTGCAGGAGGGCTGGAGGGGGACTGTTTATGGGGTCCTGTAGTGACAGAACAAGGGACCATGGTTTTGAATTAGAGAAGAGTGGATTTGGGTTGGATGTCGGGAGCAAGTTCTTTACTGTGAGGCTGCTGGAACACTGCCACAGGGAGGTGGTTGTGGCCCCATGCCTGGAGACATTGAAGGTGAGGCTGGAGAGGGCTCTGGGCAAGCTGCTGCAGTGGAGGATGTCCCTGCTGCCTGCAGGGGGTTGGGCTGGAGGAACCTTGGAGCTCCCTTCCAGCCCAGAGCATTGTAGAATTCTGTGATTCTGTGACTCTGATTCCATGATGAAGCCAAAGCTTCAAGCAGGCATTTCAGGGCTCTTGCAGTGGAATCCCAGGCTGCACATCATGAGGATGTTCTTCACGCTGAGGGTGCTGAAATAGTGGAACAGGATCCCAGAGACGTGGTGGAGACCTCATCCATGGAGATATTGAAGGTCAGACCAGATGGGGCCCTGAGCAACCTGATCTAGTAGAGGATGTCCCTGCTGACTGCAGGGGGGTTGGACAAGCTGATCTTTGAGGGTCCTTTCAAACCTGATGCATTCTGTGATTTTATGATGGAGGTCACTGAGTCACCACTTCCTCAGCCCAATATTTCCTTCCTAGGTACATGGAATAATAGAATCATAAAATGGTAGGGGTTGGAAAGGACCTCTGGAAGTCCAACCCCCCTCCAAAGCAGGATCACCCAGAGCAGGTCACTCAGCAGCACATCCAGGTGAGTCTTGAAGGCATCTGGAGAACGCTGCACAGCCTCTCTGGGCAGCCTGCTCCAAGGCTCTCATTCTCACACAGTTTCTCTTCCTGCTGAGGTGGAACCTCCTGGCTTCCAGTCTGTGTCCACTGCCCCTTGGCCTGTCCCAGGACACCACTGAGCAGAGCCTGGTCCCTGCTGCTTGCCCCCCAGCCTTCAGCTATTGATAGGCATTGATCAGATCCCTCTCAGCCTTCTCCTTTCCAGGCTAACCACCCCCAGGGCTCTCAGCCTCTCCTCCCCAAGCAATGCTCCAGGCCCTTCAGCATCCCTGTAGCCCTCCCTTGGACTCTCTCCCTCCGTAGTAGTTCCCTCTCCCTCCTGAACTGGGGAGCCCAGAACTGGATGCAATACTCCAGATGTGGTCTCATTAGGGCAGAGCAGAGCACAGCAGTGTTCCCAGCCAGCAGAGGTGCCCACAGGTGCCTAACTCTCTTAGTCCAGAGCTTTAATGACAGCATCAATGCCCATGAGCAGATCAAGAGCTTGGGGAGGGTGGTGCCAGCACCATCAGTTTGCTTCTGTTGCCATTCCTGTGCCTGCTAGGCAGAGCCAGGAGGGAAGTCTCCATTCACACAGCAGCTGCTCTCCTGGCTGGCTTGTAACAAGTAAATGAGAATCAATTCCCTGTGACCTGCACACACCGACACAGAGCTACTCCAGGGCTCAACGCTGCACAGCGAGGGGACAGCCTCTCTTTTTTTGCTGCTTAATTTAGACTCTCTGGTCTTCAACCTCTCAGCAGCTGAGCATCAAACCATTTATGTTAAGGCAGAGCCACTACTGATATGTTCAAGATACTGCACTGGTTGGCAGCCTCTCCCAAGAGCTGATGGAAACAAATCTGAATTACCACTTCCCAGGAAGGGAGAAAGCCCAGCACAGAGCCATTGTGGTTGGAAAGATCCTGAAGCTCCTCCAGCCCAACCATCCCTGCCTCTGCCCAGGCTGGGGCTGAGCCATGGCCTCAGCACCACAGCTCTGTCTCCCTGAAACCCCTCCAGGGATGGGCATCCAACCCCCTCCCTGGGCAGCCTGGGCCAGGCTTGCAGAACCCTTTCAGTCAAGAAGTTTCTTCTCCTCTCCAAGCTAAGCCTCCCCTGGGACAGCCTGAGGCCATTGCCTCTCCTCCTGGCCCTTGTTCCTAGGGAGCAGAGCCCAACCCCCCCTGGCTGCAGCCTCCTCTCAGGGAGCTGCAGAGAGCAAGGAGGTCTCCCTCAGTCTCCTCTGCTCCACACTCCACACCCCCAGCTCCCTCAGCTGCTCCTCCCCAGCCTCTTCTCCAGACCCTTCCCCAGCTTGGTTGTCCCATCTGACCTGCAGGCATTAGCTGATGTGGGCACAGGCAGCTCTGCCGCAGGGACCAATAGATCTGAGGTGCTGGATGTAGATGTAGAGATCTAAAAGCCCAAACTCCTAGCTGGTGGCAGATCAGAATGCCAGAGTTGTGTGCAGGAGGCACTGCAGTGGGAGTCAGGAGAAGGTTCTGCACCAGCAGGCTGCTGGAACACTGCCACAGGTTGCCTGGGGAGGTGGTTGTGGCCCCATGCCTGGAGGCACTGAAGGTGAGGCTGGAGAGGGCTCCGGGCAACCTGATCCAGTGGAGCAGGGGCCTGGACTGGGTGAGCTCTGGAGTTCCCTTCCAGCCCAGGCCATTCTGTCATCCTGTGGCTGTGTCACTGCTGAGCTGTGCAGCAGGCTGGGGAGCAGCTGAATTTCAGGCCCGAGTGGCTGAGCTTTGCTGTGCAAGGAAGGCACTGAGAGCCCAGGCTGCACCACGCTCTGCCTGCTGCATTTTCATATCTCATCTGCAGATGAAGCCCTGGGGGGCTCCTGTTTGATTTGAACATGCTTTGGAAGACAAACCCCAGCCTGTGCCAGGCACACCAGGGGGTGCTCAGCATGCTGAGCCACACCTCGGTATGTCAGGAGCGAAACATTTGATTAGATCCCCTTATGACAGAATCGTTCTGCAGCTTCCCTTTGCCAAGCGTTTGGCAGCTCTGCCTCCTGCCTGCAGCAAAACCAAGCACTGAAGCCTGGGAGCCTCTGCAAACTGCGCATCTGCCTCTCTGCAGCAGATCACAGACAGGGCTGGGGTGGAAGGTACCTTCAACAACATCCAGCTCCAGCCCCCTGCCATGGGCAGGGACACCTCCCACCAGCACAGCTTGCTCATCCAGCCTGGCCTTGAACACCTGCAGGGAGAGGGCAGCCACAGCCTCCCTGGGCAGCCTGTGCCAGGCTCTCCCCAGCCTCACTGGCCAGAATTTCTTCCTCCTCTCCAGTCTCAACCTGCCCTCCTCAAGCTCCAGTCCATTCTCCCCTCCTCCCTTCCCACAGCTGGGCTGAGGAGCAGGGCTGAGCATCACTGCCATCAAGGGTCACTGTCACTGCTCTCCTGTGGCCCAGAGGCAGACTTCTGTCTGCATGGCATGGGTGAGTGCTTAGAGTGCCAGCCCCTGCCAGCACAGCTCTGTGTGGCTCCAGTTGGCCCTGCTGGCACCAGGCTGGTGAAGCAAGCAGCCCTGGCAGAGCCACGAGGAGCTGGCCCTGCCGAGGCCTTTGCTGCCTGCGTTTGCTTTGCTTGCTGCTGGAGCTCTGCCTCGTGGGGTGCCCTGTGGGGGCTTTTGGCCCAGGAGTTGGCAGAGCTTTGACCTTTCCCAAGGCCCAGGCCGTGGGGCCAGGCTGCCATCCATCTGTGCATGGCACAGCTGCCTGGGGGCCAGGATGGAGACTGCTCAGGGCTGGGAAGCAAAGCCCCAGAGTGGCTTCCTTTGCCCTTCCCTGGGATGCTGTGGCACTGGGCTTGAGGCTGGGCAACCTGTACCAGGGTCTCCCCAGCCTCACTCTCAACAATCTCTTCTTCATCTCCATCCTGGCCTGGGTCAGGAAGATTGTGGCCTGCAGGAGCAGGGAAGTCCTTGTGCCCTGTGCTCAGCACTGCTGAGGCCACAGCTTGAGTCCTGTGTCCAGCTCTGGGCTCCTGAGGGTAGGAAAGAGGTTGAGCTGCTGGAAGGTGTCCAGAGAAGGGCAACAAAGCTGGGGAGGGGTCTGGGGCACAAGGTGGGGAGGGGTCTGGGGCAGAGCCCTGTGAGGAGAGGCTGAGGGAGCTGGGGTTGCTTAGCCTGCAGAAGAGGAGGCTCAGGGGAGACCTTCTTGCTCTCTCCAACTCCCTGCAGGGAGGTTGGAGCCAGGGGGGGTTGGTCTCTTCTCCCAGGCCCCCAGCACCAGAACAAGAGGACACAGTCTGAAGCTGTGCCAGGGGAGGTTGAGGCTGGAGGGGAGGAGAAAGTTCTTCCTAGAAAGAGAGAGTTGTTGACCACTGGGATGAGCTGCCCAGGGAGGTGGTGGAGTCCCCATCCCTGGAGGGGTTCCAGAGGGGCTTGGATGTGGCCCTTGGAGCCATGGTTGAGTTGTCAGGAGGGGTTGGGTGACAGCTTGGACTGGATGAGCTCTGAGGTCTTTTCCAACCTGATTGATTCTCTGATTCTATGGTTCTGTGGTTCCAGTCTCACTCTGCCCTCTCCCAGCCCGAAGCCATTGCCCTTCACCCTATCACTCCAAGCCCTTGTGGAAAGTCCCTGCCCAGCTTTCTTCTAGGCCCCTTTAAGCTCCTGAGAGCTTCACAGCCATTTTCCCCTCTCTCTGCCTCCCCATAGAGAGGAATGTTATTGTCAGTGCGTGGCTCTGCTCTGCCCCCGGCTGCCTGAGCCGGCAGGGCCAGGCCACAGAGCCGCGGCTGCAAACGGAGCTGGTTTGGGCGCTGGAGCGGCTGGCGGCGGCAGGGGCGATCGCTGCAGCTGTCGGGAGGCTCAGAGGGATGTGGGAGAGCTCTGCCATGAAATGTTTGTGTTTCATAAACCAAATGATGTGCTTAGCAGTCAGAGTGATGGGAGGGCTCGGGCCCGGGCCCCCCCAGCCCGTGAGGCAGGTTATGAATGCGCTCCAGCGGCTGTTAATTTCGCTTTGCTGGGATGATTTATGGGCAGCTAAAGGAGGGAGACATAATCTAATTGAGATCAGGATCCTGCTCTAGTGGAGGAGCAGCAGCACAGGCCCCAGCCACAGCAGGATGATTAATACCTAATAAGCAAATAATCTGTTGAATTATTGTAAACATTCCCTCTGACAACTCTTTTGTTGGCCGGGGCTGGGGCTGGGCAGCGGGAGGGGGGGCAGGGGGAGAGCAAAACAAGCAGAGATTAGCAAAACCCTGAGTACTTTTTTTGGGCTATTTCCCTTCCATTCTGCAAGAGATAAAAGGTTGGAGGATGAGCAGGGGGAGCACAGCAGCATGGGAGGGAGCACAGGGCCTGATCAAGTGGCAGTCAGTGGGGGAAGCACTGGTGCTGGAACGTGGACAACGATTGAGTGATCAGAAGAGCATCAATCAGGGAAAGGAAAGGAGAGACAGGGAGAGCTCCAGCGCTGCCAGTGTGATCCAGGGCCAGGTATGGAGCCAGCAGCCCCCAGGGCACTGCTGCTCTCCTCAGTGTGCCCCTCCCAGGAAGGGAGAAGTGTCATTATGGAATGGTTCTGGGGGGAAAGCCCTCCCAGGGCATCCAGTCCAACCACTCTCTAGCTTGCCCAAGGCTTCCATCTCCTTGCTCCTCAACATCTGTGCTCTTCCTTTCAGCACAGCTTCACCTCTTGCTGTGTGTAAAATCACAGACTCATTCCAGCTGGAGAAGCCCTTGGAGCTCCTCCACTCCAACCATCCTCTGCCCCTGCCCAGGCTGGGGCTGAGCCATGGCCTCAGCACCACAGCTCTGAAACCCCTCCAGGGATGAGCATCCAACCCCCTCCCTGGGCAGCCTGGGCCAGGCTTGCAGAGCCCTTGCAGGGAAGAAGTTTCTTCTCCTCTCCAAGCTAAGCCTCCCCTGGGGCAGCCTGAGGCCATTGCCTCTCCTCCTGGCCCTTGTTCCTGGGGAGCAGAGCCCAACCCCCCCTGGCTGCAGCCTCCTCTCAGGGAGCTGCAGAGAGCAAGGAGGTCTCCTTCAGCCTCCTCTGCTCCACACTGCCCACCCCCAGCTCCCTCAGCTGCTCCTCCCCAGCCCTCTTCTCCACACCCTTCCCCACCTTTCTTGCCCTTCTCTGGCCCTGCTCCAGCTCCTCAAGGTACTTTTTGCAGTCAGGAGCCCAAAACTGTACCCAGGACAAGGGGCAGTGGGCACAAACCAGAACCCAGAAGCTTTCACTTGAACTCAAAGAGAAACTTCTTTCCAGGGAGGTGCTGGAGCCCTGGGGCAGGCTGCCCACAGAGGTGGCTGAATGCCCATCCCTGGAGGCATTTCAGAGGCAAAGCTGTGGTGCTCAGGGCCTTCTCTGAAGACTTTCAATTTCTGTCTGAACATGACCCTGTGCAGCCTGCTCTGGGTGATCCTGGGGGGACTGGGCTGGATGATGCCTGGAGACCCCTTCCAACCTCACCACTCCCTGATGCTGCGATGTGACAGCTCAGCCCTGGCAGAGGGTGCCCAGCAGAGCCATGCAGGCATCCTGCTCTAGGTTGGACTTAGAGGGGAAGAGGTCTTGCATCCCATCACTGCCTTGTTTAAGCCATGAAAAGCCCCAGGAGAGGATCTGGGGCAACTTCAGCAAAGAACCTAAAAGAATCAGCAGAAGAGCAAGCAGCAGGATTCCAGCAGCAGGATTCCAGCAGCAGGAGCTCATCCCCAAATGAGGGGACCAAGCACCAAGGCTGTGGCTCTTGGCTTGTGCTTTCCTAAACCAAAGGCTGCTTTGCACTGGGAGGAGCACAGCCAGAGCAGGAGCCCCAAGCTGGCAGCTGAAGAGCAGGAGTTCTGCTTTGGAGTTGATGTGATTAATCTCATTTGCAAGGAACTTCCTGTCCCTGGCTAATCCTCCCTCTCACTGTCAATGACTGTGGCATAATCATGACTATGATGGTAATTAATGATTATTAAACAATCATTAGGGTTCTGAAACCCCTGCAAAGCCTTTCAGCTGGCTTGGAGAGACAAAACCAGAGCATATCTTCTTGTCTGGTTCTAAGGGAAGCCTTTGAGATGAGCCCCACCAGGAGTTGGCTTAGCATCCACTGGATGGAATGGAATGGAATGGAATGGAATGGAATGGAATGGAATGGAATGGAATGGAATGGAATGGAATGAGCCAGGTTTGAAAAGGCCTCAGAGCTCATCCAATACAAACTCTCCCCCAGCACCATCTGAGCAACTCAACCATGGCACCAAGGGCCTCATCCAGGCTCTTCCTGAACCCCTCCAGGGATGGGGACTCCACCACCTCCCTGGGCAGCACATCCCAGTGGTCAACAACTCTCTCTTTCTATGAAGATCTTTCTCCTCCCCTCCAGCCTCAACCTCCCCTGGCACAGCTTCAGACTGTGTCCTCTTGTTCTGCTGCTGGCTGCCTGGGAGAAGAGACCAACCCCCCCTGGCTCCAACCTCCCTGCAGGGAGTTGGAGAGAGCAAGAAGGTCTCCCCTGAGCCTCCTCTTCTGCAGGCTAAGCAACCCCAGCTCCCTCAGCCTCTCCTCACAGGGCTGTGCCCCAGACCCCTCCCCAGCTTGTTCCCCAGCCTTGTGCCCTTCTCTGGACACCTTCCAGCAGCTCAACCTCTTTCCTACCCTCAGCAGCCCAGAGCTGGACACAGGACTCAAGCTGTGGCCTCAGCAGTGCTGAGCACAGGGCCCAAGGACTTCCCTGCTCCTGCTGGCCACACTCTGCCTGACCCAGGCCAGGATGCCCTTGGCCTTCTTGGCCCCCTGGGCACACTGCTGCCTCCTCTTCAGCTGCTCTCCCCCAGCACCCCCAGCTCCCTCTCTGCCTGGCTGCTCTCAGCCACTCTGCCCCCAGCCTGTGGCACTGCCTGGGGTTGCTGTGGCCAATGTGCAGCCCCTGGCACTTGGATGTGTTCAATCTCCTGCCCTTGGCCTCTGCCCATCTGCCCAGCCTGGCAAGGTCCCTCTGCAGAGCTCTGCTCCCCTCTAACAGATCAACAACCTGCCTGTGCTCCAAATCCAGTAGCTCTGGAGAGGGCAACAGAAGGACTGAAAAGGGTCTGTCTTGGATAGAATCATAGAACAGTTTGGGTTGGAAGGGACCTCAAAGACCACCCAGCTCCAACCCCCTGCCATGGGCAGGGACACCTCCCACCAGCACAGGTTGCTCATCCAGCCTGGCCTTGAACACCTCTAGGGAGGGGACATGCTCCAGACTTGGCTGTTTTTCTGTCCAACTTCCTCTTCTCAACAGGTGCCTCTCAAGGTGGTGAAAGATAATTTCCTCTCATGTTCTTCTCTCCTGCAAGCAGAACCAGGGCTGAATTGCTCTAGGGCTGTAGAGCAGAGAAGGGTGAGGAGCCAGCTGCATCCCTGCTCAATCCCACCCAGCCCTGCAGCCTGAGAGGTGACCCTGTGCTGGTGCTCAGTGCTGAAGGCTGACACTGCCAGCATGGGGCTGGACAGCAAGCAGCACCTTTTAGCATCAAACTGGGCAAAAGCTATCACCCTTGGGAATCCAGGCTCTGAAGAGAAGGACTTGGGGGTGCTGGGGGATGAGAGCTGGGACAGAAGCACTGGGTACTGGCAGCACTGGGTACTGGCAGCCCAGAAGGCCAGGGACAGCCTGGGCTGCACCCAAAGCAGGGTGGCCAGAGCTGGAGAGAGGGATCCTGCCCCTCTGCTCTGCTCTGGGGAGACCTCACCTGCAGGGCTGGGGCCAGAGCTGGAGCCCTCAACACAGGAGGGACCTGGAGCTGAGGGAGAGGCTCCAGAGGAGGCCAGCAAGATGCTGAGGGGGTTGGAGCAGCTCTGCTGTGGGGCCAGGCTGAGGGAGCTGGGGGTGTTGAGCCTGCAGAAGAGAAGGCTGCAGGCAGAGCTGAGAGCAGCTCCCAGGCCCTGCAGGGGCTGCAAGCAGGCTGCAGAGGGACTGCTGCTAAAGGGCTGCAGGGACAGCCCCAGGGGCAATGGTTGGAGATGAGAGCAGAGCAGAGGGAGATTGGATGTGAGGAACAAGTTGTGCCCCAGGAGGCTGCTGGCAGCCTGCAAGAGGTTGCCCAGGGAGGTGGTTGTGGCCCCCTGGCTGGAGAGCTTGGAGGGGAGGCTGGAGAGGGCTGTGGGCAAGCTGCTGCAGTGGAGGATGTCCCTGCTGAGGGCAGGGGCTTGGGCTGGATGATCAGAGGCTGGAGCACCTCTGCTATGGGGCCAGGCTGGGAGAGCTGGGGCTGTTCAGCCTGGAGAAGAGAAGGCTCCAGGGAGACCTTAGAGCTGCATTTCAGTATCTGCAGGGGAGCTACAGGCAGGCTGGGGAGGGACTGTTCAGAAGGGCTGTGGGGATAGGACCAGGGGCAATGGTTTGGAGCAGGGCAGGTTTGGGTTGGACATCAGGAGGAAGTTCTGCACAACAAGGGCAATGAATGCCAGAACAGATTGCCAGGGAGGTGGCTGAGGCCCCATCCCTGGGGACATTCAAAGCCAGACTGGATGTGTCCCTGCCCATCCTGCTCTAGCTGGAGCTGTCCCTGCTGCCTGCAGGGGGGTGGACAAGCTGACCGCAGAGAGTCCCCTCCAGCCCAATGCATTCTGTGACTATGAAGAGAGCAACATCTACAGCTTGCTCCAAAGACTTGAGTGCCATGAATCTGGGCAGCACCTGCCATCAGCCCTGGGTAAGTGGTGTCCAGCTGGAGCTAAGATCAGAATTCTCTCATGCACATGCTTGAGCTTGAGGGTCTGGATGGTTCCAGCCTGAACAGTTCTGTGATTCTGTGGCACTGGGAAGTGCTCTGCTCATACCCCTGGCACCTGGGCAGGAGTGCCCAAGCCCATGGTCAGTGCCCATCTGTGGTTAATGCAGACAAAAGGGAGCAGACATCTCCCCCAGCACTGCTAGTGGGCATTGCCTGGGGGCAGGCTGGACAATGTCCCCTGGGGTCAAACCCAGCTGAGGTGAGCTACAAAGCACAGACAGCAGCCCCAACCTCTGCAAGATCTCCAGAGGCTGCCACATAAGGCTGAAAATGATCAGATGCTCCTTAGTCCCTCTTGGCAGAACTTCATCTTCTTCCCAGCCCAGAAATAGCTGCACAGAGAAGTTGTTTAAACAATCAGCTGCTCCAGGGTACACCAAAGCCTGGCCTTGACTCACTGCTCTCCTGACAGGTCCTTCAGGAGAGCACAGCATCCTGACTTGCACCTGCAAAATGCTGGGAGGAAAAGCCCTTTGCAGCTTAGGTGGCTTGGGATGGTTGGGTTTGCTTTGCCAGCCCCTGAAACTCTCTCAGGTGTCATTTGCTGGCTGCCATTGGCCTTCAGTCCTTCAAAGGTTGCATTCTTCTCTTATCTCCTTTTCAGTGGTCCCTCTGGTGTGTGTGACAGCAGGAACAGGAATGTGTGAGGCAGTGGCCACCTAGGTTATCAGGCCTGGCTTTATTTGCAGTGCAGTGTTTAACTCCCTGACCCCTGCATCTCCACAGCCTGAGGGAAGCAGGGTGGAAACAAGCACCAAGCACCAACAGATGACCTTCCAGCAGGAATTCCTGCTCCCAGGACACAGGGAAATCATGTTGTAGCTTCAAGGGCATCCATTAAAGGCTGTTTAATCTTTGATCTGATGTCTTAAGGGAGGCTCTGTCAATATATCAGTCAGTCAGTTGTGCAGCCAGGTTGTGTCCTGGCCTGGGGCAGCAAAGCTGTGACTGGCAGGAGCAGGGAGGTGATGCTCCTCCTGTACTCAGCACTGCTGGGGCCACACCTCATGGACTGGGCTCAGTTTTGAGGCCCTCAATCCAAGAAAGACATTGAGCAGGTCCAGAGAAGGGCAAGAAAGGTGGGGAAGGGTGTGGAGAAGAGGGCTGGGGAGGAGCAGCTGAGGGAGCTGGGGGTGGGGAGTGTGGAGCAGAGGAGGCTGAGGGAGACCTCCTTGCTCTCTGCAGCTCCCTGAGAAGAGGCTGCAGCCAGGGGGGGTTGGGCTCTGCTCCCCAGGAACAAGGGCCAGGAGGAGAGGCAATGGCCTCAGGCTGCCCCAGGGGAGGCTTAGCTTGGAGAGGAGAAGAAACTTCTTCCCTGCAAGGGCTCTGCAAGCCTGGCCCAGGCTGCCCAGGGAGGGGGTTGGATGCTCATCCCTGGAGGGGTTTCAGAGCTGTGGTGCTGAGGCCATGGCTCAGCCCCAGCCTGGGCAGGGGCAGGGAATGGTTGGAGTGGAGTAGCTCCAAGGGCTTCTCCAAGCCAAACCATTTCCTGATTTAGCAGAAACCTTTCTGATCTGTCCTGGGGAAAATACCTGCTGCTGTGCAGTGCCTGTGAGGCCCCTGGCAGGGCCCTTGCTGCCAGCCATGGCACTCGTGGCTTCCTCAGACCGTCGTGGCAGCTGGGCTTGACCTTTCCAGCCCAGAAACACAGGCTCTACAAGTCTAATTCTCCTTCTTCTCTGGTTGATCCCATTGTAAATTATGGGACTACCAGCTGGCTCCCAATGAAGTCAACTATTAATTGTATGTTCAGTCCCTGCCTGGAGTAAATCAATGTGAGGAGCGAGCAGGCTCGGGCTCCGCACCACAGACACTCGGCACGGGGAGGTAATTTAAGGGTGGCTGTCAGCTCGCCT
Organism: Melanerpes aurifrons; assembly: GCA_011125475.1. Taxonomy (NCBI): domain Eukaryota; kingdom Metazoa; phylum Chordata; class Aves; order Piciformes; family Picidae; genus Melanerpes; species Melanerpes aurifrons. Next base: position 339,220 of record WWNC01000163.1, on the reverse strand, counting down.
GGGAAGGCTTCTGTGCTGCAAACAAGACAATGAAAAACTGGGAAGCTCACCTCAGTGCCTGGAGGTGCCTCTGGCAGTGCAACACCACTGTGCCATCACTCATGCCCAGATATCAGGGCCAAATGAATTGCTGCCTGAAGAAGCTGAGTTAGCCTTGCTGGGGCTGATGTTATATGGCCAGAGCAGAGCCCTGCTGAAGGGAGGAAATTTGCAGGGAGCGCTCAGCCTGGGGTTTTGCTTTGCCTTCTTTGGAGCCAGTGCAGAGAATCGCAGAGTGGGTTGGGTTGGTGCAGTGCTTTGAGCCTTAACCGGAGTTCAAGAGCTCGGATGGCAGCAAATGGAGAATTTCCTCCCTCCCCACCCCTTGATGAGAAAAAGGGAGAGAAAGGGAAAAGGAGAAGGAGGTAAACCTACCCAAAATAATCTGGAGCAGGTTTGGAAGCAGGAGAAGTAAACTTTTTAACAAAATATAGCAGTAGCAGGCAGGGTTCACAAGGGGTAAGGAAGGAGGATAAGTACGAAAATATACAACCCCAAGCCTGGATGGCCTTGGAGCTGCAGGTGCCAGGGGCTGCTCCTCGGCCACAGCAACCCCAGGCAGTGCCACAGGCTGGGGGCAGAGAGGCTGAAAGCAGCCAGGCAGAGAGGGAGCTGGGGGTGCTGGGGGAGAGCAGCTGAAGAGGAGGCAGCAGTGTGCCCAGGGGGCCAAGAAGGCCAAGGGCATCCTGGCCTGGGTCAGGCAGAGTGTGGCCAGCAGGAGCAGGGAAGTCCTTGGGCCCTGTGCTCAGCACTGCTGAGGCCACAGCTTGAGTCCTGTGTCCAGCTCTGGGCTCCTGAGGTTAGGAAAGAGGTTGAGCTGCTGGAAGGTGTCCAGAGAAGGGCAAGAAAGCTGGGGAGGGGTCTGGGGCACAGCCCTGTGAGGAGAGGCTGAGGGAGCTGGGGTTGCTTAGCCTGCAGAAGAGGAGGCTCAGGAGAGACCTTCTTGCTCTCTCCAACTCCCTGCAGGGAGGTTGTAGCCAGGGGGGGGTTGGCCTCTTCTGCCAGGCCCCCAGCAGCAGAACAAGAGGACACAGTCTGAAGCTGTGCCAGGGGAAGTTCAGGTTGGATGTTAGGAAGAAATTCTTCCCAGCAAGAGGAATTGGCCACTGGGATGTGCTGCCCAGGGAGGTGGTGCAGTCCCCATCCCTGGAGCGGTTCAGGCAAGGCTTGGATGTGGCTCTTGGAACCATGGTTGAGTTGTCAGGAGCTGTTGGGTGAGAGGTTGGACTTGATGAGCTCTGAATTCTTCTCCAGCCTCATTGATTCTATGATTCCCTGGCTGTGTGTGGGTCTCAGTTCCTTAGAGAAGCCTGGGTGCAGCAGGGAGAGGCCAGGCCTGGCCACATGGAGGAATCAGAAGCCTGGCTGCAGCTGCTGGTCCTCTCCAGCAGGCCAGGCAGGAGAAAGAGGGCAAAAGGCAGCAGTGTCCTCCTGTTAATAGGCTTGCTGGAGAGGAAGGGGGAGTAGAGTAGGTCCCCTTTGACCTGGGGGAACCCCTCCTTCCAGGAGAGGGAAACCAAGTCCCTCTCTGTTCACCTGGATCAGGTTTTTTTTGTCCCCTGGGGGAAGCAGGACTCTCACAGCCCTCCCCAGAATGTGTGACCCAGCACAGCTGGAAAGAAGGTTAAAGATCATCCAGTTCCAGTCCCCTCTGCAGGGACAGCCCCAGGGGTAATGGTTGGAGATGAGAGCAGAGCAGATGGAGATTGGATGTGAGGAACAAGTTCTGTCCCAGGAGGCTGCTGGCAGCCTGCAAGAGGTTGCCCAGGGAGGTGGTTGTGACCCCCTGGCTGGAGAGCTTGCAGGGGAGGCTGGAGAGGGCTGTGGGCAAGCTGCTGCAGTCGAGGATGTGGAGGTCTCACCAGAGTGGAGTGATTCTGCCTCTCTGCTCCACTCTGCTGAGCCCACAGCTGCAGCTCTGGGGCCAGCTCTGGAGCCTCTGTGCCAGGAAGGCTCTGGAGGGGCTGGAAGGTGTCCAGAGCAGGGCCAGGAGGAGGAGCAGAGGGCTGGAGCTGCTCTGCTCTGAGCACAGCCTGAAAGAGTTGGGGTTGTGCAGGCTGGAGAGGAGAAGGCTCCCAGGAGACCTTCTGGTGGCCTTGCAGGAGCTGCAGGGGGCTGCAAGCAAGCTGGGGAGGGACTTTGGAGGGGGTGAGGGAGGGCTAGGAGTGGGGGGGCTGGAGCAGAAGTAGAAGTGGGGAGCTGGAGCTTGGCTTTGAGGAAGAAGTTGTTGGGCAGGAGGGTGGTGAGAGCCTGGCCCAGGCTGCCCAGGGAGGTGGTGGAAGCCTCCTGGCTGGAGGTGTTTGCAGCCAGGCTGGAGGTGGCTGTGAGCAAGCTGCTGTGGTGTGAGGTGTCCCTGCCCATGGCAGGGGGCTGGGGCTGGCTGAGCCTGGAGCTCCCTTCCAGCCCTGCCAGCTCTGTGACTCTATGTCCCTGCTGCCTGCAGGTGGTTGGGCTGGATGAGCTTTGGAGGTCCTTTCCAGCCCAGACCACTCTGTGGTCCTGTGCCACCTCCCACCAGCCCAGCTTGCTCAAGGCCTCATCCAGCCTGGTGTTGAACACCTCCAGGCAGGGGACAGCCCCTGTGAAGCCCCTGGGAATATTTCAGTTCTCTCCCCAGATGCCTCAGGTCAGGACATCTGCTGGGAGACTGGGAGAATTCTCCTGGTTGTTTGATAGGGCTTGAGAGTCTGAGTCACTGCTGCTGTGTGCAGCTGTCTCGTGGAGCAGCTGAGCAGCCCCTCCTGGCTTGCTGCTGAGCTGGAGCTGTTTCCCCCTGCACCAGCAGGACAGAGCTGCCTGTCCAGGCAAGGTGGAAAATAAATGTCAGCCTTTCCTCCCGAGAGCCAAACCCAGAAGTCACAGAAACATAGAAGGGTTGGGTTTGAAAGCACCTTCAAGATCACCCAGTGCCAACCCCTGCCATGGGCAGGGACACCTCCCACCAGCCCCAGGCTGCTCTGGAAGCTGCTCTGAGGTCTCCCTGGAGCCTTCTCCTCTCTAGGCTGCACAGTCCCAGCTCTCCCAGCCTGGCCCCACAGCGGAGGTTCTGCAGCCTCTGATCATCTCCATGGCCACCTCTGGAGCCTCTGCAACAGTTCTATGTCCAGACTCAGACCAGAACCAGACTCAGTACTCCTGCTGTGGTCTCACAGGACTAGAGGGGGAGAATCCCCTCCCTTCGTCTGCTGCTGATCCCAGAAGCCAACCCTCAATGTGCTTCCCAGCCCCCATGTGGAACCTCGGGGAGCTGATGCTCAGCATTCAGTGCTCCCTGCCAGCAGCTGGGCCCTGCCCAGTGCATTTTGTCAGCTGAAGAAGAAAGCAAATATGAGGAAACTATCAAGTTGGGAGTGCAGCATTGTGAAGTAGTGGAGCAGAGCCACACAAACCTTGTTTTCAGCAGCAGATTGGATTATCTGTGTATTGTACCATAAATGGGTTAGGAGTACAAGCAGCAGGTGCCCTGATGTTTGGGGTTGGGTTGGGTTTGTTTCCCTCTTGAAGCTTCCTGTCTCTGCCTTTTGTTGCTGCTGCTGTTGAGGGTGGAATTCCTGTGCCAGGAACCCTTTGACAAACACGATTTCCATCTTTAAATTGAGCAATGAATTGAAGCTGGCAAAGGAAAAGGGATAAAAAAGGAGGGGGAGGGGGGTGGAAGGGGAATCCATTCTGTGGCTGTGTCTTTGCAATTGCTTTCTGTATTGATAGTTTTGTCCCATGCTAAATGCAATTTCCGCAGCGTGGGGAGGCAGAGGCTGGGGAACCCAGGCCCTAATCACATCAGGAACCTTTCATTCTCTCACCCAAACAATGGGAGCCCAAAGTGATCTTTCTGCAGAGAAATGAGATCAGGCCCCAGGTGCAAGGCTGCCCCTGAGCTGCCCTGCACAGCCAGGCTGCAGGGCACCTTGGGCTGCCTCACAAGAGGACCATTGGCTGCCAGAAGCTCCCACAGAGGTAGCCTCCCCCCCTCCCCCCTACCAACAGTGCTCCCCACGGAGCTCAGGAGCCCCCCAGGCTTTCCAAATGCTTCCCCAGGAGCACAGCCAGAGACTGGAGACATCTCCCAAGGGCAGCAGTGGAGTTCCCTCCATGGGCAGCTTGAGCCTCATCCTGCCAGGGTGCTGAGCCAGCTCAGTGCAGCTGCACTGGGACCTGGACAGGCTGGCGCAGGCATTCCACCTGGATCTGTTCCTGTGTGACCTGCTCCAGGTGACCCTGCTCTGGCAGGGGGTTGGACTGGGTGAGCTCTCCAGGTCTCTTGCAGCCCCTAACACCCTGGGATTCTGTGATCCCTGGGGTCCCCTCCAGGGTGAGCATGGGGCAACAAAGCTGATGAGGGCTCTGGAGTGCAGCCTTATGGGGGGAGCCTGAGGGAGCTGGGGGGGGTAAGCCTGAAGGAGTCTGAAAGGAGACCTTCTTGTTCTCCACAGCTATCTGAAAGGAGGTTGGAGTGAGGCTGTTGTTGGCCTCTTCTCACAAGCAACTAATGACAGGACAAGAAGCAATGGCCTCAGGCTGCACCAGGGGAGATGGGGGAACAATTCTGTGCTGCAAGAGTGGTGAGGGACTGGAGCAGGCTGCCCAGGGAGGTGGTGGAGGTGTTCAGGAAGCAGGTAGATGTGGCACTTTGGCACATGGCCTGGTGGTCATGGAGATGTTGGGTAGAGGTTGGACTTGATGATCTTAGAGATCTTTTCCAGCCTTCATGATTCTGTGATTCTCTGGACACAGGAGTGGTCTCCCTGCCAGAGGTGAGTTAACCAGTCTTGGGATGGAGTGGAGCTCTCCCAGAAGCTGCTGCCTTGCTGTGAGATTCAGCCTCAGGGAATGAGGACCAGGCTCCAGTGTGCTCTAGTGGCTGTGCTGCTGGAGTGCCTCGGCAGAGCCAGGGCTGCTGTGTCCCCTTCACCTTTCCCCCTCCCATCCAGTGCCCTCCCAGAGCATCCCAGCCAGCCACCAGCCCACAGGCAGACTCACACTTCAGGCTCTGTTGTGGTTTGGGAAGAATCACAGCACCACTCTGGCTGGAGAAGGCCTTCAAGTCAAGTCCAAGCATTGTCTAACTCTACCAGCTGTGACCACTCTGTATCTTTGAGCACCGTATTGAGATGGCCCTGAAACACCTCCCGGGGTGGGCATCCCCCCAGCTCCCTGGGCAGCCTGGGCCAGCCTTGGAGAACCCTTTTGGTAGAGAAGTTTTGCCTAATGTCCCACCTGAACCTGCCCTGGTGCAGCCTGAGGCCTTTTCCTCTTGTCCTAGCAGTTGTGACTTGTGAGAAGAGCCCAACCCCAACCCCCCCTGGCTGCAGCCTCCTCTCAGGGAGCTGCAGAGAGCAAGGAGGTCTCCCTCAGCCTCCTCTGCTCCACACTCCCCACCCCCAGCTCCCTCAGCTGCTCCTCATAAGACATTCTCCAGATCCTTCACCAGCTTCATTACCTCTCTCTGGACCTACTCTGGACAAACTATCCCACTGCAGGTGTCCCCAGTAAGTGTCACAAGCTCTCTGCCCCACCTCACCTTGCTGGTGGGTCAGAGACCTTTCATGAGCATAATATCCCTGTGGCTGAACACAGGCAGCCTCAGGTGTGCAGGGCTGGGGGCAGGGTGTGCAACCCCTGGTGCCCTGCCTGGTTCTGAAGCTCTTGTTCCAGCCAGGATCTGCTGTGTCACTGATGTCACATTGTATGGAGGATGTTGTGATCATCCCCATCTGATGCCACCTCCCTGTGTGCTCCTACAGCCTCACCAGGGTTTTGCACAGCTCCTCTCCCATTGCTTCAGGCACCTTCCATCTCAGATCACTTCCCCCAACTGGCTCAGCCCTGGGAGCTGTCCCTGCTGGGGCTGGGGGATGGCTCTGCCAGGCTGTCCCAGCCATGGCTCTGTGGAAGCTGCTGCTGCATCAGCACAGCTGCTGTCATTTGTGAGTCCGCCCCTCAGGGGCACAACCATGAAGGGCACTTGCTCCAGCAAGGTGACATTTCTGGAGCAGCTTCAAGCAGCTCCAGCCCCCTGCCATGGGCAGGGACACCTCCCACCAGCCCCAGGCTGCTCAGGGCCTCATCCAGCCTGGCCCTCAACCCCTCCAGGCAGGAGGCAGCCACAGCCTCCCTGGGCAGCCTGGGCCAGAGTCTCCCCAGCCTCACTCTCAAGGATCTCTTCCTCCTCTCCACTCTCAGTCTCTCCTCTCCCAGCTCCAAGCCATTGTTCCTCATCCTGGCACTCCCAGCCCTTGGCCAGAGTCCCTCCCCAGCTCCCCTGGAGCCCTTCAGGTACTGAGAGGCTGCTCTGAGGTCTGCCTGGAGCCTTCTCTCCTCCAGGCTGCACAGCCCCAGCTCTCCCAGCCTGGCCCCACAGCAGAGGCTCTCCAGCCTCTGCTCATCTCTGTGGCCTCCTCTGGAGCCTCTCCAGCAGCTCCAGGTCCTTGTGCTGGGGGCCCCAGAGCTGTCCCAGCACACAGCTGGGCCCTCCCCAGAGCAGACACAACCATCACTGCTACCAGCAAGGGAATGGAGCTGTGGTAGTGAGGTGTGTTGGGCAGGATGGCAGAGGCAGCAACCCCCAGAGCTGGACAAGGAGGAGAAGCAGATTGCAAAGCCAAGAGGAGGCTGCAGCAGGAGCGGGGAGGGGTCTCGGAGCCGGCAGCCCGGCCCTGCTAATCTGCGATCTGCAGCGCCGGGCAAGCAGGGGGAGTTCACCACCCACAAACCAATTTGTGTTGTTTCTGCAACACTGCAGAAGTGAGGCTCATGAATATGCTGATCAAATTGCAATGAGAGCCCTGGCACCGTTCCATCACCTCCACGAGGCCAGGCAGCAATCACGCTGCGGGGCCGTGGCTGTGGGAGCTGCTGGGCAGGGGGAGGCGAGCGGCTCTGTGCTGCTGATAACCCAACCCACACGGCAGGGCCTCCACCACCACCCAGCACTGATGGCTCTGAGCTGGCAGGAGATGGCTTCTGGGCAGCCCAAGGGTTTGCTGCTGAAACAGCTTTCCCTGTCGAGCACTTGGACTCAGTGGCCTCAAAGGTCTCTCCAAGCTCAGCGGCTGTGTGGCCCTGTGTCCCCATGCTGGTGCCACAGTCTGTGCACAGGCTGCTGGTGCTGTGCTCCCATGGTGAGGACCACCTGAGAGTGAATGAGCAAGAAGCAGAAGAACAAGAGCCCTTGGGCTGGTCCAGCTCTGCTCATCTTCCTCTTGGAAACCACTGAGGGAAGGCTTTACACAACCACGGGATGGCCTGAGGTGGAAGGGACCTTAGTTGCACCTCCCTGCCTATGGGGTTGCTGTGGACACCTCCCACCAGCCCAGGCTGCTCAAGGCCTCATCCAGCCTGACCTTGAACACCTCCAGGGATGAGGTGCCCACAGCTGCTCTGAGCAGCCTGTTCCAGTGCCTCACCACCCTCATAGGAAACAGCTTCCTCTTAGTGTCCATCCCAAATCTGCCCTGCTCTTGTTTAAAACTGCTGCCCCTCATCCTGTCACCACAGACCCTTATAAACAGTCCCCCCTCCCCTAGCTCTCCTGGAGCCCTTTCAGGTACTGGAAGGCTTCACTGAGGTCTCCCAGGAGCCTTCTCTTCTCCAGGCTGAACAGCCCCAACTCTCCCAGCCTGGCCCCAGCCCTCTGATCATCTCTGTGGCCTCCTCTGGAGCCTCTCCAGCAGCTCCAGGTCCTTGTGCTGGGGGCCCCAGAGCTGGAGGCAGTGCTGCAGGTGGGGTCTGAGCAGAGCAGAGGGGCAGAATCCCCTCCCTTTGCTGCTGGCCACACTGCTTTTGATGCAGCCCAGGACACAGGTGGCTTTTTGGGCTGCTGGCACACATGCTGAGCTTCTCATCACCCAGCACCCCCAAGTCCTTCTCTGCAGGGCTGCTCTCAATCCATCCCTAACCCAGCCTGGATGTGTGCTTGGCACTGCCCCGACCCAGATGCAAAACTTTGCATTGGCCTTGTTGAACTTGGTGAGGTTGGCTTGAGCTCACCTCTCCATCCTGCCCAGGCCCCTCTGGATGGATGCCTCCAGCAGGTCTGCTGCACCACACAGCTTGGTGTCATCCACCAGCCTGCTGAGGCTGCCTGAATCCCCCTGCCCAAGTCAACAAAGCTGTTACAGAGCTCCCAGAGGTCCCAGCCCCTGAGGGCCTCCACTCATCACAGGCGCAAAGCAGTGCAAGATGGCACCTGCCATGCTGAGAGCCATCTACCTGTGTGGTAGCTGGTGGCTGCTCAGCAGTGTCCCCCCCATGCTGGTTTATTTACTAACCACCCCAGTTATTCTTTACATTACCTCCACGGTGTAATGGTTATTTTATGAAGGCTCATTAAATTTAATGAGACAGCAGCAGATTTTATTGCCTTCTAATAAAATGGGGAGGGGAGGGGCTCCTTTCTGATTCATGCAGCTCCAGAGCACCTTCAATAGTCAGGCATTTCACTGGATTATGAGCAGGGGCCCCCAACATTCTTCTTGGTGGCCTCCTCGGGGGACATCAGCAATTAACAGCGATTCAGTTCAAGCTGTGTGCAGGGCTGTGCCTGGGTAGGGGAAGGGGGGAGGGCTTCATCCACACCTATTTTACATTTATATTATTTTGATGTATCTATATTTTATACACTCAGATGAGACCTGGGCATTTGGCTCTTCAATTGGAGCAGCAGCTCTGCCACAATTAGACTTTTGGGGAGCAGAGGATCACAGAATCATTTTGCTTGGAGAAGACCTTGAAGATCCTGGAGAAGAGGAGGCTCAGGGGAGACCTTGCTCTCTCCAACTCCCTGCAGGGAGGTTGGAGCCAGCTGGGGGTTGGTCTCTTCTGCCAGGCCCCCAGCAGCAGAACAAGAGGACACAGTCTCCAGCTGTGCCAGGGGAGGTTGAGGCTGGAGGGGAGGAGAAAGTTGTTCCCAGCAAGAGGAATTGGCCACTGGGATGAGCTGCCCAGGGAGGTGGTGGAGTCCCCATCCCTGAAGTTGTTCCAGAGGGGCTTGGATGTGGCCCTTGGAGCCATGGTTTAGCTGTCAGGAGAGGTTGGGTGAGAGGTTGGACTTGATGAGCTCTGAGGTCTTTTCCAACCTTATTGATTCTGTGATTCTATGACCATGGAGGCCAACCATTACACAGCTGCATTCCAGTGCCTGCAGGGCAGCTCCAGGCAGGCTGGGCAGGGACTGTTCAGAAGGGGCATAGGATGAGGAGCAAGGGTTTGGACCTGGAGCAGGGCAGAGTTAGGTTGGAGCTCAGGAGAAGTTCTGCACAGTGAGGCTGGAGAGCCACTGGGACAGGCTGCCCAGGGAGGTGGCTGAGGCTCCATCCAGTCTAAAGCTACTCTCCCTCAGCTCAACACCATTCCCCCTTGTCCTGTCTCTAGACACCCTTATGGAAAGTCCCTCTCCAGCCTGCCTGGAGGATCCCTCCAGGACCAGGATTCATCTCAGCTAATGCATCTCCAGCTGGTGATGCTCACTGAAGTGAGCTTCTGGGTGAGCAACTGGAGAGGGAAAGGGCAGTGAGGGTGCAGACAGTGGCTTGTGTCTGAACCACCTGCACTGTAGGGAAAGGAGTAGTAAAAGTGGGGCAAGTGTTTGTTTGAAGTAGTCCTGAGGGTAGCTCTGGGGAAGGAGGGTGCTGGCACACTCAGGAGCCAACCCTGAGTTACTCTGTGCTCACAGAGAGTGCAGGCTGAGAGGGCACTCTCTGGGTGACATCTGATGGGTGGCTGTGGGAGGAGAGTGCCAGGAAATGGTCCTGCAGCATGCACTGGTAGCAACAGGCCAGCAGCCTGTACCAGAATAGAATCAGAGAATTGTTTGGGCTGGAAAAGGCTCCAAGATCCAACCAGCAACCCACCACCACCATGGCCCCAAGTGCCATGGCCACAGGGTTCTGGAACACCTCTAGGGACGGGGACTCCACCACCTCCCTGGGCAGCCTCTGCCAGTCCCTGACCACTCTTGAAGCAAATCTTTTTTTTCTAATATCCAGTCTAAGCTAAACTGCTTTACTAAAGCAAAAGGAAAGGGCTAAATGGCTCTGAACTTGGTGGTTGTGTTGGAAGTTCAGCAGAGGGACAGCCTCTGGAGAAGGTGTGGTGATGCAGCCTCACTGCCCCCCAGGGGCTCAGCCCAGGCAAATGAAGCTCTTCCCTGTAAACCAGGGAGAATACTTCATTGTAAATAGCCCACCAGGTACACCTGGGCCATTTGCTGATCACAAATAGCCAGCAGCCTGCTCCTGAGCCCCACAGGCATCTTTGGTACCTGGCAGTATGTGCAGAAGGTGCTGTTTCCAGGCTGGTCCTTCCAAGTGCCCCTCAGGTACCTCACCAGGTGTCACTGTGCTGTCCTGTGCCCCCTGCTGCTACATGACAATGACAGTGGTGAGTCCTGACAACCAGGAACTGATGTTCGCTGATGTCCCATCTGGCCTGTAAGCTCCCCAGCTCCAACTTCTTCACTTCTGTCCCTCTGGTGACTTTCCTGGCACCTTGCTGTGTCTCTGCATCCCTCAGGCCTTGGTTGGCCTTTTCCACTCACATTCCCACAGCAAGTCAGGGTGGGAGATTTAGAGCATGTCCAGCCCTGGCAGCCTTGGGCAGTAGGTCTGGTGCACTGACAGTGTTGGGAATGTCAGACATCATCCCTGCACCTCAGTGACTCCCCCAGCACCTTGCATGAGCCCCTGTGGCTAGCCTGATGTTATGGCATGAATTTGAATGTTGAACTGGTGAGGAATTCTCAGTTCAAAGCAAACCTGGGATGGAGAAACTTCTTGCCTCTAGAAACCACAGCTGGGAGTAAGCTCTCCCCTAGGAAGTGTCTCTGAAGGAGACTGGAATTACACTTCCAGTTTGGGAAGAGATGAGGGAGAGGAGCTGTGTTTAGCTGGAGAGCCAGCAGCCAGGGGCTTTACCAGGAGGCCTCTGCTCAGCTCAGATCTCGTTACTGACTCAAAGCTGAACAGCTCCATCCAGAGAGAAGTCCACACCAGAGCAACCTGGAGCAGGGGAGGGGGGGGGAGGGAGCTGCTTGGGAGGAAAGAGAGACAGGTAGAGAGGTCCTTGCTTTCCTCAGAGGGAGTCAGGCTGCAGCCAGGTGCTGTCCTTGCCGTGGCCTCTCCTATCCAGGTGGGCTTTTTCTAAATAAATCCTTTCAAGCAATTTGCAGCTCCCCTGCTGCAGGGTGCAGAGCAGCCCTGGCCAGGCTGCAAGCTCCTGTCCCATTTGGTTCAGCACTCACAAGCACCATCACAGAGCTCCTGAGGCTGGAAAGGACCTCTGAGATCATCAAGCCCAAGCTCACAGCCCCACCCCTGCTGCTAAGCCGCTGCCACTAAACCACATCACTCAGCACCACATCCAGGCAGCTTTTGAATGGTGTGCTGTTTCTCCAGCCAGATCTGTTGGCCAGGTGAGTTGGCACCTCAGCAGCACCCCTGAGCAAGTGCCCAGTGTTCTGGGGGCTCCACCCTGCACATTGGCACATTGTTCCTCAAATTGTTCCTCACAGGAGAGCAGAGCAACCCCAGGCTCTCTGAGGGGGTTCACGAAAAACGGAGGAACAGGAGACCCAGAGCCTCCACCTCACAAATGAAAGAAGAATTAAAATGGACCCAGTGCTGCACTGATGCTGGTGGGAAGCCAGAGGAGCTCCTGTAACTCAATTTGTGGGACTGACAGGAAGATTCCTTCCCTGATATATACCTTATATCCTTATCATAAAGGGAGCAGTTAAGAGGTATATAAAAAAACCTGTCTGTCCTCATTAGAGCAAAGTTGAGTATAGTCTATTCTTGCTTTAATGCAGTGATCTAATTAACCTTTAGCCAGCATTAAAACGACCTTGAATTGGCCTGGTGACCTCCCAGTGCTTGATGTTGTTAACTTTAAACAAGCTTTTGGGGATGGCCAGGGGCAGCATCTGTTAAACTGAGCAAAAGGTCAAATCCATTTACTTAACTGCACCTACTGCACACGCTGCTGGTGGCTGTGCTGCCTGCCTTTGGAGGCAGCAGTAGATGGGGCTTTGAAGGCAAAGGGTAGCCTGGCTGTGGGGCACCGTGTCAGAAGGCTGGCAAACTGCTCGTGAGAGGTTTTGTCATCTCCTCCTTCTACTTGCTCAGCAGTGAGGCTCTTTGGGTTCTTGTGCTAAGCTCTGCTGCAGGCAGCAGGGCAGTGTGTGGTATGATGCTGCTTGGTGGACTTCCTGCCTGGTTGCCACTGTCCTTGGAGGAGGGCATGAGGCTGGTCACTGCTCACCCAGGAGCAGGAGGTGCCCACTGTGCCAATGGTGCCCTATTTGTGCCTGAGCTTTGTGTTCCCCAGTGCTCCAGGAAACACAGATTTGTGTGTAAAAAGAATCATAGAATCACAGAACATTAGGGGTTGGAAGGGACCTCTGGAGATCACCAAGTCCAACCCTGCTGCCAAAGCAGGGTCAGCCAGGGCAGGGCACACAAGAACACATCCAGACTGGCCTTGAAAGTCTCCAGAGCAGGAGACTCCACAACCTCTCTGGGCAGCCTGTTCCAGGCCTCCAGCATCCTCACAGGAGAGAATTTTCTCCTCATGTTGAGGTGGAACCTGCTGAGTTCCAGCTTGTACCCCTTGTTCCTTATCCTATTACTGGGCACCTTCTCCTGGACACCCACCCCTCAGGCAGTAAGCAGCAGGTGCCCAGCTGAATTCCTGGGTCACAAAGCCACTGATGGAAATCACTTAAAAAAAACATGTTAAAAATAAAAGAAAAACACAATCAGGGCAAAAACCTGCAAAGGCAGCAGGGAAGAATTGATATGAAAGTGACCTGTGTGGACACCTCCTCTGATAGACACCGATGCAGTGAGGTGTTCTGCACAGGAGGTGGTTTTGCTGCTAATCTCTGCAAACCTGGCTGCTGCCCTTCTTTCTGGATGATCTCTAAGGTCTCCTCCAATCTCAAGGGTTCTGTGATTCCATGATCATGTGATTCTATGTGTGGAGAGCAGATCTCATGAGGTGCAGTTGAGGGAAATCAGGGTTTTAGCCTGGAGAAAAGGAGAGTGAGGAGGGACCCTCTACAGCCTCCCGAAACAGGGATGGAGCCAGGTGGGGTTTGATCTCTTCTCCCTAGGAACAAGTGACAGGAGGAGAGAAAATGGCCTCAAGTTGCCCCAGGGGAGGTTTAGGTTGGACATGAGAAGAAATTTCTTCCTTGAAAAGTTTCTCAAAGCCTGGCACAGGCTGCCCAGGGAGGTGTTTGAATGCCATGCCTGGAGGTGTTCAACAGGCAGAGCTGTGGTGCTGAGGGACGTGGTGTGGCCCCAGCTTCGGCAGAGGCAGAGAACGGTTGGGCTGGAGCATCTTAAAGGTCTGTTCCGACCAAAATGATTCTATGGCTGCATGTGCGGGGCTACACATCCCGCCTCGGTGAGCCCTCTGCAGGGGAGTGTCCACCAAGCCCGGGGCCGGGGTCCCACCTGCTCCGTGCACCGTGCAGACAGCCGCGGCCGGGGTTTTCTCACCTCCCCCATCGCTATCGATGTTACCTCGTTGCCGGTGCCTGCAGCGCTGCCGCCGTCCCGGCTCCGAAAACGTTCCTGGAGGCTGTGGTTCACCCCTTCCCGCCTAACCGGGAGCTGCCCCAGGCGTGTGCAGAGCATTAACGTCTGCAAGGCGGCCGGTGCTGTACGGAATCGATACCGCAAGCGCCTCTGCGGGGGCACCCGCGCCTTTATTTACATTTATTCCACACACGTCAGTTCCCATCAGAAGCAAAACCGATTTTCTTGAGTCCTACAACCTGCTCCCGGGATAACCTGAATTCCAGGGAAATCTATTTGTCCTCCGCCCTGATCCCGCTCTGAGGACGCGTGGGACGCGGTGGGATGCGCGGGGAGGCAGCAGGACGGGGTGGGATGGAGTGGGACGGGGTGTAGGGGGCATCTCCGGCTCTCCCCCACTCCGAGACGGACCTTAAGGGAGAGAAGAGGGATCGGGATATAAATCGTTCTTATTATTTTGGGTTCTTCCTTCCCGTTTCTCGCGGCCGCTCCTGTTTATGGCGCGATGCGTTCGAGCCCAGAGGCGTGGGGCGGGAGGTGCATTATTCACCGGCTACATTTGTCAGAACATGCATGTGTATAAAGAACTAATGATCCAGATTAAATTAATGACGCTATAAAGAAGAAAAATACCCCATACATGCGGCTTATGACGGCAACTCCCGACTTTGATAAACCATAGAGAAGGACCTAATCAGATGAAGCATTGGACTGTTTCCCTCCTCAGAAAGCAAAAAACCCACATTTCTGGCAATGCGCTGGTACACAATGTTGGGTTTTATTAAAACAAATTAATTCAGTCATTAAGGAATCATACGGCAAGTGTCTCATAAGTCAGGACCTCCAGTGTAACAAATTGATTAAATGACTGTGTAATAGTCTCTTTAAACAAATCTAGTGTAACAAGTTAATAGATCTGCTCAATTACCATGCTGGGGTGATGAGGATGTGGGCAACTCTCTCATTAAATTCGGGATGGCGCTTTTTTGGGGGGCATGGGGTGCATGTTGGTGGGACAGGGATGCGGTAAGGGGCCGAGAACGGGTGGAGATGGCTGCAGGCTCCGGGGACCGGAGCCGGGCGGGCATGGCTCCGGGAACGGGGTATCAGCCGGGGATGGCTGCGGGAACCGGGGATCGGCCGGGGATGGCTGCGGATAGGGAATGTCTCCGGAAGCCGAGACTAGATGAGGATGGCTCCGGGCGACGGGATCGAATGAGACTGGCTCCAGGCTCCGGCGAACGGGCAGGGCCACCCCACAATCGTACCACCGGGCTCCTCCTGATACCCCAGCGCTGGGGACGGGGAAGGAAAATCTATTACCCCGTTGCCATTTTGTTAAGTGTTTGCTCCCCGTTGTGACCCTGCCACTTTATCTGTTGGTTTTTATTTTCTGAGTGCATGTTGCCCATATGTTAGTCTAATAGTTGCTATAATTCTTGAGCAATAGGGCTCGTATTTTACCGGGCTGAATTAAAAAGAATGCACTTTAATAAAAAAACGGAGCAATACACTAATGGTTTGACATTGATGTATTTGCATAAAGATGAATTATATGGGCTCGCTTGACACGACTTTTAATAAATGATCGAGGACGTTATTACAGGGATGCACTCGGGTGCGCGACAACGGCTTATTGCCACAGGGACAGCGCCAGGCACTGCCTGCAGCTCACCGGCCCCGCAGCCCACCGGCCCCGCAGCTCACCGGCCCCGCAGCCCACCGGCCCCGCAGCCCACCGGCCCCGCAGCCCGGGCACCGAGCCGGGTAAAATCCCCTTGGGATGAGCTGGGCATGCAGGGTGCAGAAAAAGTTGTGGTTCTGCCTGTCCAGGTTGCTGTCATATAAATAATTTTGTTCTTTTAAATCATGATTGCTGGAGCGTGAAGTTACTGCCGGGCGCCCGGCGGGGTGCGGGGTGCGGGGTGCCCGGGCAGATGTTCGCTTCCCTCCCAGGGACTTGTAAGCGCAGCTGCTGAAAGCTGCCAAACCCCGTGTCTCTGGAAAGGACTCATGGGTGCAGAAGGTAAAGGAGGAGCTGCAATTAGGAAGGAGCAGCTCGTCTTGCTTTTTTAAGTTGCGGGCAGCCAGGCTGGCTCGGCAGCCGGGACCACTCTGCGGGAGCAGGTCTCTCCCTCCCGGCAGTTTCTGTACGGGAAGGGAGCTCGGGAAGGGCTGGGGGGAAAGCGCACTACTCGCTTTTCAAAGCCTGGGCTTTCTGGGATGATGGATGACTCCCGTCCCAAGGGAGGAGGTGCCAAAAGCAAAGCCCCAAGGTGGCTGGCACGGATATAACGAAAGTCTTGTTGCGAGCGACCTGGTGGCGAAAAAACAGGGAGAGGGGAAGCGAAGGCGGTGTGGGCTTGATATGGGATGCGTTACAAGTTAGCACTGCTGGACAGTGATGAAGGGATTTCAGGAGCTCAGGGAAGGCACAGGAGAGGTCGTCTCGCTGCAGTGGCCCCCGCACTGTGGGTCTGCGGTGGTTGTGGGTCCAGACATCCTCCTGGCAGGAGTCCGGGAACCCCCGTGGCAGGGGTCCGGGCATTTCCAGCCTGCTGCCTGTGCTGGGATCTGTGGGGTGGAATAGCCCGAAGGCCTCGGAGCTGTAACAGCGCTGGTGTGGGGCCTGTCGAGGGCCGGGTAACAGCGGCTGTGTCGATCCTGCCCGCATCCATATGCTTCTCTTCCGTAATTCCCGCATCCATACGCGTGTCCCCCGCTAGCAGCAGGAGGGTACGAGCGGCGGGGCTGCTCCTCAAGCCCACTTTTTTTCCTTCCCGTTCCTCTCCCCGTGGTTTGGTGCGGGGTGCAGAGCGGGGGCGTTTCTGCAGGGAAAAGCCAAGAAGTTTCCTCCCCCCTCAGCGATGCTCGTTGGGGCAGGAGAGGGGCCTCAGCGTGTTGTCATGGGGAAGGAACCGGGCAGAACAGCAGCAGTGGAAAAGCGGGAGGATGATTTTGGCACCTTGGGATTGCATCGCCAGGCATTTTTTTCTGCGGGAGAGGGCACATGAAGGGGGCTGGGGCTCGACAAACCCCCAAACCAGCCGCATTTACTTCCCGTGAGCCGGGAAATTCTGCACAGACCAGCGGGAGGGAGCGGGGTTCAAACCCAAGAGTTCTGTTACAGACGGGGAAAA